>CM038676.1:42104024-42649024 GCA_021605205.1 Aegilops longissima | reverse complement strand
ACCGTTGGTGGCTCCAACCGTACTAAAGGCTCTCTATATATATGACACTTACGAAAATCAGTTATCTCGCCGCCGCTTGCTCCACTTCGCGAGAGAGTCTCGATTCGACGACGCCGCCGACGCCATCGCGCCGCCGCGTTGCCGCTTGCCGCTTCGCCGCCTTCGCCGCCTGCCGTTGCCGCTGTCCCCGCCGCCGCCTCCGTCTCGCTGTCCCCCGCCGCCGCCTGCCGTTGTGCTTATCTCGCCGCCGCTTTAACGCCGCCCGTCATCATCATCGCCGCCATGTCCTGTACGTTCGACTCACCACAAGGCGCTTCGCCTTCAGCACGCCGCCGCTTCAGACGCCATCGCTTCAAGATCAGACGCTGGCGCTTCGGCAGACAGACGGGCGGCGCGGACGGGCATGTACACACACATACACACATACACACACTACACACATACACACACACACACACATTTTTTTACTTATTTTCTGTTTTCTGTTTTTTAGAAAATTTAGTTAGATATTTATTAGCTAGGTATGTGAGATTTGAACTAGTTCAATAATTAATATAACTAGTTTATTTTAGTAAGAAAATTTAGTAAGTGCTTAGTATAACTAGTTTAATAATTAATATAACTAGTTTATTAATATAACTTGTTAATGAGTTTTTTGTTTATTTAATTTTTATATATTTTGAGTTTATATAAATTATTCTATTTTGAGTAAGTACTACATTATTCTATTTATAGTAAGTGCTTAGTAGTTGAACTAGTTGAAGTAGTTTATTTTAGCAAGAAAATTAATAGAACTAGTTTCTTTTTAGTCAAATTGAGAGCACTATATGCAAGGCATATGCATATGATTAGTTGAATAATAATGATCTAATTTAGTCTTTGAATTATGAACGATAGGAAATGTCATCATCGGACTACTTAAAGTCTCCTGGTGCGATCGGTGCCACGACGATCGAGGTGAGTGCGACAGGCCTCACCGGACGATGGTCGGCGCTTCAAAGATTAAGCTCGAGGAGACTTTCGAGTTGAAACGGTAATTTTCATCTTTTACAATTCGAGTATAGTTTTTTTCATAATTAAGCATGACTTCAACTATTTCAACGTGTAATTTTCATCTTTTACAATTCGAGTATAGTTGATCCCATGCCATGCAAGACGCTATGTCTTGGAGAGGATGGATTTTGAAGACCATGAAAATTTTGAAACGAATAAAATTCACCTAAAGACCCATCATGATGTGGATTTTGAAGTAAAGTTGTATAATGCTGAGAGCGTAACCCATTTTGGTTGCAAAAATTAGGAAGCATTTTGCAAATTGTATGGTTTTGATGAGGGTATGCTTGTCACCCTGGATCTTGGTGATCCTGAAATCGAGCAAGACAATATGGACATTTGGGTCCTTGTTGATACTCCTCCAGTTCTACCGCTATGTGAGTTTCTCAAACATAGTTAATTATTAATAGAACTTCTATTGTTCATTTCAAAATAGTTGACAGCTTATTTCCATTGACAGCTTATTTTGAAGTATCAAAGAATGTGCAGAATATGGTAGATAGAACTTACTACACAGATGGCTCTGAGTTAACTTACAAGGAGAAAACTCATCTGGTTGGATTTTGTAATGATATTGAGAATTACAATATCTACAATCGAACTCCTCAACATTATGGTCAATACGCGCTACTAGTGCACGTGTTGAACTACGGTAACTACCATGGAGATACCCTGGTAAGTTTTTTTACTATTACGACATCCGTGCATCTTTTATGCATTTCTAAAACTAGTACATCATTGCTAATTACGGTTATTACTATGTTTTTCAACAACTTATCCCAGAGAATTGTGTGCCTCATTTGATGTATCGAATGGCGGCAGCGTTCGTGTTTTGAACATATATCCAGGTCATCCTATTTAATCTCAACTGTCCATACCGGATTTCTAAAAGAAGTGGAGACATGACAATCAAAGGATGGAAAAATATATGGACAGTCGTAAGGAGCTTCTTGGAAGCAAAAGGAAGCGAGGCGCAAGAATTGAGACAGGATGATCTCCATTCTTCATAATGGAGAGTCGGGTCTATATTGTTTTATGCTATTTTACCTTAAGTGTGTTTAGGTCCGATCCTACCGATATCGATGATCATGTGCTAAGAACAATTATGTAGGGTTGGGTTCGATGACTATGAGGATGATGATCGATGACTTATTATTAATAACGAGTAGAAGTTGTATGATGATGCTTGATTAATTAGCTAATAGGACTTGTTATTATATATGATGATGTATGATGCGAGCATGCATGAGTTATTATATATATATCTGCGGGTGAAACGAAAAAGAATTAAAATGGAAAACACAAAATTAAATGAAAAAGAAATCATAAAACCAAAAACCCCCAAACATTTTAGTACCGGTTGGTGTTACCAACCGTACTAAAGGGCTCCCGCCCCGGAGCTGGCTCGTGTACGTGGTGGTTTTTAGCACCGGTTCGTCTGAACCGGTACTAAAGGGGGGGCCTTTAGTGCCCACACTTTAGTGCCGGTTCCTAAACCGGCACTAAAGGGCCTTACGAACCGGTGCTATTGCCCGGTTCTGCACTAGTGCCCCCCCACAAAGTCCACCCCACGACGCATCCTTCCATTTTCGATCGAACCCCCTTTCCAAGACGGTTTCCCGCCGTAGCGGAATATTTCTCGTTGGAGCCCTCTTAGAAACCGAATGATGCGCACCTCACCTTTGTCATGGGGCCCTCTCTCCTTCACACCGTACTTCCCCACGGAGATCCGATGCCTCCTAAGCCATTGCCACCTTGTACATACAGTTGAATGTCGTGCATTACCACAACACAAAAATATGATGTCCGTTATTGGGCATGCAACTGATACGCCACCACCGTGTCCGTTATCAACCCTTGAAGCAACCAACCAATGCATATACCCTTCTATCCTAACCAAAAATTATACAATTGATGAAAAAAATTTGACCGCTCACTCATGCAATTTGTTGCAAAGCCATCTGTAATGAAATGCAAGTTTTCATATTTTCTAAAGTAAGAAAATTATTTCGCTCAGTCAGCCGGAACTAAGTAAATCAACCTCAACCCCCATCCCGTTCACTCTCAGCCCTCTAAAGTAGGAAATCATTAGACCCTGAAATGAATGTATCTAACGCCATTTTAGCATCAAGTAACTCCAGACAGATGGAGTATATAATTATCTTAGTTCTTAAGATATAATTGGACTACAAGGAGAAAACAGAAGAATATCAAGGTATGAGATTTGGAAGGATGGCTAGACACTAATTGGAGGTACATTGTTATTAACACATATGAAACAACTTTCTTCAAGATGAAAAAGGAACTTCCTTTGATGTCCTATAAGCTAATTCAGTCCCCACTATATGCACTATTATTGTGTTATACAAAATTAAAGAAAAACTAACCATACCTCCAGAAGTTTATTCTACATGGAATATATTTATTAGAGAAAAACATCCAATAAAGCATGACTGAAGTTTAAAATTTCTATTCCTAAATTAGGATATTGCTCGTGCGTTTCTACGGGGGCACGCATATTTAGTGGTTCAATGTCAATCATGTTTAACATACCGTTTATGATCCTCAAACACATTTGGAAGGATTGTCGATTTATCTCCCTAACCCCCATTCTTGTTCCACCCACCCTTTTTCGATATTGTAAGTTTGTAACCACTGTTCTTTTTCGTCGATTAATTCATTGTCCAATTATACACAAAACAATAATTCATTGTACCCCTTTCTCCAGAAAAAATATACGTAAGTTCATGCAGAATTTTACTATTTCGTGGGTTTATAATACCTCATATTTTGCTTTTGTCATTGGCATCAAACCTATTCACGGCTCTGCATTATCTAATGGATGATATGCATTATATGTTGCCACCACAAGACGAAAAAAATCCAGGAAATTGTTGTGGCCGAGTAGCTCTCGTCAACCTAGCCATCTCGTGCTTCTTCTCGCCGTTGCGATGCCCGTCGGATCTCCTGCCGTCGCAGCACCGCTGCATCAGGGCTGCATCAGTTGTTGGTAATAGTTTCCTGGTTGGCACTTTATGCTACAGCAGCTATTCGTGTTGATTCCCTCGACGACGCACCACTGCTCTGTTAGAGGCTAATATCAAACCCTCGTTTTCTTTGTCTTGTGTCCACTGTTCTTCTTCTTCCACCTCCGTTTGAGTGAGAGGAGAGATAGCTAGAGGGCTATGGTTCCAATAATTCATATCAGAGCTGGTTCATTTTGGGTGTCGTTCTCCTTGCCGGAGGCGTGCCGGAGGCGTGCCGGCGGCGGCGGAGTTCGCCGGCGGCCGCGCGATGCTCCGGGCCGTGTGTCGGTCTATAGAGGTGCGCGGCGTGGCGAGGAGGCCGCGGTGGCTGCGGCGGCACGGTGAGGAGGCTGCGGAGGACCTGCGTGGTGGCGGCTCCAACGACACATAGCGGCATGGAGGTGCTGCGCTGCGGTTGAGGCCGCAGCGGTGCAGGGCAATAAGCCGTGGCGGCGAGCCGGGCACGACCGGTGCGTGTTATGGGTGCGCACTAGACGCGTCGGGCGCGCGTGCGAGCGTGCGGTTGACGTTGAGTTGAGCCGTGTGTAGCCATGTAGCCACTGTAAGGAAGAAAAGGATTGGGGCGTTCGTGCGCCCGTGGCGGCGTTCGTGCGCCGGCCGAAAAATCTTGTGTCCGCTGTTCTTCTTCTTCCACCTCCGTTCGAGTGAGAGGAGAGATAGCTAGAGGGATGCGGTTTCAACACCTTGTACTCAAACTTTCCAACGTGGCTTCTTCCTCTTCTAATATTTGGCATATATACGCACCTACTGATTACAATAACCAATGAGAAAATACAAATCAGACTATAGGTTGACAAGAACACATCAGAAGATAAAGATCACCTTGTTCCTCACCATGCTTTTTACCAATATTCTCTTTATTTCTTCATACTATCTTCCTCCCACCCAATATAGAACTCATGTATGCATCAACCACAGACTCGAAGATCGAAATCAGAGTCCCAATTCTGATCAACATGGTAGCATGGAATACATCCACTGCTAACTTAAAATTAGACAAAAATGCATACTTACCATTCAACATATATGACCCTGGCACCACGTCCTGCAACCCATTACAAGATTCTTGCTGTTGATTAGAGCCTCTGCTTTTAGCAGCTGCCTCGTGACAATTATCAAGTCCACCCGCACTTGTCGAAAGTACCAACAGAAATAAATTGCAATGATATTTGCTTTGTCGGAAATGGCATGGGGTCAAGATATAACCGTTTCTAAATAACTAAATATGGTAATTAAGGGTTCTATTGAGATGAACAGCTTCTGCTTTTCTGGATGCATGGCTAATTAGTCAGTAGTTTGTTTCTTGAGATGATTAAGTGGATTATTAGTAGTTTCCAAACATATAAATGATGACCACTATTACCACCTAGTATGTAGCATAGCTTCGACCTAGATTTTGTATTCGAGACATGATTAAGAATAAATTTCAAAGGAATTGTATATATATACAGACAGACAGTTAAGCAAGAACAAGATATACAATTTAAAAATTATGAATGACTAAATAGAATTCACAAACAATAGTAACCAGCAGTTGTTTCTAAAATTTAATTCCTTTGCACTATATTTCTTTAAGGGAAAGACATTTAATAAAATGTAGATGAAATGCCGCATAACACTATTCCAGCACCTCGCAAGCTATATGGATTTGAATCAGTGAGCTAAGAACTTATCAAGAAGCGAATCAGTTACATGCCTACGGAAATGAAGATTCAAGTTGAACCTGCAATAGTAGAAGCATTTACAATGCCCTCAATATGTGATCATACTAAAACTGGAGGTACCTAAGACCATTTTCGGTGCATAGCAATATAAGGTTACTACTTAAGGTTGCTCACATAATTTTTCTCATAGCATATAGTACAAAGTAGTGATTGACTGGTTGCATGCATATTACTCTAAATATTTGAAGGCCCACAACGAAAGAAATCTGTTAATTCAGTGGAAATAGATTTATCCAACAATATTTTGACCATTATCAATCTGCACAGTAACTTGAAACTAATAATGAAGACATATGTCTGAGATTACCTCCAAATAAGTCATTGCTGCCCACAGCCCTTGACGAGGTTGAGCTCCGAGTTGTCCAGGTGGGTGCTGTCATTCCACTCTCATAGTTCTAAAAAAACAGAGGTAATGGAAGAAAAACAATCATGTTCTCAGTTGTTTCAATTATTATTTTCTTTGTCGTCTCCGGTAGCAAAGGTGAACTATTACATGGTTATTGGTTGACCCCATTGCAATCCTCCAAATTTCATTATAGTTGCATGTTTCCTCTAGTCACTTTGTAAATTTAAAAGAGCAATGATTGTGGGTTCAGTATAGGATCAAACATTTTATCTAACCAACTAATAATCATCATGATGAGTTTATGAAAAGGCATGGACAAAGCCTAGCAGGAGTGGAGCTTCGTTAGGGCAAAACTTAGACATAGCCCGCCGAGGTTTTTTGTGATTTTACTAAAACTTATGCTTCGGAGGTCAGTTAACTAAGCAAAGCTAATTTCACTACTCGATCGATCCAACGCGTCCAAGCCAGTCGCAGGAGGCAACGTTGCAGCAAGCAGCGGACAGCCGGTGACCTAGGCAATTGCTTGATTTTTTTTTCACACAACTGTTATTTACATTCTACAAATTGCGCCGGGGAGCCAAGTTTTTGTGTTCTCTTTGAGCTGGCCTGCCCAGTTTTTTCTTCGAAGCTCCGCCACTGATTGCCAAGTGTTCACCAGGGTTTATTCAAAACTTATGCATACCATTTCTTATTGTATCATCCCATCCAATAATTGTCTTTAAAACCCTTTTTTTAAATCAAACCAAAGATGGCTAAGTGTGGCTAATTAATTAAGAAAAGCGTGGCTAATTAACCAATCCCATCCTTGATCTATATCTACTTGAATAATGTTATAATGGGCAGAGATTGTAGACTAAATAGTTGATCTCTTAACATGTAAACATGTCACCTCAACATGTAACCATTCATGGGAAAATTTCAACCATTTCTATTATACTATGCTATTTATATTCTTATTTTTTTACAACTATACAATAATCATTTTTAAATAAATTATGTGTTTCTAGTTTTAGTTACCATATTATTAATTAAAAACTCATGTTTCATACAACAAAATTATATTGAATATACTGCAACCAACTTCTACAGCAATGCATGAGGTATCATCTAGTCCTACACTGTTCCCTCACCCAACACTAACGCAAAGCCCGTCCGGTGGGAAACTGCCTTCAGCCCTGGGGCGCTATGTATAAGAGGCTATCCAGAAATGCATTCCAAAACTATGAGGGGAGCACATGGTCACTTCATTTTTAACGAGGGTCCTTTGAGGTATACCTTGACTTCTGCATAGAGCTAAGTACGGTATCGAGGTGTGCTATTGGGATGTTTCCCTGTCGATACTTGGGGCTGCCGCTCAGCTTGCGGAAGCTGACCGCGTCACAACTGGAGGACCTGGTGGCCTGGTGGGGCAGGTGGCCAAACTGCCCTCGTGGAGAGGAGTGGCCCTGCCACGGAGCGGCAGGCTTGTGCTTGTTCGATCGGTACTCTGCACCATACCAATCCACGCCATGCTCGCTCTCCAGCTCCCTCCGAAAACAATCAAGGTGATCAACAAGATATTTAGGGGCTTCCTTTGGGCAGGCTGGGGAGAGGCCAACGGCAGCCAGTGTAGGGTGGCCTGGAGATCGGTTTCTGCGCCTCGGTGGGCCGACGGACTTGGGATCCCAGATTTGCATTGGATGAATCTTGCACTACAAGCTAGGTGGCCATGGCTCCAGAGAACGGACGATTCGAGACCTTGGAAAGGGCTGGACATTAGGGTACCGGCAGAGGCGAAGCGGATATTCCAAGCTGCTATGACAACATGCCCGGAAGCGAAGGAATGGCTATTTCACATGCTTGAAATGCCACCACATGAAGAATTTACGAAGCTCATCATTACTTTGTGGGCAATTTAGAGCGCAAGACGGAAAAGCAATCCATGAATGGATCTTCCAGAGCCTGGAGGCAATTCATGGTTTCATCATGAGATATCTAGCAGACCGGGACATCATCACCGACGCTTCACAGAAGCAAGGTACAACTATGCCACGGTCAGTGAAGGTGCCAAAGTGGATCCCACCAATGGAAGGTTTGGTTAAAATTAATATAGATGGAGGAATAGCCAAGAACAGTTGCAAGGATGCGGCGGCCGCCATGTACCGTGACGCCCAAGGAGTTTACCTTGGCTCGTCCACACGCATCATTGACATTTTTTATTACCCCCCAACGCTTGAAGCAATGGCACGTTTGGAGGCTCTTTCCCTCGCAGCCAATCTAAACCTCCCAAGGCTTATTATTGCTTGCGACGCGAAAGAGGTAGTTAAATAGATTAATGGAGGAAGTAAAGCTATCTACAGCTAGATTCTACATGAGATCAACATCCGTCGTCAGGAGTTCGAAGAGGTCCAGATTATCCATGAATGCAGAATGCTCAATATGGAGCCTCACAATTTTGAAAAAAGCATTGTATCATTAGCTCATGGTCAATATAACTGGCCGTTGCAGCCCAATGACATTAAAGTTGTATTATCCTGCAATAAAGAGACCATGATTTCCCTAAAAAAAAGCTAGTACCGACAACGCTAGACACTATGCTGATATAGCCTAGAAATCCAAGGAACCTGTGTTGGACTTCTGATCGCCTGGCTAGACGAGGCCTCCCACACCAGTCGGCATGCCCCTTTTGTGATCAAGGCGACGAGACGATAAACCACATTCTCCTTACCTGCGTGCTAGCAAGATCAGTATGGTTTGCCGTGCTCTTAGCCTTGGGCAAACCAGAGTGGGCGCCTTCCCAGGACGCCCAGCTTGTCGTGTGGTGCACCTCATGCACGACATCGAATCCACGACGAAGAGACATGAACACACTCCTAGCTTTGTGCTTGTAGGAGCTATGGAAGCACAGGAACGTGGTTGTGTTTGATGGGGCCTCGCCCTCGGCCGCATCAGTTGTATCCTGAATTGAGACCGAGGGTAGAGTGTGGAAGCTAGCAGGAATGTTCAAGGACGATCACTCGAACTTCCTGGCTATGCTTGGTGGGTGGAATAGGCGAGTAGTTGACTGTTATGTATGGCCTTTGTTGGCTGAATGGTGAAGTAGTGTTGTAACTACGTGTAAAACTCTTTCGGGCGGACGGGGCTCTTTTCCCCACCTCTCTTTAATGCATAATACGCAGGCTCGTACGTATTCTAGAAAAGAAGTACGGTATCGAGGTACATAGATCTGCCGGTGTTCTCACACATTGTAACCTACTCCAATGCAGGCCTCTCTAAACGCATTCCATAACATGGTAATAATTTGGTCACTCATGTTAGCCAAGGTTGCCACGACACTTAAGGTCAGCCCTTAATCGTCCCAGGCGAGAGACTGTGAACAGATTGATCAGGCTTTCTAGGTACAGTATCTTTCTAGTGTACAATAGCTTCCAAGTGCTAGTTGAACAAAGAAAGAAAGAAGTTTGGACGAAGATGCAGCAGAGTGGTGCGTACAAGATAGAAAGCTTTCCGCTGGAACGCGTCCGTGCTGGCTCCTGCACGGAGGTATTTTCTATTACTGTTTTTTTTTTTTTGATCTGTTTTCTATTACTGTTTTGCTACTGTTACAGCTGTGTTTACAAGTTAGCCCTTTAATAATGTGTTTAAGCCTTTACCTTGATGGCAGGATCCCCAAGTTCCATCTGGTTCAAGTGTGGAGCCAAGACACAAGACAAGAGAGCCAGTACAAGTACGAATATGACTTGTTCAAACCATGCATGCAGAGAAATTAAAGTACAGGAACACGCTTTAGACTTGGAAGTAGACAGCTAGTGAAGACCATTTCCTTCTTATCCACAGGCGCCCCAACAAAACAAACACAAAAGATTTTCCTCCATGTCCCTATATATACCGGTCTCCTTCAACCCTTAGAAGCATCACTGTGCAGCACGAGCACAATCACTTCTTCTCTACCTGATCAAACACACTTGATTTAGCGAGAATCTACGTTCGCAAACAAATGGCTTCAAAGTTCTTCCTCCTTTCCCTTTTGGCTTTGTCAGCTTCTCGTGCTCTTGCCTCTGACCCAGGCCAGCTTCAGGATTTCTGCATCGCTGACAGGACATCTCAAGGTATGTATAACTACACATGCATTCGTGCAGTGAAATGTTCCTAGTTACTACTCCCTCCGTCCAGAAATAAATGCCTCAACTTTGTACTAACTTATTTGAGACCGAGGGAGTACTTATTAGTGCCAATGCATAGTTAATTGTTAACTGTTCGAAATCTATATATGTATATGTGCAGTTTTTGTCAATGGATTCGCATGCAAAGACCCAAAGACTGCAGTTGTAGAGGACTTCTACTTCTCTGGCCTTCACATGGCCGGGAACACGAGCAACAAGCAAGGCTCTGTTGTGACTGCAGTTAACGTGGCGCAGATTGCTGGGCTGAACACTTTGGGTGTCTCATTGGCTCGTGTTGACTATGCACCCTATGGTCAAAACCCACCGCACCTTCACCCTCGTGCAACCGAGATCCTGACAGTGTTGGAAGGCTCACTCTGTGTTGGTTTCGTGACTTCAAACCCTGAGAACAAGTTGTTCTCAAAAGTTTTGAACAAAGGGGATGTGTTTGTATTTCCGCAAGGGCTGATTCACTTTCAGTTCAACATCGAAAATAACGAAGCGATAGCCATTGCGGCGCTGAGCAGCAAGAACCCTGGAGTGATCACCATAGCCAATGCGGTGTTTGGATCCAAGCAATCCATCTCCGATGATATCCTGGCCAAAGCTTTCCAGGTGGACAAGAACATTGTAGACCATATCCAAGCTCAATTCTAGATCCACATACATATGGTGGTTCGGTTCATTTGTTCCTTAACTAAACATTTATTACGAGTGTTTGTTTACGATATCATTCTATTTGTATGGTTATGTTAATTGAGATTACAGAAGAAAAGAAACAATATTACTCCCTCCGTCTAGGTGTGTAAGTCATCTTACGAAAATCAAATAATTCCAAAACACTTAGGCGCGTTACATTAACTCTCATCTCGTTTCTTGTTTCATGACATATCAACCAATAAGAGATGTGGGTCATGCATGCTTTAAATGATTTGAGACTACCAAACACGACATGCATTGGTTAGTTTGTTGCATGCATTGTTATTAATTAGCAAAAACACATTAAGTTCTCTCGTTTTCCCCTCCACCTTGGTCACAGTGCACAACGTAAGATGACTTACACACCTAGATGGAGGGAGTATGTGGATTATGTACAACGTGCAGACAAGGCAAAGAGATCTAGTGGTGACCAGACTTCACGTGCATGCACACGGACAATTCAGCTCTCAAGTACTCCCTTCGTTCCCAAATAATTGTCTTTCTAGCCATCTCAAATGGACTACAACATACGGATGTATGTAGACATGTTTTAGAGTGTAGATTCACTCATTTTGCTCCATATGTAGTCACTTGTTAAAATCTCTAGAAAGACAATTATTCACGCACGTGACCCTCCTTCGCCGCCTCCTCCTCCTCCTCCAAGAAAGAAAGTTAGGGTTCGTGCCTCTCGCCGGCGCCAGCGCAGGTCCGCCTCGTCTCCGGTGGCCCTAGGGCCATGGAGGCGCGGTGGATCCTGACAAGGGCCGGCGGGAGGGCTCCATTTTTAGTCAATTTTTTCAATTTTGTTAGGGTTTGTGTTGGGGAACGTAGTAATTTCAAAAAAAAATTCTACGCACACGCAAGATCATGGTGATGCATAGCAACGAGATGGGAGAGTGTTGTCTCACGCACTTTGTAGACCAAAAGCGAAGCGTTATAACAACGCTGTTGATGTAGTCGACGCCTTCACGATCCGACCGATCCAAGCACCGAACGACGGCACCTCCGAGTTCTGCACACGCTCAGCTCGATGACGATCCCGGACTCGATCCAGAAAGTGTCGGGATGAGTTCCACAAGATGACGGCGCAGGACGATGATGATGCTCATCGCGCAGGGCTTCGCCTAAACTCTGCGATGATATGACCGAGGTGGAATATGGTGGAAGGGGCACCGACACGGCTAAGAGATCCATGGGATCAATTGTTGTGTCTTTGGTGCTAGCCCTGCCCCTCTATTTATATGTTGAGCCCGGTCGAAACTTGGAGCAAAACCTCCTCAAAGTCGGTTTTGCCCGAAAGGCAAGAGTCCCACTGACTCCGGGACCAAACGCCACAAACCTTGGCGTCGCCCAGACGCCATGGGCCTCGGCGTCGCCCAGGCCGACGCCAGGTCTCCGGCGTTTGGCCCCTCGCCTCCATAAAACTCCTTTTGCACCGACCTAAAGCCTCATGGGCTTGACCCATTGGCCTAAACATATCATCCAATATATGAATCTTTACGCCTCAACCATTTCGAGACTCTCGTCATGTCCCCGATCTCATCCGGGACTCAACTCCTTCGGTACATCAAAACATGCAAACTCATAATATAACCATCATCGAAACCTTGTTGTGCATGGACCCTACGGGTTCGAGAACTATGTAGACATGACCTAGAACTATTCTCGTCAATAACCAATAGCGAACCTGGATGCCCATATTGGCTCCTACATATTCTACAAAGATCTTTATCGGTCAGACCGCATAACAACATACGTTGTTCCCTTTGTCATCGGTATGTTACTTGCCCGAGATTCGATCGTCGGTATCCAATACCTAGTTCAATCTCACATCGGCAAGTCTCTTTACTCGTTCCGTAATACATCATCTCACAGCTAACTCATTAGTTGTAATGCTTGCAAGGCTTAGTGATGTGCATTACCGAGAGGGCCAGAGATACCTCTCCGACAATCGGAGTGACAAATCCTAATCTCAAAATACGCCAACCCAACATCTGCCTTTGGAGACACCTGTAGTACTCCTTTATAATCACCCATTACGCCAGACGCTTGGTAGTACCAAAGTGTTCCTCCGTAAACGGAGTTGCATAATCTCATAGTTATAGGAACATGTATAAGTCATGGATAAAAGCAATAGCAACATACTAAACGATCGGGTGCTAAGCTAATGGAATGGGTCATGTCAATCAGATCATTCAACTAATGATGTGACCTTGTTAATCAAATGACAACTCCTTTGTCTATGGTTAGGAAACTTAACCATCTTTGATTAACAAGCTAGTCTAGTAGAGGCATACTAGTGACACTGCTTGTCTATGTATTCACACATGTATTATGTTTCCAGTTAATACAATTCTAGCATGAATAATAAACATTTATCATGATATAAGGAAATAAATAATAACTTTATTATTGCCTCTAGGGCATATTTCCTTCAGTCTCCCACTTGCACTAGAGTCAATAATCTAGTTCACATCGCCATGTGATTTATCATCAATAGTTCACATCTATATGTGGTTAACACCCATAGTTCACATCGTCATGTGACCAACACCCAAAGGGTTTACTAGAGTCAGAAATCTAGTTCACATCGCTATGTGATTAACACCCAAAGAGTACTAAGGTGTGATCATGTTTTGCTTGTGAGATAATTTTAGTCAACGGTCATCACATTCAGAGCCGTAAGTATTTTGCAAATTTCTATGTCTACAATGCTCGCACGGAGCTACTCTAGCTAATTGCTCCCACTTTCAATATGTATCCAGATTGAGACTCGAGTCATCTAGATTAGTGTTAAAACTTGCATCGACGTAACCCTTTACGATTTAACCTTTTTCACTTCCATAATCGAGAAACATATCCTTATTCTACTAAGGATAATTTTGACCGTTGTCCATTGATCTACTCCTAGATCACTATTGCACTCCCTTGCCAAGCTTAGTGGTAGGGTATGCAATAGATCTGGTACACGGCATGACATACTTTATAAAACCTATGGCTGATGCATAGGGAATGACTTTCATTCTTTTTCTATCTTCTGCCGTGGTCGGGTTTTGAGTCTTACTCAATCTCGCACCTTGCAACACAGGCAAGAACTCTTTATTTGACTGTTCCATTTTCAACTACTTCAAAATCTTGTCAAGGTATGTATTCATTGAAAAACTTATCAAGCGTCTTGATCTATCTCTATAGATCTTGATGCTCAATATGTAAGCAGCTTCACCGAGGTCCTTCTTTGAAAAACTCCTTTCAAATACTCCTTTATGCTTTGCAGAATAATTCTACATCATTTCCGATCAACAATATGTCATTCACATATACTTATCGAAATGTTGTAGTGCTCCCACTAACTTTCTTGTAAATACAAAGCTTCTCCAAAAGTCTCAGATAAAACCATATGCTTTGATCACACTATCAAAGCGCTTATTCCAACTCCGAGATGCTTGCACCAGTCCATAGATGGATTGCTGAAGCTTGCACATTTTGTTAGCTCCTTTAGGATTGACAAAACCTTCTGGTTGCATCATATGCAACTCTTCTTTAATAAATCCATTAAGGAATGCAGTTTTGACATCCATTTACCAGATTTCATAAAATGTGGCAACTGCTAACATGATTCGGACAGACTTAAGCATCGTTACGAGTGAGAAAATCTCATCGTATTCAACACATTGAACTTGTCGAAAACCTTTTGCAACAAGTCGAGCTTTGTAGATAGTAACACTACTATCAGTGTCCGTCTTCCTCTTGAAGATCCATTTATTTAACATGGCTTGCTGATCATCGAGCAAGTCAATCAAAGTCCATACTTTGTTCTCATACATGGATCCTATCTCAGATTTCATGGCCTCAAGCCATTTCATGAATCTGGGCTCATCATCGCTTCCTCATAGTCCGTAGGTTCATCATGGTCTAGTAACATGACTTCCGAACATGATTACCGTACCACTCTGTGCGGATTTTACTCGAAGACCTACGAGGTTTGGCAGCAACTTGATCTGAAGTTTTATGATCATCATCATTAACTTCCTCACTAATTGGTGTAGGAATCACCGGAACTGATTTCGTGATGAACTACTTTCCAATAAGGGAGAAGGTACAATTACCTCATCAAGTTCTACTTTCCTCCCACTCACTTCTTTCGAGAGAAACTTCTTCTCTAGATAGGATCCATCTTAGCAACAAATATCTTGCTTTCGGATCTGTGTTAGAAGGTGTACCCAATAGTTACCTTTGGGTATTCTATGAAGACGCATTCTCGATTTGGGTTCAAGCTTATCGGTGAAAACTTTTTCACATAAGCATCACAACTCCAAACTTTAAGAAACGATGCTTAGGTTTATCGCTAAACCATAGTTCATACGGTGTCATCTCAACGGATTTAGATGGTGCCCTATTAAACGTGAATGCAGCTGTCTCTAATGCATAACCCAAAACGATAGTGGTAAATCGGTAAGATACATCATAGATTGCACCATATCAAATAAAGTGCGGTTATGACGTTCGGACACACCATTACGTTATGGTGTTCCATGTGGCGTGGGCTGTGAAACTATTCCACATTGTTTTATATGAAGGCCAAACTCGTAACTCAAATATTCTCCTCCACGATCAGATCGTAGAAACTTTATTTTCTTGTTACGATGATTCTCCACTTCACTCTGAAATTCTTTGAACTTTTCAAATTTTTCAGACTTGTGCTTCATTAAGTAGATATACTCATATCTGCTCAAATCATCTTGTGAAGGTCAGAAAATAACGATACTTGCCATGAGCCTTAATACTTATTGGTCTGCATACATCAGAATGTATTATTTCCAACAAGTTTGTTGCTCGTTCCATTGTTCCGAAGAACGGAGTTTTAGTCATCTTGCCAAAAAGGCACGGTTTGCAAGCATCAAATGATTCATAACCAAGTGATTCTGAAGATCCATCTTTATGGAGTTTCTTCATGCGCTTTACATCGATATGATCCAAACGGCAGTGCCACAAATAATTTGCACTATCATTATTAACTTTGCATCTTTTGGCATCAATATTATGAATATGTGTATCATTACGATCGAGATCCAACAAACTATTTTTATTGGGTGTATGACCATAGAAGGTTTTATTCATGTAAACAGAACAATAATTATTCTCTAACTTACATGAATAACCGTATTGCAATAAACATGATCAAATCATATCCATGCTCAACGCAAACGCCAAATAACAT
This sequence comes from Aegilops longissima, assembly GCA_021605205.1. Classification (NCBI taxonomy): domain Eukaryota; kingdom Viridiplantae; phylum Streptophyta; class Magnoliopsida; order Poales; family Poaceae; genus Aegilops; species Aegilops longissima. Next base: position 42,632,795 of record CM038676.1, on the reverse strand, counting down.
TTATTTAGGTTCAACACTAATCCCGATAGTATAGGGAGTGTGCGATGATGATCATATCAATCTTGGAACTACTTCCAACACTCATCGTTACTTCCCCTTCAACTAGTTTCTGTTTATTCTGTAACTCCTGTTTCGAGTTACTAATCTTAGCAACCGAACAAGTATCAAATACTCAGGGGCTACTATAAACACTAATCCCGATAGTATAGGGAGTGTGCGATGATGATCATATCAATCTTGGAACTACTTCCAACACTCATCGTCACTTCCCCTTCAACTAGTCTCTGTTTATTCTGTAACTCCTGTTTCGAGTTACTAATCTTAGCAACCGAACAAGTATCAAATACTCAGGAGCTACTATAAACACTAGTAAAGCACACATCAATAACCTGTATATCAAATATACCCTTGTTCACTTTGCCATCCTTCTTATCCACCAAAATATTTGGGGTACTTCCGTTTCCAGTGACCAGTTCCATTGCAGCAAAAGCACTTAGTCTCAGGCTTAGGTCCAGACTTGGGCTTCTTCACTCGAACAACAACTTGCTTGTCGTTCTTCTTGAAGTTCCCCTTCTTCCCTTTGCCCTTTTCCTTGAAACTAGTGGTCTTGTCAATCATCAACACTTGATGCTCTTTTCTTGATTTCCACCTTCATTGATTTCAGTATCACGAAGAGCTTGGGAATTACTTTTGTCATCCCTTGCATATTATAGTTCATCACGAAGTTCTACTAACTTGGTGATGGTGACTAGAGAATTCTGTCAATCACTATCTTATCTGGAAGATTAACTCCCACTTGATTCAAGCGATTGAAGTACCTGCATAATCTGAGCACATGCTCACTAGTTGAGCGATTCTCCTCCATCTTTTAGCTATAGAACTTGTTGGAGACTTCATATCTCTCAACTCGGTATTTGCTTGAAATATTAACTTCAATTCCTGGAACATCTCATATGGTCCATGACGCTCAAAACGCCTTTGAAGTCCCGATTCTAAGCCGTTAAGTATGGTGCACTAAACTATCAAGTAGTCATCATATTGAGCTAGCCAAACGTTCATAACGTCTGCATTTGCTCCTGCAATAGGTCTGTCACCTAGCGGTGCATTAAGGACATAATTCTTCTGTGCAGCAATGAGGATAAACCTCACATCACGGATCCAATCCGCATCTTTGCTACTAACATTTTTCAACATAATTTTTCTCTAGGAACATATCAAAACAAACATATAAAAGCATAGGGAAGCAACAACGCGAGCTATTGATCTACAACATAATTTGCAAAATACTACCAAGACTAAGTTCATGATAAATTAAAGTTCAATTAATCATATTACTTAAGAACTCCCACTTAGACAGACATCTCTCTAGTCATCTAAGTGATCACGTGATCCAAATCAACTAAACCATAACCGATCATCACGTGAGATGGAGTAGTTTTCAATGGTGAACATCTTATGTTGATCGTATCTACTATATGATTCACGCCGACCTTTCGGTCTCCGTGTTCCGAGGCCATATCTGCATATGCTAGGCTCGTCAAGTATAACCTGAGTATTCTCGTGTGCAAAACTGGCTTGCACCCGTTGTAGATGGACGAGAGCTTATCACACCCGATCATCACGTGGTGTCTCGCACGACGAACTTTGGCAACGGTGCATACTCGGAGAACACTAACTTGATAATTTTAGTGAGAGATCATCTTAAATTGCTACCGTCAATCAAAGCAAAATAAGATGCATAAAGGATAAACATCACATGCAATCAATATAAGTGATATGATATGGCCATCATCATCTTGTGCTTGTGATCTCCATCTCCAAGCACCGTCGTGATCACCATCGTCACCGGCGCGACACCTTGATCTCCATCGTAGCATCGTTGTCGCTACGCCATCTATTGCTTCTACAACTATCGCTACCGCTTAGTGATAAAGTAAAGCAATTACAGGCGCTTGCATTTCATACAATAAAGCGACAACCATATGGCTCCAGCCAGTTGTCGATAACTTCGGTTACAAAACATGATCATCTCATACAATAAAATATAGCATCACGCCTTGACCATATCACATCACAACATGCCCTGCAAAAACAAGTTAGACGTCCTCTACTTTGTTGTTGCAAATTTTACGTGGCTGCTACGGGCTTAAGCAAGAACCAATCTCACCTCGCATCAAGACCACAACGATACTTCGTCAAATAGACTCCGTTTAACCTTCTCAAGGACCGGCGTAGCCACACTCGGTTCAACTAAAGTGAGAGAGACAGACACCCGCCAGCCACCTTTAAGCACGAGTGCTCGTAACGGTGAAACCAGTCTCGCGTAAGCGTACGCGTAATGTCGGTCCGGGCCGCTTCATCTCACAATACCGCTGAACCAAAGTATGACATGCTGGTAGGCAGTATGACTTGTATCGCCCACAACTCACTTGTGTTCTACTCGTGCAAAACATCAAACCATAAAAAACCTAGGCTCGGATGCCACTTCTGGGGAACGTAGTAATTTCAAAAAAAAATTCTACGCACACGCAAGATCATGGTGATGCATAGCAACGAGATGGGAGAGTGTTGTCTACGTACTCTTGTAGACCAAAAGCGGAAGCGTTATAACAACGCGGTTGATGTAGTCGACGGCTTTCACGATCCGACCGATCCAAGCACCGAACGTACGGCACCTCCGAGTTCTGCACACGCTCAGCTCGATGACGATCCCGGACTCGATCCAGCAAAGTGTCGGGATGAGTTCCACAAGACGACGGCGTGGTGACGATGATGATGCTCACCGGCGCAGGCTTCGCCTAAACTCTGCGACGATATGACCGAGGTGGAATATGGTGGAAGGGGCACCGCACACGCTAAGAGATCCAAGGGATCAATTGTTGTGTCTTTGGTGCTAGCCCTGCCCTCTATTTATATGTTGAGCCCGGTCGAAACTTGCAGCAAAAACCTCCTCAAAGTCGGTTTTGCCCGAAAGGCAAGAGTCCCACTCGGACTCCGTGACCAAACGCCACAAACCTTGGCGTCGCCCAGACGCCATGGGCCTCGGCGTCGCCCAGGCCGACGCCGGGGTCTCCGGCGTTTGGCCCTCGGCCTCCATAAAACTCCTTTTGCACCGACCTAAAGCCTCATGGGCTTGACCCATTGGCCTAAACATATCATCCAATATATGAATCTTTACGCCTCAACCATTTCGAGACTCCTCGTCATGTCCCCGATCTCATCCGGACTCGAACTCCTTCGGTACATCAAAACATGCAAACTCATAATATAACCATCATCGAAACCTTAAGCGTGCGGACCCTACGGGTTCGAGAACTATGTAGACATGACCTAGAACTATTCTCGGTCAATAACCAATAGCGGAACCTGGATGCCCATATTGGCTCCTACATATTCTACGAAGATCTTTATCGGTCGACCGCATAACAACATACGTTGTTCCTTTGTCATCGGTATGTTACTTGCCCGAGATTCGATCGTCGGTATCCAATACCTAGTTCAATCTCGTTACTGGCAAGTCTCTTTACTCGTTCCGTAATACATCATCTCACAGCTAACTCATTAGTTGTAATGCTTGCAAGGCTTAGTGATGTGCATTACCGAGAGGGCCCAGAGATACCTCTCCGACAATCGGAGTGACAAATCCTAATCTCAAAATACGCCAACCCAACATCTGCCTTTGGAGACACCTGTAGTACTCCTTTATAATCACCCAGTTACGTTGTGACGTTTGGTAGTACCAAAGTGTTCCTCCGTAAACGGAGTTGCATAATCTCATAGTTATAGGAACATGTATAAGTCATGGATAAAAGCAATAGCAACATACTAAACGATCGGGTGCTAAGCTAATGGAATGGGTCATGTCAATCAGATCATTCAACTAATGATGTGACCTTGTTAATCAAATGACAACTCCTTTGTCTATGGTTAGGAAACTTAACCATCTTTGATTAACAAGCTAGTCTAGTAGAGGCATACTAGTGACACTCTGTTTGTCTATGTATTCACACATGTATTACGTTTCCGGTTAATACAATTCTAGCATGAATAATAAACATTTATCATGATATAAGGAAATAAATAATAACTTTATTATTGCCTCTAGGGCATATTTCCTTCAGTTTGTGTCCTACTCAGGAAGGCGAGACGGCGGCGGCTCCCCAAGATGGAATAAAGATCTCTCCGCCTAGCTCCCGCTCCGCGGTGCGCCTAGCATCGCAGGTGGGCGTGGAGGTGTGTCTCCGGCAGATCTATCTTTGGTGGATTTGCTCGGATCTCGCCGTTGTTCGCTCACGTCAGTGTGTCTTCGGTTTGGATCCTTCCGATCACGTTATTTTTCATCGCGGCGGTTGCTGTTCGGGGTGCTGGTCCTATGGGGCCTTAGCACGACGACTTCCGACTGTCTACTACAACAAGTTGTGCCCGGCTCCGACGATGGAGGGCGATGACGGGCGGCCTTGCTTGCTTCGGTGCTTGTGCTTGTAGCCGCTAGGTGGTCTCTGAATCTAGATGTAATTTTATTTCTGGTATTCATTGTACTGCCATGATTGAAGATGAATAGATTGGAATTTTTTCCGCAAAAAAAAAGGGAGTATATCTGTATATGCTCACTGTAGCTAACTGCTGAAGTGCTGATCAGCAAGAAAAGGAGAGACGATCAATGGCCTATGCAAAGATGCCCAAAGATTCCTAAATATATGATGTTTTGATAGAGGGAGTAATAAAGAATCAATAAATAGAAAGACAGGAATCAGGCGCCGTTTCTAGTGCCTCATAATTATTTACTATGGAGATTAAATCCTTGGAGGAAAGAATTCTGGATTTCAAACATATCCGAGCTACGGCACTGATCCGTTCGTGGTCGTTACTCACTCCGATGGAGGCTAGGGAGCATTTGGTTACTGGATCTATCCGTTTGGAGATGGTAGCTCGGGATATTTTCAACCGGTTTGAATGACGGTCATGTAATAGGATAGGAAATTAGTTTACCTATCTATTTGTAGCCAGCCGGTTGTGGCGTCTTTTCCTGGCTAGTTTGTGTATCTAGCCTTTTAGGCTCTGTGTGAGCTGCCTTTTCTGTGTTTCAGTTTGAGACTTTGGAACCTTGTTGGCACATTTTGTTTTATGGTTAATAAGATGGCCGTATGCATCATTCTTGATGCAGAGGCCGGGGAGCCCCCTTTCGAAAAAAAAATATAGCGCCACATGCTGGCAGTGCCTGAATATGGCAATACAAAGGTATATTACTGATGAAGTCGCGTTGTTTTTGTGTGGAGTTGATCGATCAGACACCACCTTGAGTATCGTCTGTGGCCCTGGCGCGGAGCCTGGCGGAGACAACGGTGGCGCAGATGGACAGGACCATGCCCACGAGGAGGAACACCAAGGGGACGATCGCCCTGTTGAAGTAGTTGATGAGATCCTGCTTCTCTTGCTCCCTGCCTTCCCAGTCGCCCGCCCGCACGTAGCGCACAACGTCGTTGGTCGCGCCGAACCCGGCGCCAACGCCGCTTGCCAGCACGACGCTGATCACCTGCGCGTCGTAGCGGCTACCATCGTAAGCTTGGTGTGCTTAACCAAAGGGAATCGGGAGCTTAATTTGCACGAGAAACTAAGGTAGCTAGCTAGCCAGATCAGCAGCAGCAACTTACTATGTCGGCGTGCATGCTGACGTCGAGGATGATGGCGCTGGGTATCGCCCTTTTGCTCTTGCACAGGAGGTACATGGCGACGGGTATCTGCAGCACGCTCCCCGCCGTCCCCACGACGGCCGACGCGACCACATACCTGTACGTGCGCCATGCCATGCCATTGCCACATCACAAATCTTCCCGTCTCAGAGGTTAGCTACTACTCCTAGTAGAATATACTGTATATATCAGTCGGAAACAGATTCATACGTGTAGCTCTGCAGCTTGTAGGTGTCCTGCGTATAGTCCCAGTGGATGTAGTTGGCGAGAACGAAGCGCACGGACATGAGCAGGACGGCCACCATGAACAGGCGCGCCAGGAGGCCGGCGGCGATCCACCCAGTCCGCCGTGACACGGCCATCTCTATCCTAACTGTGCTGTCGATCTAGCTCCTAGCTCGTGCTCTCGATCAGCGTATACCTGTACTTGTAGCTTGGTTTGAGCCCGCCTTTTTAACCGGAAGACAGACGCGCCAACATAGAGACGGCCGCCGGCCGTCGGGGCGTGGTTTGTAGCTTGTCTTTGTTTTGGCTCCGGGCATGCAACCTATCCGCGCCATTTGTCATCGCAACGTCCGCCGACGCAAAGCGCGAGGCAGTTTCACGGTCGAGGCCATCGACATCTCCCCGGTCGGCAGCTGGCGCGGACACCGCAAGGTCTGCCTCTGCACGCAGCTGCCAAAGAAAAGAAAGGTACATGTATGTTGCTAGGAAGCTCTACAACGCGACCGATGCTGCACGTCCGGCGTTTTCTCCATCCAACACTGCTCAACTAGACTACTACCGGCCCACAGATCAAATCGCCACATCAACAAAAATAATTCAAGGCGCATAGTTGATATCGAGGATCAAACATGAGGCATGGTACCGATATATTTAGTGATAAGGTTTATTAACATGAACTCAAATGTTTAGGTTCCTTGTGGTGGAACCAGCTCATCAGGATTCAAGTCTTAGACGCATGTGATGACCTCGTCAATCATAGTATTTCAAATGTGCTTATAGGGATATGTATGTGTGTGTGCGCGCGCGTGCATGAGTGTATGTGCGTATATGTGGGCATCTGTGATTCTACTGTATTAAAAATAAATAATAAGGTTCATCAGCATGCTTAAATTTCTGAGTCATGACTACAGGCGATCATTCTCATGTACTTCCTCCGTTCCTAAATAATTGTCTTTCTAGAGATTTTAACAAGTGACTACATACGAAGCAAAACAAGTGAATCTACACCCTAAAACATGTGTACATATATCTGTATGTTGTAGTTTATTTGAAATGGCTAGAAAGATAATTATTTAGAAACGGAGGAAGTATTAAATTGACATAGTATCAGCAACCACAATCCCGTCGAGGCCATGACACAACATCTGCAACCATATGTCATGGTCGGTTCAGCCGTCCCGGTGTTGAACTATCTCGTCATGATCTCTATCTAGCCTGCCAGCTTCTATTTGGCTACCTCATGGTCCCTTCGTATAATTGGCCTGTGTTGCACTGCGTCCATACTCAAACACTTAACACTTCCCAAATTATAAGTTCAACTATAGCCTGACACACACCTTAGCAAAACATATCTGCGCCATCTTGAAGCCATCATGCGTGACCTCCACGTATCTTGGACCTGAGCCGTTAATCATGAGCTTCGATGTTACTTCCTTGACTTTACATGACTCCACGTGCATCTGCAGTTCATCTGTTTTCGTCATAGTTAGTGTCCTTAGCAAATTCAGTTCGTCTCTACTCTTGTTGTGTGTTCCCAAACTCCCGAAGTATCCGCCGTCCAATACAATCACATGTCGATCATAGAGTCACCATATTCGGCAACACCCGTATGTATAACCACCCTGATAGCTTCTTCCTTGATATGCATGAAAGTGAACAACTGACATATTGGATGCCGCATATAAGATTTGTTTTTTACTCACCATCAACGCTATTGTTGAATGTATGTCTAAACTCCAAACAATTTTCAGTTGTTGTTTAGTCGACTTGAGTCAAATTCGCAGTTTGTCTAATCCTTTATTTAGATGGTCTTCTACATGCCCCACAACTATAACGCTCTGCCTCCTTTTTCATTTGTCACCCGTACTATGCCATGTGGACTGAACTCCATAAAATATAGGGTATGTACTCTGCAACCTTCGGCATTCAGGCTTTTCATCATTTTTGCAGATTCTTCATGATCAACTCCTGTTCATTGCCCAGTACCGGTGTCCATTGCCCATTATCAACTATGATTTTTTTTGAAACTCATAAATAGCTTTTCAAACGTGCAAAGATTTTTAAATTGCTAAACATTTTATGAACTTGTGCACATATTTTGAAATTTATGATGTTTTTCCATACTCGTTAACATTTATTAAATCACGACCATTTTTCAAATACGTAATAATTATTTTTATTTTGTATGATTGTTTAAAATCATGATTATTTTTAAAATGCCGCTCCCGATGGATCTTCCAGCATGGCCCGAGATAGCCTGCTGTACTAGGCTGGAGAATTCACATAACGGGCAGCCCGGCCAGAGATGACATAATTGGCGGGCACGAGCTTGGCCCGGTACAAGAAGGGCCTGAATTATGCAGTCGTGCTTGGCCCGTAGGCAGCAACTCACCTTTGACCGACCGGTCAAAATCAGGTCTCAAATTAATCCCCAAGGTAGCTTCAAAAAAAAGTTAATCCCCAAGGCAGGGCTGGCGCCGCACGAGACTGAGCGGCTGGCCTTCACCCTCCCGCCGGCTTTGAGCCTCTCGCGTGTCCACCACATACTCTCCACCACATACTCTCCGTTTTCTCTTCTTCTTCGTCACCATGCGCTGACGCCACACTCGCATACTCACCACAGCAAGGGAGGAAGAAGAGGACCTGCGCATTGGAAACATCGGCGGCGCCCACAACGGGTGCTGGATGGCTCCTCGCTGGCCAGCGCTGCAAAAGGTTTAATATTGTGTATCTTTAAAATATTGACCATGTATTTGAAAATTTTAATCTTGTATTTGAAAAATGTTAAGAAAGCATTTCAAAAATGTAAAATATGTAAAGCAAAAATGTTGATCAAGTATTAAAAATGTTTAAGAATTTATTAACAAAATATTGTTGACATATACAAAAAATCTATACCTACTATTAAAGGGAGTAGGTATTCTTGGTTTGGTTTCGCTTTGTTTCATCCCGTTTAGCTAATTTTTTTCTTTTTGGTTTCGTCCGATTTAGATGATTTATATTCCCTCCGTTCCATATTACTCGTCGCTGACAAGTAATATGGAACAGAGGGAGTACTATCTGAGGTGGTACTAAAATTCCGTCTGTCCTGGAACCTTAAAAACGAGTGCTCCTAGACGCTCGCGTGCGTCAAAACGAGCAGCTTTTGCTGGTTTGCGCAAAACGGGCCGGCCCATTCCGACGAGCGAACGTAAAAGCTTTCGCTGTACGGCAAAACGGCCCGGCCCATTCCCACGAGCGCACGTAAAAGGGAAATGCGACGAAAAATGCAACCCGCGATCCATCAATATATAGCCAGCTTGCTCATCATTACACTAGCGCCTGACTATGTGTTAGATTGCAGCCCACAATGGTAGGTATTATGTACAGCGTCTTTTAATCATTCCTTCAAGAAATGAATAACGTTTTCTCAAAAAAAAATTAAAACCTGATTTTTTACAAAAAACGTGAATAATTATTGACCATGATTTTTTTTGAAAATCCAAAGATTTGTTGTATTTTATAAGTTTCAAATATACATTGAATTTTTTGTGAAAATACGCTGAACAATTTTAAATTACACAGAGTACATTTTGTCATATATGATGCAAAAATTTAATATACATTGAACATTTTTTAATATAAGTTGAACTATTTTAACTACACGTTGAACAATTTTGTTATATACACTAAACAAATATTAAATACATATTGAACATTTTTTGATAAACGCTGAAAATTTTTGTTTAAAGGTGAACAAAATTTTGAATCCATGAACAATTTTTGAAATCATGAACAAAATTTGGGATTTCAAACCATTTTCTTGAAAACAAAGTATAAAAGTAAAACGAAAAAAGATAAAATGAAGAAAAGAAACAGAAACAGAAAAAAAAAGGTAAAAAAACAGGAGAAAAAGGGGAAAACTAGCAAAAGAAAAAAACCCGGTTCAGGGAACCTATAAGAAGGTTCTCAAAACCAGGTCTCGCTCGAATTGGGCTGGCCCGTGAGCCTCGTTCCCTCGCTTCGCTTCATCGAAGCAGCGACGGACGGACGCACACGGGCGTCATATAGGAATCTGCCCTTAAAAACGTTTTGTTGTGTTGTTGAGCTTTTCTGTCTGGGCCATAGCTCCTTTTCCCGTCATGGGCCGAGCTGGGCTGCTGCAGCGATAAGTGAAAAATATAGTTGCGCTCTTATGGGACATGCTATGCAGTTTTCTTTATGTTGGTGAACTTCCATTCTTCGGCTTCTTTCTGTCCCTTGGGTTGACGTAAGGTGGTGGAGGAGGAGGGATTATAATGGCCCCCTGCATGGAAGATTCCAGCGTGTCACCCCTGATGCTCTCTTCTGCTGCTTGCTTGTCCATATTTAGCTTGCGGCTAACCGATGTTTGGGGATGGGCAATCCCTGCATCAGCGCCTTTGTCTTTTAGAGGGCTCTCTGCCGTGTCCTTGAGATCATCATCACCATCTCTATCAACTTCCTCCCCTAGACCTGCCTCCTCTGATGACCTCTTCTTGGCTCCGGTGTTCCTTCTGCGGCCGCCTCCACGGCCACGTCCGCGTCCTCGTGTGGTGTTCCCCCTATCCCAGCTCGGGTCACGGTTCTGGCTCTCCGGCATGGGTCTCCGAGTAGCTTTCATCCATTCTCCATATTCAACCTCCTCAGGGCTATGTACCCCATCACCGCACTCCTCCATGGGGTGGCCTAGGACACCGCAGACTTCGCAGAAGAAGCCTATCTTCTCATATTTTACTGGCAAGAGGATTCGTCCTTCCCCTTTGATGTTTAATGGGGCAAACGCACAAGGGATCAGCTAGTTTAATCTTCATGGGACTCTAACATAGTTGCCTTCAAAGACACGATTAGGGTTCATCTCCACACTCTTGACTTGGCCTATGCGACGAGCCAGTTGGTCTACAATCATCTCCTTTCTGTAGAGCTCCGGGATATCATGAATTTGCGCCCACACATTGTTGGGGAACGTAGTAATTTCAAAAAATTTCCTACGCACACGCAAGACCATGGTGATGGCATAGCAACGAGAGGGAGAGTGTCCGTCCACGCACCCTCGTGAGACCGAAAGCGAAGCGTTATAACAACGCTGTTGATGTAGTCGTCGTCTTCACGATCCGACCGATCCAAGCACCGAACGTCTGGCACCTCCGAAGTTCTCACACACGCTCACTCGATGACGATCCCGGACTCCGATCCAAAGAAAGTGTCGCGGATGAGTTCCGTCAAGACGACGGCGTGGTGGCGATGATGATGCTCCACCGACGCAGGGCTTCGCTTAAGCTCCGCGATGATATGACTTCTCCGCGCAGGCTTCGCTTAAGCTCCGCGACGATATGACCAAGTGGAATATGGTGGAGGGGCACCGCACGGCTAAGGAACGATCCAGAGATCAACTTGTGTGTCTGGGGTGCCCCCGCCTCAGATATAAATGAGCAAGGGGTGCGGCCGCCCAGGGGCTGCTGGAGTCCTACTCCCACCGGAGTAGGACTCCCCTTTCCTAGTTGGATTAGGATTGGAGGAGGGGAAGAGGGAAGGCGCGCCTCTCCTTGTCCTATTCGGACTAGAGGGGAGGGGCGCGCCCCTGCTGGCGGCCCTTCCTCTTCTCTCTATGGCCCATCAAGGCCCATAGACCCCGGGGTTCCGTAACCCCGGTGTTCCAAGAACTTCTGCTTTCATCCGAACCTTTCCAAGTCCAAACATAGGCTTCCAATATATCAATCTTTATGTCTCGACCATTTCGAGACTCCTCGTCATGTCCGTGATCACATCCGGACTCAACAACCTTCAGACATCAAAACTTATAAACTCATAATGAACTGTCATCGAACGTTAAGCGTGCGGACCCTACGGTGCGAGAACTATGTAGACATGACCTAGAACCATTCTCGGTCAATAACCAATAGCGAACCTGGATGCCCATATTGGTTCCTACATATTCTACGAAGATCTTTATCGGTCAAACCGCATAACGACATCGTTGTTCCTTTGTCATCGGTATGTTACTTACCCGAGATTCGATCGTCGGTATCCAATACCTAGTTCAATCTCGTTACTGGTAAGTCTCTTTACTCGTTCCGTAATACATCATCTCACAACTAACTCATTAATTGTAATGCTTGCAAGGCTTATGTGATGTGTATTACCGAGAAGGCCCAGAGATACCTCTCCGACAATCGGAGTGACAAAACCTAATCTCGAAATACGCCAACCCAACAAGTACCTTTGGAGACACCTGTAGTACTCCTTTATAATCACCCAGTTACGTTGTGACGTTTGGTAGTACCCAAAGTGTTCCTCCGGTAAACGGGAGTTGCATAATCTCATAGTTACAGGAACATGTATAGGTCATGAAGAAAGCATTAGCAATATACTAAACGATCAAGTGCTAAGCTAACGGAATGGGTCATGTCAATCACATCATTCTCCTAATGAGGTGATCCCATTAATCAAATGACAACACATGTCTATGGTTAGGAAACACAACCATCTTTGATTAATGAGCTAGTCTAGTAGAGGCATACTAGTGACTATCTGTTTGTCTATGTATTCACACATGTATTATGTTTCCGGTTAATACAATTCTAGCATGAATAATAAACATTTATCATGGTATAAGGAAATAAATAATAACTTTATTATTGCCTCTAGGGCATATTTCCTTGATCTCCCACTTGCACTAGAGTCAATAATCTAGATTACACAAGAATGATTCTAACACCCATGGAGTCTTGGTGCTGATCATGTTTTGCTCGTGGAAGAGGCTTAGTCAACGGGTCTGCAACATTCAGATCCGTATGTATTTTGCAAATCTCTATGTCTCCCACTTGGACTTGGTCCCGAATGGAATTGAAGCGTCTCTTGATATGCTTGGTCCTCTTGTGAAATCTGGATTCCTTTGCCAAGGCAATTGCACCACTATTGTCACAGAAGATCTTCATTGGTCCTGATGCACTAGGTATGACACCTAGAACGGAAATGAACTCTTTCATCCAGACTCCTTCATTTGCTGCTTCCGAAGCAGCTATGTACTCCGCTTCACATGTAGATCCCGCCACGACGCTTTGTTTAGAACTGCACCAACCGACAGCTCCACTGCTTAATAAAAACACGATCCGGTTTGCGATTTAGAATCGTCGGATCGATGTCAAAGCTTGCATCGACGTAACCATTTACGACTAGCTCTTTGTCACCTTCATATACGAGAAACATATCCTTAGTCCTTTTCGTATTTCAGATGTTCTTGGTCGCTGTCCGTTGATCCACTCTCGGATTACTTTGGTACCTTCCGTCAAGCTTACAGCTAAGCATACGTCGGTCCGGTACACACATTGCATCCATGATAGAGCCTATGGCTGAAGCATAGGAACATCTTTCATTTTCTCTCTATCTTCTGCTGTGGTCGGGCATTGAGTCCGACTCAATCTTACACCTTGTAATACGTAAAAACCTTTCTTTGCTCGATCCATTTTGAACTTCTTCAAAACTTTATCAAGGTATGTGCTTTGTGAAAGTCCAATTAAGCGCCTTGATCTATCTCTATAGATCTTGATGCCCAATATGTAAGCAGCTTCACCGAGGTCTTTCATTGAAAAACTTTTATTCAAGTATCCTTTATGCTATCCAGAATTCTATATCATTTCCAATCAATAATATGTCGTCCACATATAATATCGAAATGCTCTGAGCTCCCACTCACTTTCTTGTAAATACAAGCTTCTCCAAAAGTCTCAGATAAAACCATATGCTTTGATCACACTATCAAAGCATTTATTCCAACTCCGAGAGGCTTGCACTGCACCATAAATTGATCGCTGGAGCTTGCACACTTTGTTAGCACCCTTTGGATCAACAAAACCTTCTGGTTGCATCATATACAACTCTTCTTCTAGAAATCCATTCAAGAATGCAGTTTTACATCCATTTGCCAAATTTCATAATCATAAAATGCGGCAATTGCTAACATGATTCGGACAGACTTAAGCATCGCTACGGGTGAGAAAGTATTATCGTAGTCAACCCTTGAACTTGTCGAAAACCTTTCGCAACAAGTCGAGCTTTGTAGATAGTTACATTACCATCGGCGCCACCTTCTTCTTAAAGATCCATTTATTCTCAATGGCTTGCCGATCATCGGCAAGTCAACCAAAGTCCACACTTTGTTCTCATACATGGATCCCATCTCAGATTTCATGGCTTCCACCATTTCGCGAATCTGGGCTCACCATCGCTTCTTCATAATTTGTAGGTTCGCCATGGTCAAGTAACATGACTTCCGAATAGGATTACCGTACCACTCGTGCGATTTTACTCTGGTTGACCTCTGAAGTTCAGAGAAACTTGATCTGAAGCTTCATAATCATCATCATTAGTTTCCTCACTAATTGGTGTAGTTGTCACAGAACCGTTTCTTGTGATGAACTACTTTCCAATAAGGGAGCAGATCTGATTATCTCATCAAGTTCTACTTTCCTCCCACTCACTTCTTTCGAGAGAAACTCCTTCTCTAGAAAGGATCCGAATTTAGCAACGAAAACCTTGCCTTCAGATCTGTGATAGAAAGTGTACCCAACAGTCTCCTTTGGGTATCCTATGAAGACACATTTCTCCAATTTGGGTTCGAGCTTATCTGGTTGAAGTTTCTTCACATAAGCATCGCAGCCCCAAACTTTAAGAAACGACAACTTTGGTTTCTTGCCAAACCACAGTTCATATGATGTCGTCTCAACGGATTTAGATGGTGCCCTATTTAACGTGAATGCGGCCGTCTCTAAAGCATATCCCCAAAACGATAGCGGTAAATCGGTAAGAGACATCATAGATCGCACCATATCAAGTAAAGTACGATTCGACGTTCGGACACACCATTTCTCCGTGGTGTTCCGGTGGCGTGAGTTGTGAAACTATTCCACATTGTTTCAAATGTAAACCAAACTCGTAACTCAAATATTCTCCTCCACGATCCGATCGTAGAAACTTTATTTTCTTGTTACGATGATTTTCTACTTCACTCAAACTCTTTGAACTTTTCAAATGTTTCAGATTTGTGTTTTATTAAGTAGATATACCCATATCTGCTCAAATCATCTGTGAAGGTGAGAAAATAACGATACCCGCCGCGTGCCTCAACATTCATTGGACCACAAACATCAGTATGTATGATTTCCAACAAATCAGTTGCTCGCTCCATAGTTCCGGAGAACGGCGTTTTGGTCATCTCTTGCCCATGAGGCACGGTTCGCAAGTACCAAGTGATTCATAATCAAGTGATTTCAGAAGCCCATCAGTATGGAGTTTCTTCATGCGTTTTACACCGATATGACCTAAACGGCAGTGCCATTAATAAGTTGCATTATCATTATCAACTCTGCATCTTTTGGTTTCAACACTATGAATATGTGTATTACTACTATCGAGATTCAATAAAAATAGACCATTCGTCAAGGGTGCGTGACCATAAAAGATATTACTCATATAAATAGAACAACCATTATTCTATGATTTAAATGAATAACCGTCTCGCATCAAACAAGATCCAGATATAATGTTCATGCTCAACGCCGCACCAAATAACAATTATTTAGGTCTAAAACTAATCCCAAGGTAGATGTAGAGGTAGCGTGCCGATCGCGATCACATTGACTTTGGAACCGCTTTCCCACGCGCATCGTCACCTCGTCCTTTGCCGCTGCTCGTCTATTCCGTAGTCCCTGCTTCGAGTTGCAAATATTAGCAATGTAACCAGATCAAATACCCAGTGCTACTACGAGCTCTAGTAAGGTACACATCAATAACATGTATATCACATATACCTTTGTTCACCTTGCCATCCTTCTTATCCGCCAAATACTTGGGGCAGTTCCGCTTCAAAGGTCCATCGCTTGCAGTAAAAACACTCGATTTGTGCTTAGGTCCAGACTTGGGTTTCTTCTCTTGAGCAGCAACTTTCTTGCTGTTCTTTTGAAGTTTCCTTCTTCTTTCTTTTGCCCTTTTCTTGAAACTAGTGGTCTTGTTGACCATCAACACTTGATGCTCTTTCTTGATTTCTACCTCCGCTGCTTTCAAGATTGCGAAGAGCTCGGGAATTGTTTTGGTCATCCCTTGCATATTATAGTTCATCACGAAGCTCTTGTAGCTTGGTGGCGTGATTGGAGAATTCATCAATGACACTATCATCCGAAAGAGTAACTCCCAGTTGAATCAAGTGATTATTATACCCGACATTTTGAGTATATGTTCACCGATGAACTATTCTCCTCCATCTTGCAGCTATAGAACTTATTGAGACTTCATATCTCTCAATCCGGGCATTTGCTTGAAATATTAACTTCAACTCCTGGAACATCTCATATGCTCCATGACGCTCAAAACGTCGTTGAAGACCCGGTTCTAAGCCGTAAAGCATGGCACATCGAACTATCGAGTAGTCATCACTTTGCTCGCCAGACGTTCACAACTTCGGCGTAGCTCTGCAGCAGGCTGGCACCCAGCGGTGCTTCCAGGGCGTAATTCTTCCGTGCAGCAATGAGGATAATCCTCAAATTACGGACCCAGTCCGTAATTGCTACCATCATCTTTCAACTTTGCTTTCTCAGGAACGCATTAAAATTCAACGGAACAACAAAGACGAGCCATCTATCTACAGTAAACATAGACAAGCAAAAATACTATCAGGTACTAAGTTCATGATAAATTTAAGTTTAATTAATCATATTAAAAACCTCCCACTTAGACAGACATCTCTCTAGTCATCTAAGTGATTACGTGATCCAAATCAACTAAACCATGTCCGATCATCACGTGAGATGGAGTAGTTTCAATGGTGAACATCACTATGTTGATCATATCTACTATATGATTCACGCCGACCTTCGGTCTCCGTGTTCCGAGGCCATATCTGTTATATGCTAGGCTCGTCAAGTTTAACTGAGTATTCGCGTGTGCAACTGTTTTGCACCCGTTGTAGATGGACGAGAACTTATCACACCCGATCATCACGTGGTGTCCGGGTACTACGAACTTTGGCAACGGTGCATGCTCGTGGAGAACACTTCTTGATAATTTTAGTGAGAGATCATCTTATAATGCTACCGCCAATCAAAGCAAGATAAGATGCATAAAGGATAAACATCACATGCAATCAATATAAGTGATATGATATGGTCATCATCATCTTGTGCTTGTGATTCCATCGCCAAGCACCGCCATGATCACCATCTTCACCGGCGCGACACCTTGATCTCCATCGTAGCATCGTTGTCGTCTCGCCAACTATTGCTTCTACGACTATCGCTACTGCTTAGTGATAAAGTAAAGCAATTACATGGCGTTTGCATTTCATACAATAAAGCGACAACCATATGGCTCCTGCCAGTTGCCGATAACTCGGTTACAAAACATGATCATCTCATACAATAAAATATAGCATCACGTCTTGACCACATCACATCACAACATGCCCTGCAAAAACAAGTTAGACGTCCTCTACTTTCTTGTTGCAAGTTTTACGTGGCTGCTATGGGCTGAGCAAGAACCGTTCTTACCTACGCATCAAAACCACAACGATAGTTTGTCAAGTTGGTGCTGTTTTAACCTTCGCAAGGACCGGGCGTAGCCACACTCGGTTCAACTAAAGTGAGAGAAACCGACACCCGCCGGTCACCTTTAAGCAACTAGTGCTCAAGCGGTGAAACCAGTCTCGCGTAAGCGTCGCAGTAATGTCGGTCCGGGCCGCTTCATCTCACAATACCGCCAACCAAAGTATGACATGCTGGTAAGCAGTATGACTTATATCGCCCACAACTCATTTGTGTTCTACTCGTGCACATGACATCAACGCATAAAACCAGGCTCGGATGCCATCATTGGGGAACGTAGTAATTTCAAAAATTCCCTACGCACACGCAAGACCATGGTGATGGCATAGCAACGAGAGGAGAGAGGTCCGTCCACGCACCCTCGTGAGACCGAAAGCGAAGCGTTATAACAACGCGGTTGATGTAGTCGACGTCTTCATGATCCGACCGATTCAAGCACCGAACGTACGGCACCTCCGAGTTCTGCACACGTTCAGCTCGATGACGATCCCCGGACTCCGATCCAGCAAAGTGTCGGGGATGAGTTCCGTTAGCACGACGGCGTGGTGACGATGATGATGCTCCACCGACGCAGGGCTTCGCCTAAGCTCCGCGACGATATGACTTCTCCGGCGCAGGGCTTCGCCTAAGCTCCGCGACGATATGACCGAAGTGGAATATGGTGGAGGGGGCACCGACACGGCTAAGGAACGATCCGTAGATCAACTTGTGTGTCCCGGGTGCCCCCTGCCTCGTATATAAAGGAGCAAGGGGGGTGCGGCCAGCCCAAGGGCGCGCTGGGAGTCCTACTCCCACCGGAGTAGGACTCCCCCTTTCCTAGTTGGATTAGGATTGGAGGAGGGGGAAGAGGGAAGGCGCCGCCCCCTCTCCTTGTCCTATTCGGACTAGAGGGGAGGGGCGGCCTGCCCTGGCCGCCCTTCCTCTTCTCTCTATGGCCCATCAAGGCCCATAGACCCCGGGGTTCCGTAACCCCGGTGTTCCGAGAACTTCTGTTTTCATCCGAACCTTTCAAGTCCAAACATAGGCTTCCAATATATCAATCTTTATGTCTCGACCATTTCGAGACTCCTCGTCATGTCCGTGATCACATCCGGACTCAACAACCTTCGTACATCAAAACTTATAAACTCATAATGAACTGTCATCGAACGTTAAGCGTGCGGACCCTACGGGTTCGAGAACTATGTAGACATGACCTAGAACCATTCTCGGTCAATAACCAATAGCGGAACCTGGATGCCCATATTGGTTCCTACATATTCTACGAAGATCTTTATCGGTCAAACCGCATAACGACATACGTTGTTCCTTTGTCATCGGTATGTTACTTACCCGAGATTCGATCGTCGGTATCCAATACCTAGTTCAATCTCGTTACCGTAAGTCTCTTTACTCGTCCGTAATACATCATCTCACAACTAACTCATTAGTTGTAATGCTTGCAAGGCTTATGTGATGTGTATTACCGAGAAGGCCCAGAGATACCTCTCCGACAATCGGAGTGACAAAACCTAATCTCGAAATACGCCAACCCAACAAGTACCTTTGGAGACACCTGTAGTACTCCTTTATAATCACCCAGTTACGTTGTGACCTTTGGTAGTACCCAAAGTGTTCCTCCGGTGAACGGGAGTTACATAATCTCATAGTTACAGGAACATGTATAGGTCATGAAGAAAGCATTAGCAATATACTAAACGATCAAGTGCTAAGCTAACGGAATGGGTCATGTCAATCACATCATTCTCCTAATGAGGTGATCCCATTAATCAAATGACAACACATGTCTATGGTTAGGAAACACAACCATCTTTGATTAATGAGCTAGTCTAGTAGAGGCATACTAGTGACTATCTGTTTGTCTATGTATTCACACATGTATTATGTTTCCGGTTAATACAATTCTAGCATGAATAATAAACATTTATCATGGTATAAGGAAATAAATAATAACTTTATTATTGCCTGTAGGGCATATTTCCTTCACACATGGACTCTGTCGAGCTGAACCAAATCTGGCTTCCCTTTTCCATCGTACTCTTCAATTGCAACCATAAGTCCCCTATAGATCCAAGGCCCCTGGTGCATAACCCTGTTCCAATCCCCTAAACAGAAGAGTTGGACGATGAAAAGATTATTATCTGCCTCGCGGATCTCTGGCTCGATGGCAAGTCTCCAGGCGAAAAACATTGTGTTCTTGAAGGACTCAACACTGAAGTACTTTGTCATGTTAACCCTCGCCACAGCCAGCCACCGGGCGTCCTTCGACAATTCTGCAATTTCCTCATCGCCAACGATCACGTCATCCAGCTCCGTCTCCTTGAGCTTCATGTTCCTCATCGCCGCCTCCAGGTCGATCTGGGTCTTCCCCTTTCTTCTTCCTGAACTCTCACTCCCCCCTCCATTGGAAGAAGTCGCCCCTGCCATGGTTGCCACCAAAACCCTAGATCACCGCGCCGCGCCGAGGCCGGGTGGAAGGACAAAGCCGACCCCTTTATCAGCCCAAGCGCTTGCGTGGGATGGGTGGGATGCGTAGGCAGGTTATCGGAACCTCGACGGCGGCAGACGACGCCGGAGTAGGTAAACCCTAGTCGCCGCGGCGGCGGCTAGGCTAGGGTAGGTAACAGGCTAGGCAATGAGTTTCTCATGTTGGAACTGTCGCGGGGCGGGCAAACCCGCGACAGTTCGAGAGCTTCGCGATTTCGCGAGGCAGTTTGCTCCGTTGGTGCTTTGTATAGTGGAGACTCAACTCCCTAGAGATAGAGTCGAAAACTTGGCAGGCACCCTAGGTTATGATAATGCATTCGCTGTTAGTAGCTCTGGTAGAAGTGGTGGGCTTGGTATGTTTTGGAATAATGAAATAAAGATAGAAAATTTTGGTTACTCTGCTTATCACATAGATGCTCATGTTACTTTGCTCGGTACTCAAAGAATGGCGGCTCACTGTAATGTACGGCAAGCACAAGTCGTTGATAGAGGCAAGACTTGGGACGTGTTGAGATCCTCGCAAAGATAACGACCTACCATGGTTGTGCTTTGGTGATTTCAATGAAGTCTTGAGCTTGAATGAACATGACGGGTTGGTCATAGGTGCATGACACGGTGAATGGCTTCCGGGAGGCAGCTTGACACATGTGGCCTTATTGATCTAGGTTTCTCCGGAACAATGGACTTTTGAGAAGAGAGTAGCCGGAGGGACATATACACGAAGCGCCGATAGGGCACTCGCCACTCCATCATGGTCCAAAGATGTACCGGGAGCCGTTTTGTCTCATAAATCTGCCACTACATCGCATCACATACCCATTTTACTCCAGCTCTCACCGGCAGATGATCAACCAAGGCAAGTTAGACCCTTCAGATATGAGATGATGTGGGAATCTCATGAGGGTTTTCAGGCGACTATTGAACAACACTGGCAAGGTCCAGGTGCAACCACGGTTGCGGAGTTGTGTGCAAAAATTAAAATGTTGTCAACAAATCTGAAACTTTGGGACCGGACTACTTTTGGAAGTGTGAAGGAAGAGATCAGATCTCTAAAGATTCAGCTAGAAAGCATGCGTATGGACCAGCGAGGATGGCTCCTACTGTCAGAGGAGAAAGTTAAAGATCGGTTGGTCGAACTTTATCACAGAGAGGAGGTCATGTGGCGTCAGAGATCGCGTATAACATGGTTGGCGGCGGGTGATAAGAACACCAAGTTCTTTCACCTACGGGCAAGTAGACGGCGCCTCAAGAACAAGATAAAGTGTCTGTTAAAACAGGATGGTACATCAGTAGAAGATGCAGCAGAGATGGAGACTATGGTCACGGCCTTCTACAAAAACCTGTTCACATCAGAGGGAACAACGAACATGCATAAAGTGATTGGCGTCGTTCCCCGCAAAGTCACTCATGAGATGAACCAGAGGTTGCTGAGCGAAGTCAGTGAGAGAGGAAATCAAAAGCGGCGCTGTTTCAGATGGCTCCTACTAAAGCTCCAGGATCTGATGGGTTCCCCAGCATTTTTTTCAGAGACACTGGGAGCTATGTGGGGAGGAAGTATCTGCTATCATTCTGAAAATCTTGAGAGGGGAGGAAGAAGTAGATGAGCTGAATGATACTATCCTAGTCCTGCTACCCAAGGTAACAAATCCCACACTTTTGTCACAATTCCGTCCTATAAGTCTATGTAATGTACTCTACAAGATTGCATCGAAAGTGATGGCAAACAGGCTCAAGTCTATTCTTCCTGTGATCATATCGGAGGAGCAATCGGCCTTTGTAGCGGGAAGGCTGATCACGGATAACATCATCTCCGCGTATGAGTGTTTAAATTTTATGAAGAGGAATAGATCAAAGAGGAATGGGTTTTGTGCTCTTAAACTTGATATGATGAAGGCCTATGACCGTTTGGAATGGGACTATCTCCGTGCTATCATGACTAAACTGGGTTTTACGCCGGCTTGGGTCAACTCAGTTATGAGAATGGTATGTTCAGTTAAGTTTTCGGTAATGTTCAATGGAAAGAAGCTTGAGGAATTCACACCCTCAAGAGGACTCCGACAGGGGGATCCAATATCACCTTACCTTTTCTTGCTGGCAGCGGAGGGCCTTTCGTGCCTCTTAAAAAACCAGACAGAGTCATCTCCAGTGCATGGGATCAAAGTGGCGATATCTGGCTCACGCGGTAAGCCACCTTCTTTTTGCGATGACACCGCTATTCGTCAAGGCTAGTGTTGAGGGAGCTATTCAGGTATCCTCTTTGTTGGAATCATACTTGCAATGCTTCCGGACGAAAATAAACTTGGATAAATGTTCAAGTGTTCTTTAGCAAGGGCTGCTAGCGGGGTATTAGAGATAGTATGAAAACTACCTGAATGTGCACAATGAGAGTCTATCGAGAAGTATTTGGGCATGCCTACGGATGTCGGGAGCAGCAAAACGGGCCTTTAAATATTTGAAAGACCGAGTTTGGAACAAAGTTAAGGGATGGATGGAAAAGGTGTTATCATCCGGAGGAAAAGAAGTGCTTATAAAGTCTATATCTCAATCTATACCGTTTACTCTATGGCCTGTTTCAAGCTACCTCGGGCCTCTGTTTCACATTAACTCCATCATACGTAAATTCTGGTGGGGGAGTAAGCGGGGCGAGAGGAAGACAAATTGGGTCTCCTAGGAGAAGATGACAAGGCCGAAATATGAAGGTGGATTGGGTTTTAGGGATATTGAGCTGTTTAACCTTGCTTTGTCGGCAAGACAGTGGGCGGATCTTACAAACACCTGAATCACTCAAAGGCAAAAATTCGAAAGCGTGTTACTTCCCAACCACCGATTTTCTTAATGCTTCACTAGGTAACCAACCATCCCAGATATGGCGAACAATAGTGGAGGGCAAGGAGATACTATCGCAGGGCCTCATCAAACGCATAGGTGACGGCCGAGACACTTTGATATGGCAGCACAACTGGTGCGAAAGAGGCATCGCCGGACCAATAGTTTGTTTGAGCCAACATCGCCACAAGATGTGTCCGAACTCATTGACAGCACTAATGCCAGATGGAAGCAGGACTTAGTCCGTGCAACCTTCCTCCCAATAGATGCGGAAGTGATCCTCAATATTCCTCTAGCCACAAGACAATGCCGGGATTCGTGGGCTTGGGCTCATGAACAAAAGGGTGCCTTCTCCGTACGCTCGGCGTACCGGATGCTCATCAACACGAAGCTGAGACGGGAGGCTTGGCTCGAAGGACGATCAGGCCCGGCTGACAGAGCACGAGAGGAAGCTAGCTGGACCAATATTTGGAAGGTTGTGGTGCCATCAAAACTGAAGGTTTTCCTGTGGAGACTTGCACAATGTTCTATACCCACTGCGGATGTCCTCTGTCATCGTAATATGGCGACGTCGGCGCGTTGTGCCATATGTGGAGAGGAGGACTCGTGGATGCATTCACTCATCATGTGCACAATGGCGCATTGTGTTTGGGCGCTAGGTGATCCGGAGCTGGTTGAGCATGTTATAGCAACAACAGAACCGAATGCTAAGGCATGGCTCTTCAGTATGCAAGAATCAATGCCCCATGCCGAGTTCACAAAGCTAGTCGTGACACTATGGGCGATATGGGGGGCGAGGCGCAAGCTTATCCACGAGGGGGAGCACCAGAGCCCAATTGGAACTCATTCATTCATCACAAGGTTTCTGGCAGTTTTGAGCGTTGCTTCCAGGCCACATGAAATAACGACGCCCAAAAGAGCTCCGGAGCGGGCGCCGGTCTGGATACCACCACCGGCGGATCATCACAAGATAAATGTTGATGCAGCGATGTAAACAACCTCCGTGGGGCTATAAGTCGCGGTATGCAGGACCGAACAGGGACATACACTGCTCAAGAGCGATGGTATTCCATGGTATGACGGATCCGCACATACTTGAAGCTTTGGCATGCCGGAGGCTATTGCATTAGCCAGGGACCTTGCGCTTACTCATGTGAAGGTGGCTTCGATTGCTCAGCGGTGGTCAAAGACATACACACTGGTACTATGGGTACAATTGCTTCAATCGCAGGAGATCATCGACTCAACCAGGGAGTTTCAGTCGTGTTCTTTCGCCCATGAGAGACGTCTATCCAATAAGGAGGCTCATGGACTAGCTCGACATGCTTTACATTTAGGAGAGGGTCGCCATGTATGGCTGCTACACCCTTATGATACTTCTATTATTCCTGTAATTCGCTTCGATCGATCAATAAAGTAAAGCATGTTCTTCTCAAAAAAAATGCAGTTTTCTTTATCGCATCGGAGGATGCAAGCATGAGAGACGTCTATCCAATAAGGAGGCTCATGGACTAGCTCGACATGCTTTACATTTAGGAGAGGGTCGCCATGTATGGCTGCTACACCCTTATGATACTTCTATTATTCCTGTAATTCGCTCGATCGATCAATAAAGTAAAGCATGTTCTTCTCAAAAAAAAAAATGCAGTTTTCTTTATCGCATCGGAGGATGCAAGCATGAGAGACGTCTATCCAATAAGGAGGCTCATGGACTAGCTCGACATGCTTTACATTTAGGAGAGGGTCGCCATGTATGGCTGCTACACCCTTATGATACTTCTATTATTCCTGTAATTCGCTCGATCGATCAATAAAGTAAAGCATGTTCTTCTCAAAAAAAAAAAAAATGCAGTTTTCTTTATCGCATCGGAGGATGCAAGCAGCCACAAAATTCACCGCGTTCTACCGTGTTTTTTTTTAAGCTCGTTCTACGGTGTTCGAACACAGGACTTCCTCTCATCTATACTACTATTAAAAGAGCAAACATGAATCCTCCTAAAGTCACACCACAAAGTGTACACAGAAGCACCAGAGACGTTTGATCAATCCCACTAAATCACATCCGACGTTCTATATTACATCAAAGGTCTGCCACACCAATCAACGCTCAGGATTAAATGTTCTGCCAGGGCAGACGCCCACGTCCTACTTCTCCCACGATCTACCTCACGCAAAGAAGCCGCCGCACAACACGCCACTTTAGTACGGATCCCACGCCCTCACAAGGAAACAGCACGTCCAATTCGCATGGACTTGCTCGACTATACGGAAAGAAATCTGCTAAATTAGGGGGGAAAATCAATCCAGGCGTCCGGCTTGACGTGCGCCATCGCTGCTCGCTGCCCTGCGCAGACGTCGAGGCACCGGACGACGACCGCGACGACGAGCTCTTCGCCAGCACAAGTGCAACCGCCGAGTCACCCGACGACGGCCACGACGACGAGCTCTTCGCCATCACGCGCGCAGCCGCCGAGGCGCCCGTCCACGGCCTGGCTGACGAGCTCGTCGCCAACACAGGTGCATGCTCTTCAGTATGTAACTGACCTCACCTAAAAGCCTTGCCAATCTGCATATGAATCGTCCAATGCTTTAGTTACAAGTAATATGAACACAAATAAAGACACACCCAGAAAGAGACCTAGATGAATGGTATTACCAACTACTACATCATGTTGCATTATTCCTTCAGGTACAGTTGTATGATAACATTCTTGACATTCACAGGGTTAAAGGACAGTGTATGGTCCCGACCACTCCCGACGGGACGCTCACCCCGTGCCAGGATATAAGCAACACCCAATACTTGGGTGATGATCAGTACCCAAGCACCCAATTCAGTTTTGTTTCTCAAATATTGAATTGTGTCATTGATTGCAGACCCTAAAGAAGTAAAAAAGGCAGAGGGATAGAGAGCAGTATGCACAAAATAGGGATGAGATTAATAAGAGACGGCGTGAGGTCTATAAACAGAAGAAAATTGCCGCAGCCGAGATCAATGGGGCACACACCCAGCTGGCTGTATCACAAGGTAATGATGATCAACTTCATGATATATGGCCCAGTTTTATTGCTATATAATGATCTATGATATGTTCTTCAAACATGCAGACCGTAATGAGATAAAGAATCAGATGGAAAGGGAGCGGTATGCACAAAATAGAGAGGACATTTTAAAGCGACAACGTCCAACCCGCGAGCAAAATAAGCATATTGCTGCCGTCCTTGATGGCAGTAACATTGTAACACAGGTGCCGGCTACCGGACAATCGGCAGTCACACAACTGCAGAACATAACATGTGCAGGTGGTGCAGTCACTGGATTGTTGCTCAACTGCTAAACTGTGTCATGAATTGCAGAGCCTAACGAAATAAAAAGGCAAAGGGATAGAGAGCGGTACTGTAGTTGGTCCTATCCTGAATCTCTCATCAAGGCAGAGATGAGGGGACGTTCCAAAAGCACTTCTACGGTTTGTAGTTAGTCCTACCACCCCATCTTCTCAAATAATATTGTTTTTCTTTTTATTTGTGGCTTGTGATGCTAATACTTTTTCATTTGTTGGTGCCACAGCTAGAAGACTAGATGATTTATCAAATATGCATCCAAGCACATGGAATTAAAATCCGGTAAGTGGAATGCTCTAAATGTTACAACAGTTCTCATTTTTCTGTATATAAATGAGGTCATCTTCTATTATAAAATTTTCATATTAGATGGCTGCAGGATAAGTATTGCACGATAAACAAAAATAGGGAAGTAAACGTATAGGCTCGGAAACAGTTTGGATTTTACAAGAGAAGATCTACTAAAGTACATTCAGGTAGAATCAATGGCAGAGCTAGGATTTGCAAGCAGGTTTGTCCTCATCTAAAAAAAATCCCTGTATCCCTCCCGGTTTGAACAGATTGTGTGCAAACTTTATATATATGTATGTGCTCATCAGTGAAATGTCTCAAACTATGCTTTGATGTGAGACCAGTCAAACACTTACACAGTGTAATTACATAAACATGTTGCCATATGCAGAGTGTAAATGTAGGTTTACTGGTAAACGCCAAACTAAGACCTAAAAAGTACTATATCAGGACCAGATTAAAACAGGTTTTAAGATAGCCAAAGTGTACCGTACAGTCACACATACTTTGTCGCACACTTTTTTTTTGGACAGTACAGTCATACATTCTTGTCCGTACAGGCAATTCCAAAAACTCTCCTGTACGGAGAAGAGCAAGTATAGGCAACGAAAGTTGAGTAATTTTAGTCAGAGTCCGAAGTCACGCAATCATGCTTAAGGCACGATAATATGTGCAGAGTCTTAGCAGGGTACATTTGGTATGCTATTGTGCTTTTTTTTTTCCTGCATAGCATTCCCGAAGCACATTTGATCATTTTTTGGTGTTGCAATCATAAATGCTGGTCTTCTGAGCCAAATGTGATTTTGAGCTCTTAACAAGGTGCATTTTGTAAGCTATTTATTCTTATTTTTAACTGCATAGCATTATGAAAACAGGATGACATATAAGAACTGGAAACCCATGCATTGGACTACCTTAATACACCCTTAAGTCATTTCAGGTAAAGAGAAGCTTCGATGTATCACCGAGTCGAACCAGTACATTCAACAAATAACTGGTATATTCGGAAATTAAGTGAGTAAGTACCTGATCATTCTGATCGAACAAAATCCAAGACTATCATGAAGTAAAACTGTCAAGTACTTCTTCTGTACAACGCTCAAAAGCTT
Organism: Aegilops longissima; assembly: GCA_021605205.1. Taxonomy (NCBI): domain Eukaryota; kingdom Viridiplantae; phylum Streptophyta; class Magnoliopsida; order Poales; family Poaceae; genus Aegilops; species Aegilops longissima. The sequence goes on along the minus strand of CM038676.1, from coordinate 42,605,234 downwards.
CGGGTTGATGTATATGGCAGGCAGGTATGCCTCCCCATTCACATCTTTCTGTTTATTCCAGAGTTCCAAAAATTTATGACGGAACAAATTCGACGACTCTTCCATGGTCTTCAATATCCATTCCTTGTATGCCTGCAAAAGCACTGATGTTATAACCGGGAGTCCAGGACAAGAAGAAATACATCTAGAAGGTTGTGCTATATCAATTATTCATTCTTTAACCTGTCTAAAAACATGCTTCCGTCTTTTCAGAAGAAGTAAATTTCTTTGGCAGGATCAAGCCAAATCAACCTCATCTGTCTTGGTCCCTAGCTCCTGACAATGCCCCTAGCCACCCAGAATTCAAATCCACCAATCAATCAACTTTATGACAGCATGGTTGCCTCAAGAATATTAACTAACTAGAATCTCCACTCATAACAGTTGTTGCAACAAAGTTAAGAACGTCTAATCGAACAGCTTACTCCAACTTCTATTTTTTTTCCTCCCCGATTCTAAAGCGACTCTCATGCTTAAACCTAAGATACTGAGCTACATATGTACTGTACAGTGATGAATAGCAACTAGGAATCAGCAAAAGTGTTTCGCAAAAAAAAAGGAATTAGCAAAAGTGGGGAATGGGGAGTACCTCAAATCAGAACTAAGAATATATGAAAGCTGGAGTGGGGAATAGATCATCAACCGGCGCCGGCTTGCAGTTGCCGGGGACCAGCCACCGCGGCACTACTGCCGCACCTGGGCAGGGCAGGGCACAGCACAGCCGCACGCACAGGGTGGTGGGAGCCGACGACGAGCAGACGCTCCAAGCGCTGGGCGAGCGAGACGGAGAGGAAGGCACGGAGCCGGGCCGTGGAGCTTCGGATGCATGATTGCCACGGCTGCCGATCTGGTGGAGACGAGTCCCGCGCCTCCGCGTCGGCCTTCGTCCACGCCTAGCACTGGGTCGGCCAGCGAACATGCCGAGATCGAGCGGATCCTCAGGCACTTCAGAGACCGATTCGACAAGGAAGTGCGGAGAAGAATGGGGAGAGGGGGAGCGAGACCTCGCGTCGGCTGTGGAGACGAAGAGAAGGGGCGACCTGAGGAGGTAGAGAGGGAGAGTTGTGGGCTTGTGGCCACAGGGAGAAGTGGGGAGACAATGAAGTGATAAGGGTAGTCAAGGTAGGTGACGAGGTGAGGATAACTGAGAGGAAGAGTCAGGTGTTCCTTTTTTTCTTAGGTTTTTTTGTTTCTTTTCTTTTTTGAGTTGGTTTTTAGCCCTTTTGGTGAAGTCGTAATTACAGATGTAGTGTTGGGCGTTGTCCAATTCATTTTTTAATCAAAGTAGCCTTTTTTGGTCACTTGGTTTGTATTTAGGGTCGGACTTTGTCTAATTCAGCTTGGCTGTGTGCGTGCGATTTTTCACAATGGGTTAAAAAAGTGTTCAACCACGATCATTTTGGAAGTTTTATAAAATTATTAAGATTTTTATTATATCAAATTTTGTAATCATGCAACTCATCTTGTGGTCTTTGGATGTTAAATTTCATGGAGTAGGTAGATATTTTGTCTGACGCTTTTAAATAGATAAATTTTGCTATATAGAATGATCCATTGCCAACCATAGAAATGTTATGATTTTAAATTTTGTCAAGTTCAGTTCAATTTTGATTATACTTACGTTTTCTCCAGCATTATTTTTGTCGTTATTTTTTAGTTTTATGCCATGAAGTTGTTTTTCCAGTTTTACAAGTATTTGCATCTGAACACTTGGCAGCGATTTCTGAAAGTGTTAAGGGTCATTGGCAAATATTTTATGATAATAATGCTTGGATAGGATTATTTAACACTAACACTTTTGTAACGTTTTCACTTTTTACAGAACCCAAGTGGCAACAAAAAAGGGGAGAGAAAACAAAAAAGTGAATTACTAAGTTATGCAATTGAATTTTAATTATATATTGTGATTTATTTGTTGCATTACTTTTTTGGAATGGGGAGAAATAGATGAATTAAATGAGATTTCCACTTCCATATGTTTATTTTAATGATAAAAAATAATATTATCTGATGTGCATGAGTATATGTTATTTTAGAATGTGTGACTAGCAAGATGCACGTGCATTGCACGGAACATCAAGATGCACGTGATTGGTGGTCGGACTTAGCGGAGGCATGAGGATGAACGACGCCGGCAGCGGCCATCATGCCAGATTGTTCCACAGGCCTTTTTTTTATTACTCAACAATGGGAGATAAGGATGAACGAGAGAGGTGCCGGTATCCTTTTGCAAAATTGTCATAGTTTTCTCTCTATACGTCAGATATAGAACGGGCGGTCTATATTGCAAGATGGCAGGCACACCATCATCTCTAACTCGGGGTTTTATAAAAGCAGAGATAGAAAAAAAATTCTGTTGCCATATGTTGCATGTAAAAGAGTATAATTCGTGCGTTAAAAGAAACGTGCGTTGCACGTGCACACTTACTAGTGTAGGCAAAGAGCGAGCATTCAACTGTGCTATAAAACAGGGTACATTACTTAATTGTCCCACCGCAATTCTTTACTCCTAATGCACAATTTCTTTTTCTCCACGCTTGGCAAAAAAAACAATTTGTCCTGTTCCGCCTCCCCCCTCTATGCACGACTCCACCCTGTGCCTCGGGCTTTACATATTATTATTAGCTTAAAAATAGATGATGTGTATTCTTTTTTTTTTTTGCGGCTAATGTGTCTTCTTTTGTCAATAGTCCCACCTCGCTCAGTTAAACCGATTATCAACTCAATTGCCACCAGCCGCCTTGGGAGAAAACAATGAGCTGATAAAAGAAGATTAGTGTATGTTGGATAATGTGTCAAATACATAACGACTCGAGGGCTCTAGATGCAAGCCTCTCTGCATGATGCCGGGCACCACATGCCCGGGGTCCAGGGTCCAGGGCTACTCGCGACTCAAGACCAACGGCGGCTACCTGTAGTCCATTAATTTAATACAACATGAAACAAAGAAACATCACATGATGTGCCAAATATGTTTTTAGACAAATGTGTTAAATACGTAACTAGAGCATGCATGGTCGTGTGTTCGATGGCTCTGGACATGATGCATGTGTCAAAGACAAAACGAGACAAAGGGGTGCACAGTCCAGACTGGATGTATTATTCGGTAACTCGAATATTTTTTGAGAGTCCCTGGTTTGGCTCATGGAGGTGCAGGAAAGAGGATAAGCAGACATATGTTTTGAAATAGATGATGACGTAGACATTTGAGAGTTTTGATCCAGACGGAGAAGAGGATAAACAGCAATACGAGTTCCACTTTGTGTTCAAATAGATGATGTGGACCTTTGTGAGTTTGAGCCATACTTACTGGATTGGGAGCATGATATATTTTTTCCCGTTGCAACGCACGGGCATGTCTGCTAGTTTAGTATGAAAACCAAAAGAAACAAAGAACACCAAAAACAGAAACAAAATAATCCAAACGACGTCCAGCGGCACACGACGTCCAGCGCCTTCGCTGTAGATCCTAAAAAAAAAGCGCCTTCGCTGTTCGAACGGAACCACCCGACCCCGGCGCGGCCCGACCCGGCCCAAGTCTCAGCATGGTCGTGGCATTCATCGCAGCCCCACCACGATGAGCATATACGGCGCATGACCTCACAGAATCCGGCACTCGGGGCTCGCGAGAGATAGAAAGAAAAGCGAGAGGGACACGACAGGGCACGGCACAGCACATGCTATACACAGACAGAGGTCCAAGGTCGTCAATGTCGGCAGCAGCAGCAGCAGCAGCAGGCGGCAGCGCGCTACGGCCGGCCCTCGCGCTGGCGCTGGCGCTGGCACTGGCGCTCTCGCCGTCGCCGGCGCGGGCCGGGTTCAGCTGCAGCCCCGGCGCCCGGCCGGTGGTGTTCAACTTCGGCGACTCCAACTCCGACACGGGCGGCATGGCGGCGGCCAAGGGGTGGCACATCGCGCCGCCGGAGGGCCGCGCCTTCTTCCACCACCCCACCGGCCGCTTCTGCGACGGCCGGCTCGTCATCGACTTCCTCTGTGAGTGTCCATTCCCGATCCCCCCGACCCAAAACCAGAGTATTCTATCCGCAAGATTCTGCTTTTTCTGTCGCTTCTCTCCCCGAACAAACCCGTGTTTGTCGACACTGTGCAACGGGTAGATTTGTGCGCGGCGTACGGTAAATAAAAAAGCACCGTGGTAAACTTCTCAAATGGAAACACAGCGCTCGCCGACATTGACACTGACACTGACGGATTGGTCGTCAGCTGACTGAATCCAATTAGCGTGAAGCCAGAGCTTGAGTGAAATGTCGTAGTAGTAGTATGCTGCAAAATTTTAAAGTCAGATTCCGTATAGAACGGTGCACTTGGTCGTATTTTCAGTGAAATGTCCTTCATTCTAGAGGGACTCACTAGCAATGTACAGTAGCAAAATATTCATTCCGGCTTACGCACATGATGGTTGGCAGGCGCGGCACGGCTCAACCTGAAGTAACTTATCCACCGGAGTAGTACTAGCTAACCAACAATTTTTCTTTTCTTTTGCATCATGCGCTGCATTAGTTGGTCCCTCCATCCATATCTTCATTCAATTTCAAACCCTGTCCTTTTGAACCGAAGGATATCCATGATCAATTCAAAGCCCAACTGTGCATGGCCACACGGGAGGCCCGTTGGCCCCTCTGTCTCTCTCTGTCTCCACCTTCAGTTAATGGCGTGCGTCGGTGCGTCCCAGCGTCCAAACTCTGTCTCAGACTTTTCATGTCAGCATTCAATTGCTAGAGCACCAACACTGGTGGCACTCATGCATTCAGTGACGTCTACTTCAGTTCTTCATTATTGATGGAGATAATATTATTGTTCACAACTTCAGATATGTCACAACCTTTTTTTTTTTGCGAAAATGTCACAACCTTTATGTGCCGACAATCATGAGGTGGATCTGAAATGTTATCTGAAATCCAACGGCTGAGGATGTGAATCTGTTACCAAGGGCATGCTTTTCTTCTTCCTAAAACAGGGAACTTTGCACATGTCCAACTAGTCCTGAAGCCAACTGATCTTCTACCATTATTTTTTGGCTAATTATAAGGACGCCACTCTTCTAATTGCCTTTATTCTGGACTATACGACTAAGTTGAGGAACGCAGAAGTACGCCATTATCCTCATGTAGAATTTATTATAAAAAGAAATTATACATGATGTCGGGGTTGCGGTAGTGGTTACGGTAGTCGACTCTACGGCATGTTCGTGGCATTGTCTCAGGTTGTTTGTTGCAGCGAAGTCGGAGCTGCGGTGGAAGAGTCCGGGTGATGATGATGACAAGCGGTAGGTGGTCTGTTCGGTAGTCTTTCACGATGCTGGCCTTGCATAGTTGTTGTTGGTAGCTTGACCTCAGAGTCAGAGCTGCGCTGTCACCAACACGGGTGGCTGGTTGCCTGCCATGGATCTTCGTGTGGCTTCTTGCGGCCTCGGCGGCGTGGGCTTGGTCAGAGGGCGCCTACAATGAACTCATAGTCGCTTGCTTGGGGAGAAGTGGTGAGGATGACAAAATGTGCTTCCTCGACAAGGTTCTCTAGCGGTAGTGTGTGTGTGTCGTATCTTGTGGGTGACTGATCAACAGGTCGTGACGGTTTTCCCCCTGTTTTATTTTTGCTAATTAACCGGGCAACTATGTTCTTCTTAATTAATGGATTGAGTCATAAGGTTCCCAGGTTTCAAATAAAAAAGTGGCCCCTGTGTGTAATTTTTTTTGAGCTTATGTGTGCTTTTAAAATTTACGAAGAAACCTTAGTTTGGGGCCCTATCTGAAGAGAAGTATACTGCTTAAAATTTTGCTTTCCTAAGTATTAATTTTTTTTCACTTGGGGCTCAAATGTGTTATCTTTCTGATAAACTCTAGTATAAAAACATCAAATTGGTATTACTAGCTAGAGTTATCATGAAACATATTCTTATAATGTATAATTATTTTTATGTGAGGCTACATGTCTGTACATAAATTGATGTTCAAAGTTTCATCTTGAATATTATACAAGTTAATGTCTAATAAGACGACAACTTTTATCGGAGTTAATACTTTGCTGCTGGTGTGTTTTGCGCATCTAATCTGACTCGCGTACATGTTCATGAGAAGCACTATCTCATTATTGAGTATGGTTGTTCGGCCTTACTAATAGTGGGTCCATGAATGACCAAAATATATCCAGGTGAAAGCTTAAACATAAGCTATCTGAGCCCTTATCTGAAGGCAATTGGTTCTAATTACAGTAACGGAGTGAATTTCGCTATTAGCGGTTCAACAACACTACCACGGGACGCCCTTTTTGTATTGCATGGACAGGTGCAGGAATTCTTCTTCTTTAAAGCCAGATCCATGGAACTCATCAATCAAGGTTTGTTTGCCGTGTATTTTCCCTCAAATCCAAATGAAGTAAGACGCGCGGAGCTATACATACAGTTGATAGTAAATGAGCAAACTTGTTGCTATACACAGGTCAGGAAGCTCCAATCGATGCAGAAGCGTTCCAAAATGCTCTATATATCATAGACATAGGACAGAATGATATTAACGCTCTTCTGTCCAACTTGCCTTACGACCAAGTAGTCGCCAAGCTCCCTCCAATACTTGCGGAGATCAAGTATGCTGTTCAGGTGAAGTTTTCTTTCTTTTTCGCCTTTTGTAGTATAAATTACTATACCCTTTTCACTTGCTGCCAGGACGGACACCACAACTCTGCTTTTTTTTCTTCAAAAATTGCAGCTTCTGTATGGCAACGGGAGTCGGAACTTCTGGATACATGGAACAGGGGCCCTTGGTTGCCTGCCTCAGAAGCTCTCCATTCCACGTAAAAACGACAGCGACCTTGATCAGAACGGCTGCCTCAACACATACAACAGAGCCGCGGTCGCGTTCAACGCGGCGCTAGGCAGCCTCTGCGATCAGCTGAATGTAGAGCTGAAGAACGCGACCGTTGTGTACACCGATCTTTTTGCCATCAAGTATGACCTTGTGGCCAACCACACCAAATACGGTGAGCTGATGATCAAATTTCTCTGAATATTTGCATGATATATCTGGTGATATTACTAAATCAATTGCATTTCTCCAGGTTTTGACAGCCCATTGATGACGTGTTGCGGGTACGGAGGGCCACCGTACAACTATGATTTGAGCAGGAGCTGCCAGTCTTCGAATTCAACTGTCTGCGCTGACGGCTCAAAGTTTATCAGCTGGGACGGCGTGCACCTCACCGAGGCCGCCAACGCCGTCGTGGCTGCATCCATACTCAGCTCCGCATATTCCAGACCAAAGATCAAGTTTGATCAGTTCTGCAAAGCCCAATAGATCATACATCATACTATATTGGTGTAGTACTTATACATAACTTAAACCTGCAAGAATCTGGTTTTTCTCCTCTTTGGGGCTGACAGCCGATTAATGTGGACGTGGCATCTGCAATTCGGGGGAGCTGGCTGTGTATGTTTTTTGTGTGTGCGTAGTAGGTGCAATTGAATTGGGCCCGACTATTGATACAAGTTCGTCACCATCGATGGATCAAATCCCCATGAACTCTAAAATCTAAAATCGGCTAAATCCCCCCCTCTAAACCTGTCAAAACTGGATCAATCAGCCCATGGGTGGTTTTCGACAGGACTTGCGATTCACAGTCGGGGTCTTGTCTGCGCGCGGTGGTGCTCTGGTGCGCTAAAAAATGAGAGAGAGAGAGAGAGAGAGAGAGAGAAGAAAGAGAGGGAGGACATGCGTGGGAGGTGAGTGCTTGCGGCTTTGCGGGAGGTCGGTGCGGTTCAGGCGGTGGGACGTCGGTGATTGGGGTTTTGCGGGAGGTCGGTGCGGTTCAGGCGGAGATGAGGCCAAAGGCCAGGACACTGGAGACACGCTGGTTGGCTTGTCCAGCGCCCGAGGGCCGCACGTCGCGTGCCAAGGTCGTGCTTTGCCGGAGAGAGGAGCGCGGCGAGGGAGGTACGTGAGACACGCCGCCGTCCGGGAGTGTGATTGAAGTTTGATAGAATGCTTTTGTTGATATGCAAGTACATGGGAAGGGGATACATATAGGTTGCCAGCGCAACGTGTGCTGAGACGTGGAGCCGATCGTGGGAAGGTGAGAGGGGACCGAGTCCACGGTCAAACACCCCCCCCCCCCCGCGCAGTGTCAGCAGCGGCGTCGACGACGTTGAGACTAGATCGAATGTTGAAGAAGATTGCCGGCGGGAGCCCCTTGGTGAAGATGTCAGCAAACTGCGCCGTAGTGGGTACGTGGAGAACGCGAACCTCACCTAAGGCTACTTTCTCTCTTACAAAGTGTATGTCTATCTCTATATGTTTAGTTCTACGATGCTGAACAAGATTACATGACATATACACTGCCGACACATTATCACAATACACAATGGTAGCTTCACTAGTAGAAAAGGGGCCTATTGACCCGGTTGGTGAGGGTTTTTAGTCCGGTTCATGAACCGACTAAAGGGTCGAGATTAATACAGCCCTTTAGTCCTGGTTCAATCCGAACCGAACTCGATGGGCCTCCACGTGCCCTGTCCACGAGCCCAGCAGAGGGGGCCTTTGGTCCCGGTTGGTGGCACCAACCGACCAATAGGCATCCACGCCACAAGATTTCTATGGCTGTGGTTTTGTTTTTTTTTAAGGGGGGGGGTTTGGGGGTTTTGGGGTGTTTCATATATTGTGCTATAGCTAGCTAATTAATAGAGAAAAGTGTCCTCTCTTTGTCCGTGCTTGGTCGACGCTACGTACTATACATACATATAGAGAGGACTAGCTAGACACGCTAGCTAGCTAGAAATTAAGCAAATGTAAGATCGTCATGAACATATATGCATACAGAGAGAAGTGATATCGACCACCTCTCCTTCTCCAAGAGATTGGTCGAACAACAAGTTCTCGTATATCTATCCGACACTACCGCTACATATATACAATAATTATCTTTTATAATACGGACGCGTGGTCCACATAGTATTCTCCGCCTTCAGCGATCACGTGGTCAAGAAAGAATGCCGCCAATTCCTCTTGAATTGCTCGCATGCGATCTGGTGCTAGGAGTTCATCCCGCTCCAAACATCTAATTTTAAGAAAGGGTCAATACATACATACATACATATATATATATATATATATATATATATATATATATATATATATATATATATATATATATATATATATGAATGAATGAAACTCAACACAAATGATGGTAATAAAATAAAATTGTGAATATTTTTATTTACGCACTTCATATTGTTTGTCGGAGTAGCCCCTCTCACAGGTCGTGTGGCGGATGGACTCGCAAACGTAGTATCCACAGAAATCATTCCCTTGTTCCTGCCACAACCACTTTACAAGAAACAGAGGTCAATCAAACTGATAATTAGCAAGCATGCTAAATGGTATTGATGAAACTAGCGCTTGAATCACTAGGAGATGCGCGTGGAATATGCTATTATATAGTATTTACTTTCGGGTGTCTAAATTGCAGCTTCTTCGGTAGTCCCGGAGCTTTTTTGGTGAATTTTCTCCAAGCCCTGCCATACAAAGAAAACAATTACTTGATATCAGAAATGAACAAAGTTGTTGATATGGTGGATAATGATCGATTTAACTTACTTCTCGAGCATTTCAGTCATGTCCGCATACTCCTTGGGATCTTTTCGCTTGGAGTCTAAGACAGTTACTACTCCCTTCTCAAGCTTAATCTCTAGGAGAATATAGTGGTAGCTGCGCACACATGCACAACTCATCAATATTACATTACTATAACCTAGACTAATAAGGAAACCGAATATGCCACAAGACAGTAACACTCACTTGAAGTTGTAAGGAAAGAGTATTATATCTTTGTGTTCATTTATTACCAACGATTGTAGCAAGTTGGCCTCGGTATCTTCGGCACGAAATTTAACCTCAGTTGCATCTATGAGATATGTGTTAATGAACCCAATATCACCCACTTGTCTTTTCTTTAATTTGGCGATCTTCAATCTGCATAATATAGTGAGGATAATTATAAATACATGCAATGAAAGGGCTGAGTTATATAGAGAGACTTAATGACATAAGTAGTACTACTTACAGACAGTAGCAGGTGACCGTTGCTTTATCGAGGGCCAATTGATTGAAAAACTGATAGAACTCCTCAAATGGAATAGGCAACAGTTCAATTCCAAGGAGGTCATGCTCCTTTAACTCTCACATACAAAGTACTCCTCCCTCGACTCTTTGCAGGTTTTCATGTACCAATCATGCAATCTTCGTGATCATCGTTGATAGAGAACTTTCATCTTTGACGAGAGGCTTCCCGTACTCGTATCTTTGTATCTGCACCTCCAAGAAATCATAATGTACATCGTCGGGCAGGTAATCGCAGGATTGCCATAACCGGCACCATCCTCGGATCGACGATGTCGCTAGCGAGCACCTTGAGCGGGGGCACGATTGCTTGATTGTTCGCCGAGCTGGGCAATTTGTTTCCCAGCTCGTCGTTCTTTCATCCTTTGATCACCGACAGTACTCCCGACCTCTCCGCTTCGCAAATGCCTTTCCAATAATGCGCTCATAGTTGCCTTTCGCGGAGACTTGGGTGGTTTTGTCGGGGCAGCGAGAGCGCTCCGCTTTCACCGGATCTACCTTCTCCTCCGGAGGTGGATGTCTCTTGCTTTCAACCCTTGAAACCAGTCATCCACTTCGATCTGCGCGATCTTCGCGTTTTCCTCCTCGCTCCTCTCGACGGTAACTTCTCCGAGTCTTCAGAGAAGGACCGAATCAGATCTCCTCCCGCTTTGGCTGTCTTGCTAGACGCCGCAGAGCAGACGGAGCGGATGTCTTCTTTCCTTGCTTACGAGGCGGAGAAGAAGGACTACGACGCCGGAGCAGCCGGAGCGGCGGCGGGTCTCTTCCGCCCTTGCCGACGAGGCGGAGAAGGAGGAGGCTGGCTGCCCGGGCGCCGGTGCAAAGCGGAGAAGGAGGCGGAGTGCCGCCACGCCGGAGAAGGAGCCGGCCGAGTGCCCCGATCGCCACTCGCGGGAGGAGGAGGCGGGAGGAGGCGGAGTGCCCCGACTCACGGAGGAGGAGGAGGAGGAGGTGGAGGCGCCCAGCTCGGAAGGTTGATGAGATCCTTCCGCCATAGGCATGGAGTCTTCAGAGCGTAACCCAGCCGATACTCCCTTCACCGTAGGGTGGTCAGCCGAGGTCCTCAAATCCTTCGTTATTTCATCGACCATCACCTTAGCATATCCTTCGGAATCGGCCGGCAGTGAAAAGTTGAGTCGGGTTTAGTAGGATAAACAGAGCCAACACCGCCTTGACCTTCAAATTGCTCCATTGCGCCATAAGGTGGCAATTTTCAGATCCGTGATAGCATCCACGGATAGCTGGCAGGAGCCGCCAAGGCATGCTGCTCGGCTGAAGCAGCTCGGTGGAAGCCACGCTGCTTCTCCGCCGAGATGGCGGGTAGCTTCGGGAAGCTTCGCAGTCATTTGCTGCGATCTGCCGCTTCTCGTTCCTCTTCTCGCTCCTCTAGCCCCATTACCCTTTCGTGCAGCGCCTGCATTTGGCTCTGCTCCAGCTTTCTTCCTCCTCTCATGGGTTTTGTAACCCTCTGCGTCCGAAAATCCAGCCTTCCACGAACGGAGCTGGCATGCCTCGTGTCCGTCCCAGGTGCTCGGATTCCCGAGGGCCATTGTGAGCTCGTCCTTCTCCCCGTCTCGAACGAACTTCCCTTGCTGCGCTGCTGCTCGATATATTGCTGAAGCCTCTTAACTGGTATGTCCAATTATTCGTCCGTCCAAATGCACTTCCCTATTATAGGGTCCAAGGATCCGCCGGCCCCGAAGAACCAAGTCCGACAACGGTTTGGCCAGTTCATTGTCTCTGGTTCGATCCCTTTATCTAGCAGATCATTCTCAGCCTTGGCCCACTTAGGCCGGGCTACAAGGTAGCCACCTGACCCCGTGCGATGGTGAAGCTTCTTCTTCGCAGCATTTCTCTTGTTTGTCGCCGACATCTTTTTACTCTTTTCCGATGTCTTGTAGGCCACAAATGCGGGCCACCATCTCTGATCTTCTCATATTTGCCCTTGAATTCTGGTGTCTCATTTTTTTGACATACGATTGAGTTCTTTCTTCCAATTCCTAAATAGTTCTGCCATCTTCTTAAGAGCAAAAGACTTGATTAATGGCTCTATTACTGGCTTCTCCGGATCATCCTCTAGCGGTAGGGTAAAATTTGACTTCAGCTCACCCAAAGATCATTTTTCTGATATCATTGACACAAGACACCTCGTGGTCTTCGTTCTTAGGCTTATACCATTGGTGGATGCTGATCGATCTTGTCCCTAACCGTAACCCCGCACCGAGCAACAAATGCCTTCTTTGTCCGGTAGGGTTCAATCGGTTGGCCGTCAGCGATTTGTATGATCTCAAACTTTTCATCCGAGCTCAACTTTTCTTCGGCCTCGCCTCTTTATCGGTTGTGCTCGATCGGAGGGCTAGAAAAAGAACAAAGACGAGAGTTAATTAATATGTGTACATACCAAAACAAAGACGAGAGCTAGTCAAGACAGGCTTAACTAATATATATACCGACCGGACTCGGTTTGGTGATCACCGAACCGTCCTCACGGTCTACTTCTTCACCCTCTCCTTCTTGCACCGCATTGGGTCATCGGAGCCATGTAAATCATAGCCAGCCGCTTCTTCACCCTCTCCTTCCAGACCATCGTTGTCATTGAGAAACATCAACAAGCGACGCATCACTTCCTTGTGCGATTATGTCCCTCAACAACGCTTCTTGTGCTTCGTCTCGGGGGTGTCCATAGTTTCTACAAATATTTACAACATGGCAATTATTATTCAAACATGACAGATATGGATATATTAGTGGCAAACGAGAACTAGCTAGCTAATCACAATAAGGAATCATATTAGTGGCCTCGCTGCTTCTCTAGGGTTTGGGGTGGCCTCGACAACGCTTCAAGGGTTAGGGGTGGCCTCGAGAACGCTTCAAGCTAGGAGGGTAATATCGACCCCCCATGTGTTGAAGCTATCGGGAGGGGGTCGGCGTTGAACACTACATCTATGTCCCACAAGTGACGTGGGCATCGACGCCCGCGGTAGGGTAGAGGGTCGTGGATCGCCGAGCGTCGAGGTCAAGGGTCGAGGATCGCCGAGGGTCGGGAGGTTGCCTAGTGTCAAAGGATTCAACAAAACCATGTCTTCATCATTAGGCGAAAGTGTGGTGCATGATGGTGCAAGCTTCCAAAGTTATTTTGGAGCGGAGTCCGGATAGGATAATTAAGCTTTTTGGTACAAAGTTCAGCAAGAACCTTCCAATATCGTTATTTGAAAGGCCTTTGCTGAGATTCATACAAAATGCAAATTATCCTATCCGGACTCCATTCCGTAATAACTTTGAGGACTTCGCACCATCATGCCATGGTTACTTCCGCTAATGATGAAGCCATGGATTTCTTCAATACTTTGACACTATAGGAACCCTCGACCACTCAAACCTTCAATTCTTGACCCCTTAACGACCCTCAACCCTCAAACCTTCGACCTTGACCCTTTAACGACCCTCGACCCTCTACCCTAGTTCCCGACCTCGACCCTCGGCGATCCTCGACACCCTCGTTATATCGACAATGACGCAACATACATATACATGGGAAAATAATGTTATCGGGAGGAGGTATCGGTACCCCCCCTCGTGTCAAAGTTTCTTCTTTCTCCTCTATTCCTTTCTTTCTTCTTCTCCTCTTCTTTTCTTCTTATCCTCGAGAAAGGAAAATAAGGAAAAGGAAGAAAAGAGGAAGAAGGAAGAAGGAAGAAGAAGAAAAAGAAGAAGAAAAAAAAGGAGAAGAAGAAAAGAATAGAGGAGAAGAAGAAAAATAGAATTTTTTCTATTTTTCTTCTTCTCCTCTATTCCTTTCTTCTTCTCCTCTTCTTTTCTTCTTTTTCTTCTTCTTATTTATTTCTCCTCTTCTTCCTCTCCCTCTTCTTCTCCTTTCTTCCTCTTCTTATTTCCTTTTCCTCTCATTCTTTTCTTCTTCTTCCTTATTAAAAATACATGAAGTAGTATTGCCTAATTCATTGTTCATATGAATATACAAACATTTGCATATTTACAATAATTAATATCACCAAAAAATCTATGAACAGAAAAAATCCTATTTTTTCTAAAAACAATCTTTTGCATTGTTCACATACACATATACATTATAGCCACATACACATATATATCACATATGAACAAAAAATTTAGAACATAAAAAAACAGAGCATAAAAATAAAAAAGAGCTTAAACATTAAAAGAGCCGGGCGGCTCACAAATGTGAGGCGAGGGCGCCAGCGCCTGGGCGGGACGGGCAGGGGGGGGCGACGGCGACGAGGAGCGGGCGGCGACGGCGAGCCCGTGAGCAGGGGGAGCTCGAGGCGACGGGCGGGCGGCGGGGCGCCGTGCGCTGCAAGGGGCGGGCGGGCAGGCGGCGACAACGAGCACGGGGCAGGCGGGCGGGCGACGGGCGATGGCGAGCACGGGCTCGGGCGCTGGGCGGCGGCGACGGCGAGCACGGCAGCCTAACGGGCGCTGCTGGGCGAAGCTCGGGCAGCTGGCGCGCGCTCGTCGGGCGGGAATCATGGCGATGAAATCTGAAAACGCCAAGTCTTTGCTTATATAGAACGCTTTGGTCCCGGTTCGTGCCACGAACCGACTAATGCCGAAGCGGCGGCCTTTGGTCCCGTGGTGGCACCAACCGGGACTAAAGGGGCATTAGTCCCGGTCGTGGCACCAACCGGACTAAACCCCTTTAGTCCCGGTTGGTGCCACCAACCGGGACCAAAGACCTTGTGCTGCCCAGCGCCCAAAAGTTTAGTCCCACTCGCTAGTTGAGAGAGCTCGAGAGTGGTTTATAAGCGCTGTTGTTCCCACCTCTCGAGCTCCTCTCAACCGCAGGCTTCGGGCCTAATCATGCACTAGCTATGTGCACTGGGCCTACTTGGCCTCCTGCGGGCCTGAATCTGGCCCATGTAGGGTTTCTAGTCGATTCAGGCCGTGGGGGCCCGATGGCGGCACTATTTTTTTTCCAGTTTTTTGTTTTGTTTTCTGCATTATTATTTATTTTTTGTTGTTTTTGCTTTATTTTTAATTCTTTTTGCTTTTAGTTTTAGAAAAATTATAAACTTTCTGTTAGTGCCATTAGTTTTCAAATTTGAAAACTCTTTTTTTGTTTTCTTTGTTGCTTTATTTATTTTATTTTGTTTCTACTTACAACAAAATACTTATTGTTGCTATTTTTATTTTTTTCAGTTTTTTGTTCTGCTTTTCGCATTATTTAGTTTTTGTTGTTTTTGCTTTATTTGTTAATTCTTTTTGCTTTTAGTTTTAGAAAAATTATAAACTTTCTGTTAGTGCCATTAGTTTTCAAATTTGAAAACTCTTTTTTGTTTTCTTTGTTGCTTTATTTATTTTATTTTGTTTCTACTTACAACAAAATACTTATTGTTGCTATTTTTATTTTTTTCAGTTTTTTGTTCTGTTTTCTGCATTTTGTTTTTGTTTTTTTCTTTATTTTTTAATTCTTTTTGCTTTTAGTTTTAGAAAAATTATAAACTTTCTGTTAGTGCCATTAGTTTTCAAATTTGAAAACACTTTTTTTTGTTTTCTTTGTTGCTTTATTTATTTTATTTTGTTTATGCTTACAACAAAACGGTGTGTAGAGGGACGGGCTTATAAACCGGTGTGAGCGCACTTCGGTTGGCGAGGTTTTCAAATTCATAGTTTTCAAATGAACTCTGAAAAAGTTGGCATAGCATGTGCATGTACAAAACGGACAATGGTATCATACTAAATGCATTACAAAGTTGGCATGGTATCATCATAATAGTTACGGAGAAAGTCTTCACTTTTTCTTCGCTTGTGTCGCTTTGCTTATTGCGCCAGTAACCATGGATAATGTTCATCATTTATCGTGATGCTTAGGTCAGCCTTGACTTTGAAGGGGGAATTTCATGAAACTTTTCATACTCTTGACATGTCTGCATCTTGCCCTCCACTCCCGTGATGTCCCTTTTCCCGAAAAGAACTATGTGGCGCTTTGGCTCATTGTATGATGTATTCGCTTCCTTATCTTTTCTTTTCCTCGGTCCGGTAGACATGTCCTTCACATAGATAACCTGTGCCACATCATTGGCTAGGACGAACGGTTCGTCGATGTACCCAAGATTTTCAGATCCATTGTTGTCATTCCGCATCGTGGGTCTACCTGCACCCGCCTCCCAATGATTGACCCACTTGCACTTAAACAAAGGGACCTTAAAATCTACTCCGTAGTCAAGTTCCCATATGTCTACTATGTAACCATAATATGTGTCATTTCCTTGTCGGTTGTTGCATCAAAGCGACACCGCTGTTTTGGTTGGTGCTCTTTTCATCTTGGTCAATCGTGTAAAATGTATTCCCATTTATCTCAGATCCTTTCCAAATCATTACAATCGAAGATGGTCCCTCGACAACAAGTACAGCTCATCACAAACAGTGATGTCACCTCGAGACGTGTTTCCAACCAACTGCTGAAAGTCCCGATGTGTTCACATGTAATCCGATCGTCGACCGCTCCGGTGTTTGGGCGCAGATCGTTCTTGTGTTCATCGACATACGGGTCACCAAGGTAGAGTTCTCAGAGAAGCTGTAGTGTGCTTGAGACCAAGAATATCGTCCTGCATATTATTGAGTCTCTTCCAAGCGTGCCTTTTTCCAAATACCTCCCCTCATACCGCGATTTAGGGAGACCTATCTTCTTAAGGCCGGAATGAAGTCAACACAAAACCCGATGACATCCTCTCGCTTGATGGCCCATGGAGATGCTTCCTTCGGCCTAGCGCGTTACTGAACATATTTCTTTAGGACTCCATGAACCTCTCAAAGGGTACATATTGTGTAGAAATACGGGCCCCGTAATGACAATCTCGCCGACTAGATGAACTAGGACGTGCGTCATGATATTGAAGAAGGATGGTGGGAACACCAGCTCAAACCGACAAGACATTGCGCCACATCACTCCTTAGCGTTGGTACGATTTCTGGATCGATCACCTTCGAGATATTGCATTGAGGAATGCACATAGCTTCACAATGGCTAATCGGACGCTTTTCGGTGAAGCCCCTCAATGCAACCGGAAGCGCTTGCATCATAATCACGTGGCAGTCATGAGACTTTAGGTTCGGAACTTTTTCTCCGCATATTTATTATTCCCTTTATATTCGATGAGAAGCCAGTCGACCTTCATATCGAGCAGGCATTGAAAGAATATTTCTTTCTCTTCTTTAAGAAGAGCGTGGTGGCAGGACCTTCATACCGCTTCGGAGGCATGCCCTCTTTTTCGTGCAAGCGTTGCAGGTCCTCTCGTGCCTCGGTGTATCTTTTGTCTTCCCATACACGCCCAAGAAGCCTAGCAGGTTTACGCAAAGGTTCTTCGTCACGTGCATCACGTCGATCAAGAGCGGACCTCTAGGTCTTTCCAAAGAGGGTAGGTCCCAAAATATAGATTTCTTCTTCCACATGGGTGCGTGATTCTCGGCGTCATTCGAACAGCTAGTCCGCGGACCCTTTCCAAAGATTACGTGTAAATCATTGACCATAGCAAATGCGTGATCACCGGTGCGCATGGCGGACTTCTTCCGTGATCTGCCTCGCTTTTGAAATGCTTGCCTTTCTTTCGACATTGATGGTTGGTCGGAAGAAATCGACGATGGCCTGGTACACATTATTCCTGCAGCTTCCGGTATATACTATCGGTGTCAAGTAAACAAGCGTGCATGCGTGGTATCCCTTGTTTGTCTGTCTCGAAAGAAGATAAGAACAAGAGGCTCACCACGGTGGTGCAGCGATGAGATCGGCGCTGGTGATCGACGGCGATGAAGACGGGACGGGCGTGACGGACCGCTAAACCTAGATAAATATTGAGGAAAATGGAGCTTGGCGGTCGAGCTTGGAGAGGAGAAACCTTAAGTAGTGTGGCTCGGGCATTCCATCGAACACCTTGTGTGCATAGGAGGTGAGCTAGAGCACCACCAGCCCTCTCCCCTCGGCCGAAAAAAACAGAGCAAAGTGCTCGCTTCTTGCGCGAGGGGCTATATATAGGCAGCACCATTAGCCCCGGTTGGTGGCATGTGCCGGACTAAAGGGAAGCCTTTGGTCCCGGTTCATGCCACCAACCGACCAATAGTGGTGGGCCAGAGCCAGACCATTGGTCCCGGTTCGTCCCACCAACCGGGACCAAAAGGTCCGCATTTAACCGGACCAATGGCCCACGTGGCCCGCCGCCCCCAGGCTCACGAACCGGGAAAATAGTTTCATTGGTCCCGGTTCGGATTGAACCGGGACTAATGGGCTAAACTGGCCTGGACGAAAGCCCTGTTTTCTACTAGTGCTTGGTTGACTGGGCGGTGTAGCTCGGTGAGGAGTTGGCGAAGCCAAACCATTTCAGCCACAGCATGCGCAACCGAACGATACTCAACCTCCGCAGATGACCTGGAAACAGTTAGTTGCCTCTTCGAAGACCCTGAAATCAAATTATCACCCAAGTAAACACAGTATCCCGAAGTGGAACGACATGTATCCGGGCATCCCGCCCAGCCTGCATCAGAGTATGCGGTGAGAGAGGTAGGAGAAGAAGGAGCAATAGAGAGGCCATGATCAAGCGTGCCTTTGAGATAACAAAGAATGCGCCGGACGTGGTTCATATGCGGGAGACGGGGGTCATGCATGTGTTGTTGGGGAGCGCAGTAATTTCAAAAAAATTCCTACGCACACGCAAGATCATGGTGATGCATAGCAACGAGAGGGGAGAGTGTTGTCTACGTACCCTCGTAGACCGTACGCGGAAGCGTTATGACAACGCGGTTGATGTAGTCGTACATCTTCACGATCCGACCGATCCTAGTACCGAAGGTACGACACCTCCGCGATCTGCACACGTTCAGCTCGGTGACGTCCCATGAACTCTTGATCCAGCTGAGTGTCGAGGGAGAGCTTCGTCAACACGACGGCATGTTGACGGTGATGATGAAGTTACCGGCGCAAGGCTTCGCCTAAGCACTGCAACGATATGACCGAGGTGGATTATGGTGGAGGGGGCACCGCACACGGCTAAGACAATGTCAACTTGTGTGTCTTTGGGGTGCCCCCTCCCCACGTATATAAAGGAGGGAGGGGGAGGCCGGCCAGCCTTTCCAGGCGCGCCAAGGGGGGAGGAGTCCTCCTCCTAGTAGGAGTAGGACTCCCCCTTTCCTGGGGGGCGGCCCCCTCACCCAATTCGGATTGGGCTTGGGGGGGGGGGGCGCCCCCTCCTAGGCTGCCTTCTCTCCTCTCCCACTAAGGCCCATTAAGGCCAATATGCTCCTCCGGGGGGGGGGGGTGCTTCCCGTAACCCCCGGTACTCCTGTAAATGCCCGAACTCATCCGGAACCATTCCGTTGTCCAAACATAGTCATCCAATATATCGATTATTATGTCTCGACCATTTAGAGACTCCTCGTCATGTCCCTGATCACATCCGGGACTCTGAAAAACCTTCGGTACATCAAAACACATAAATTCATAATACCGATCGTCACCAAACGTTAAGCGTGCTTCGAGAACTATGTAGACATGACCGAGACTCTTCTCCGGTCAATAACCAATAGCGGAACCTGGATGCTCATATTGGTTCCTACATATTCTACGAAGATCTTTATCGGTCAAACCGTATAACAACATACGTTGTTCCCTTTGTCATCGGTATGTTACTTGCCCGAGATTCGATCGTCGGTATCTCAATACCTAGTTCAATCTCGTTACCGACAAGTCTCTTTACTCGTATCCCGCAACTAACTCATTAGTCACATTGCTTGCAAGGCTTATAGTTATGTGCATTACCGAGAGGGCCCAGAGATACCTCTCCGACAATCGGACTGACAAATCCTAATCTCGATCTATGCCAACTCAACAAACAGCATCGGACACACCTGTAGAGCATCTTTATAATCACCCGATTCGTTGTGACGTTTGATAAGCACACAAAGTGTTCCTGTGGTATTCGGAGTTGCATAATCTCATAGTCATAGGAACATGTATAAGTCATGAAGAAAGCAATAGCAACATACTAAATGATCAAGTGCTAAGCTAACGGAATGGGTCAAGTCAATCACATCATTCTCTAATGATGTGATCCCGTTCATCAAATGACAACTCATGTCTATGGCTAGGAAACTTAACCATCTTTGATTATCGAGCTAGTCAAGTAGAGGCATACTAGTGACACTCTGTTTGTCTATGTATTCACACATGTATCAAATTTCCATTTAATACAATTCTATCATGAATAATAAACATTTATCATGAAATAAGGAAATAAATAATAACTTTATTATTGCCTCTAGGGCTTATTTCCTTCAGTCTCCCACTTGCACTAGAGTCAATAATCTAGCTCACATCGCCATGTGATTTAACACCAATAGTTCACATCACCATGTGATTAACACCTATAGTTCACATCGCCATGTGACCAACACTCAAAGGGTTTACTAGAGCCAGTAATCTAGTTCACATCGCCATGTGATTAATACCCAAAGAGTACTAAGGTGTGATCATGTTTTGCTTGTGAGAGAAGTTTAGTTAACGGGTCTGCCAAATTCAGATCCGTATGTATTTTGCAAATTTATATGTCTACAATGCTCTGCACAGAGCTACTTTAGCTAATTACTCCAACTTTCAATATGTATCCGGATTGTGACTTAGTGTCATCCAGATCGGTGTCAAAGCTTACATCGACGTAACTCTTTACGACGAACTCTTTATCACCTCCATAACCGAGAAATATTTCCTTATTCCACTAAGGATAATTTTGACCGATGTCCAGTGATCCACTGCTGGATCACTATTGTACCCTCTTGCCAAACTCATGGCGAGGTACACAATAGGTCTGGTACACAACATAGCATACTTTATAGAACCTATGGCTGAGGCATAGGGAATGACTTTGATTCTCTCTCTATCTTCTGTCGTGGTCGGGTTTTGAGTATTTACTCAACTTCATACCTTGCAACACAGGCAAGAACTCCTTCTTTGACTGTTCTATTTTGACCTACTTCAAAGAAAAAACTTGTCAAGGTATGTACTCATTGAAAAAATTTATCAAGCGGCTTGATCTATCTCTATAGATCTTGATGCTCAATATGTAAGCAGCTTCACCGAGGTCTTTCTTTGAAAAACTCCTACCAAACACTCCTTTATGCTTTCTAGAAAATTCTACATCATCTCGGATCAACAATATGTCATTCACATATACTTATCAGAAAGGCTGTAGTGCTCCCACTCACTTTCTTGTAAATACAGACTTCATCGTAAGTCTGTATAAAACTGTATGCTTTGATCAACTTATCAAAGCGTATATTTCAACTCTGAGATACTTGCACCAATCCATAGATGGATCGCTGGAGCTTGCATAATTTGTTAGCACCTTTAGGATTGACAAAACCTTCTGGTTGCATCATATACAACTCTTCTTTAAGAAATCCGTTAAGGAATGCAGTTTTTGACTTCCATTTGCCAGATTTCATAAAACGTGGCAATTGCTAACATGATTCGGACAGACTTAAGCATCATACAAGTGAGAAAATCTCATCGTAGTCAACACCTTGAACTTGTCGAAAACCTTTTGTGACAATTCGATCTTTGTAAATGGTAACACTACTATTAGCGTCGTCTTCCTCTTGAAAATCCATTTATTCTCAATGGCTTGCTGATCATTGAGCAAGTCAAGCAAACTACATACTTTTTTCTCATACATGGATCCCATCTCAGATTTCATGGCCTCAAGCCATTTTGCGGAATCTAGGCTCATCATCGCTTCCTCATAGTTCGTAGGTTCATCATGGTCTATTAACATGACTTCCAGAACAGGATTACCGTACCACTCTGGTGCGGATCGTACTCTGGTTGACCTACGAGGTTCGGTAGTAACTTGATCTAAAGTTTCATGATCAGCATCATTAACTTCCTCACTAATTGGTGTAGGAATCACTGGAACTGATTTATGTGATGAACTACTTTCCAATTCGGGAGAAGGTACAATTACCTCATCAAGTTATACTTTCCTCCCACTCACTTCTTTCGAGAGAAATTCCTTCTCTAGAAAGGATCCATTTTAGCAACGAATATCTTGCCTTCATATCTGTGATAGAAGGTGTACCCAACAGTCTCCTTTGTGTATCCTATGAAGACGCACTTCTCCGATTTGGGTTTGAGCTTATCAGGCTGAAACTTTTTCACATAAGCATCGCAACCCCAAACTTTAAGAAACGACAACTTTGGTTTCTTGCCAAACCACAGTTCATATGGCGTCGTCTCAACGGATTTATATGGTGCCCTATTTAAGGTGAATGCAGCTGTCTCTAATGCATAACCCCAAAACGATAGTGGTAAATCGGTAAGAGACATCATAGATCGCACCATATCTAATAAATTGCGGTTACGACGTTCGGACACACCTTTACACTATGGTGTTCCGGGTGACGTGAGTTGCGAAACTATTCCGCATTGTTTCAAATGAAGACCAAGCTCGTAACTCAAATATTCTTCTCCACGATCAGATGGTAGAAACTTTATTTTCTTGTTACGATGATTTTCCAATTCACTCTGAAATTCTTTGAACTTTTCAAATGTTTCAGACTTATGTTTCATCAAGTAGATATACCCATATCTGCTCAAATTATCTGTGAAGGTCAGAAAATAACGATACCCGCCGCGAGCATCAACACTCATCGGACCGCATACATCAATATGTATTATTTCCAACAAATCTATTGCTCGCTCCATTGTTTCGGAGAACGGAGTCTTAGTCATCTTGCCCATGAGGCATGGTTCACAAGTATCAAGTGATTCATAATCAAGTGATTCCAAAAGCCCATCAGCATGGAGTTTCTTCATGCACTTTACACCAATATGACCTAAATGGCAGTGCCACAAATAAGTTGCACTATCATTATTAACTTTGCATCTTTTGGCTTCAATATTATGAATATGTGTATCACTACGATCGAGATCCAACAAACCATTTTCATTGGGTGTATGACCATAGAAGGTTTTATTCGTAAACAGAACAACAATTATTCTCTGACTTAAATGAATAACCGTATTGCAATAAACATGATCAAATCAAATTCATGCTCAACGCAAACACCAAATAACATTTATTTAGGTTCAACACTAATCCCGAAAGTATAGGGAGTGTGCGATGATGATGATATCAATCTTGGAACCACTTCCAACCCACATCGTCACTTCACCCTTAACTAGTCTCTGTTCATTCTGCAACTCCCATTTCGAGTTACTACTCTTAGCAACTGAACCAGTATCAAATGCCGAGGGGTTGCTATAAACACTAGTAAAGTACAAATAAATAAAATGTGTATCAAATATACCTTCGTTCACTCTGCCATCCTTCTTACCCGCCAAGTATCTAGAGTAGTTCCACTTCCAGTGACCATTTCCATTGCAGTAGAAGCACTCAGTCTCAGGCTTAGGTCCAGACTTGGGCTTCTACACTCGAGCAGCAACTTGCTTGCCGTTCTTCTTGAAGTTCCCCTTCTATCCCTTTGCCCTTTTCTTGAAACTAGTGGTCTTGTTAACCATCAACACTTGATGCTCTTTCTTGATTTCTACCTTCGTCGATTTCAACATCGCGAAGAGCTCGGGAATTACTTTTGTCATCCCTTGCATATTATAGTTCATCACGAAGTTCTAGTAACTTGGAGATAGTGACTAGAGAACTTTGTCAATTACTATCTTATCTGGAAGATTAACTCCCACTTGATTCAAGTAATTGTAGTACCCAGACAATCTGAGGACATGCTCACTGGTTGAGCTATTCTCCTTCATCTTATAGGCAAAATACTATCAGTGGTCTCATACCTCTTGATACGGGCAGGAGTATGAAATACCAATTTCAACTCTTGAAACATATTATATGCTCCGTGGCGTTCAAAACATTTTTGAAGTCCCGGTTCTAAGCCGTAAAGCATGGTGCACTAAACTATCAAGTAGTCATCATACCAAGCTTTTGTCAAAACGTTCAACGTCTGCATTTGCTCCTGCAATAGGTGTGTCACCTAGCGGTGCATTAAGGACATAATTGTTTTGTGCAGCAATGAGGAAAATCCTCGGATCACGGACCAAGTCCGCATCATTGCTACTATCATCTTTCAACTTATATTTCTCTAGGAACATATATAAAAAAATAAACAGGGAGCTACATCGCGAGCTATTGATCTACAACATAGATATGCTAATACTACCAGGACTAAGTTCATGATAAATTAAAGTTCAATTAATTATATTACTTAAGAACTCCCACTTAGATAGACATCCCTCTAGTCATCTAAATGATGACGTGATCTAAATCAACTAAACCATGTCCGATCATCACGTGAGATGGAGTAGTTTTCAATGGTGAACATCACTATGTTGATCATATCTACTATATGATTCACGCTCGACCTTTCGGTCTCAGTGTTCCGAGGCCATATCTGCATATGCTAGGCTCGTCAAGTTTAACCCGAGTATTCTGCGTGTGCAAAACTGGCTTGCACCCTTCGTATGTGAACGTAGATCTTATCACACCCGATCATCATGTGGTGTCTCGTCACGACGAACTGTCGCAATGGTGCATACTCTGGGAGAACACTTATACCTTGAAATTTAGTGAGAGATCATCTTATAATGCTACCGCCAAACTGAGAAAAATAAGATGCATAAAGGATACACATCACATGCAATCAATATAAGTGATATGATATGGTCATCATCATCTTGTGCCTTTGATCTCCATCTCCAAAGCACCGTCATGATCACCATCGTCACCGGCACGACACCTTGATCTCCATCGTAGCATTGTTGTCGTCTCGCCAACTATTGCTTCTATGACTATCGCTACCGCTTAGTGATAAAGTAAAAACAATTACAGGGCGATTGCATTGCATACAATAAAGCGACAACCATATGGCTCCTGCCAGTTGCCGATAACTCTGTTACAAAACATGATCATCTCATACAATAAAATTTAGCATCATGCATGTCTTGACCATATCACATCACAACATGCCCTGCAAAAACAAGTTAGACGTCCTCTACTTTGTTGTTGCAAGTTTTACGTAGCTGCTACGGGCTTAGCAAAAACCGTTCTTACCTATGCATCAAACCACAACGATTTTTCGTCAAGTGTGTTGTTTTAACCTTCAACAAGGACCGGGCGTATTCACACTCGATTCAAATAAAATTGGAGAGACAGACACCCACTAGCCACCTGTGTGCAAAGCACGTTTGTAGAACCAGTCTCGCGTAAGCGTACGCGTAATGTCAGTCTGAGCCAATTCATCCAACAATACCGCCGAATCAAAGTATGACATGCTGATAAGCAGTATGACTATTATCGCCCACAACTCTTTGTGTTCTATTCGTGCATATGACATCTACGCATAGACCTGGCTCGGATACCACTGTTGGGGAGCGCAGTAATTTCAAAAAAAATCCTACGCACACGCAAGATCATGGTGATGCATAGCAACAAGAGGGGAGAGTGTTGTCTACGTACCCTTGTAGACCATAAGAGAAAGCGTTATGACAACGCGGTTGATATAGTCGTACGTCTTCATGATCCGACCGATCCTAGTACCGAAGGTACGGCAGCTCCGCGATGTGCACACGTTTAGCTCGATGACGTCCCACGAACTCTTGATCCAGCTGAGTGTCGAGGGAGAGCCTCGTCAACATGACAGCGTGTTGACAGTGATGATGAAGTTACCGGCGCAGGGCTTCGCCTAAGCACTACAACGATATGACCGAGGTGGATTATGGTGGAGGGGGGCACCGCACACGGCTAAGACAATGTCAACTTGTGTGTCTTTGGGGTGCCCCCCTCCCCACATATATAAAGGAGGGAGGGGGGAGGCCGGCCGGCCTCTCTACGTGCACCAAGGGGGGAGGAGTTCTCCTCCTAGTAGGAGTAGGACTCCCCCTTTCCTAGTCCCACTAGGAATAGAAGGAAGAGGGGGAAGGAGAAAGGAAAGGGGGGCCGACCCCTCACCCGATTCGGATTGGGCTTGGGGGGGCGCGCCCCCTCCTAGGCTGCCTTCTCTCCTCTCCCACTAAGGCCCATATGCTCCCCGGGGGGGTTCCGGTAACCCCCGGTACTCCGGTAAATGCCCAAACTCATCCGAAACCATTCCGATGTCCAAACATAGTCATCCAATATATCGATCTTTATGTCTCAACCATTTCGAGACTCCTCGTCATGTCCGTGATCACATACGAGACTCCGAACAACCTTCGGTACATCAAAACACATAAACTCATAATACCGATCGTCACCAAACGTTAAGCGTGCGGACCCTACGGGTTCGAGAACTATGTAGACATGACCGAGACTCGTCTCCGTTCAATAACAAATAGCGGAACCTGGATTCTCATATTGGTTCCTACATATTCTACGAAGATTGAGGGAGTTCCGGACTAGGGGGTGTCCGGATAGCCGAACTATCATCATCGGCCGGACTCCAAGACTATGAAGATACAAGATTGAAGACTTCGTCCCGTGTCCGGATGGGACTTTCCTTGGCGTGGAAGGCAAGCTTGGCGATACGGATATGTAGATCTCCTACCATTGTAACCGACTCGTAACCCTAGCCCTATCCGGTGTCTATATAAACCGGAGGGTTTTAGTCCGTGGGGCGAACAACAATCATACCATAGGCTAGCTTCTAGGGTTTAGCCTCTTTGATCTCGTGGTAGATCCACTCTTGTAACACATCAATATTAATCAAGCAGGGGCGTGGGTTTTACCTCCATCAAGAGGGCCCAACCTGGGTAAAACATCGTGTCCCTTGTCTCCTGTTACCATCCGCCTAGACGCACGATTCGGGACCCCCTACCGGATCCGCGGTTTTGACACCGACATTGGTGCTTTCATTGAGAGTTCCTCCGTGTCGTCACCGATAGGCTCGATGGATCCTTTGATCATCAACAACGACGCAGTCCAGGGTGAGACTTTTCTCCCCGGACAGATCTTCGTGTTCGGCGGCTTTGCATTGCGGGCCAATTTGCTTGGCCATCTGGAGCAGATCGAAAGCTACGCCCCTGGCCGTCGGTCGAGTCGGAAGTTTAAACTATCGGCCGATATCCGCGGAGACTTGATCTTCGACGGATTCGAGCCGCAGCCAAGCGCCGCAGACTTGTCTCGATGGGCATGATCTAGCTCAGTAGCGAGCGGTGCCACGAGGCCGCACCTGCATCCGCTCCGACCCTTAATCCGAAGCCGGATTCCCCAATCAAGGACGAGTGGTTGGACACCGCCTCGGGGGCTTTAATCTCTACCGCGATCGAGCGAACTCCATCCCTGTCGCTGCGAAGACCTCGATTCCGGGTGCGGACTCCTCTCCGGACTCGAACCCTCCACGCCTTTGCCAATCGAATCCGATTGGGCGCCATCATGGAGTTCACTGCCGCGACATCTTTCAGCACTCGCCCTTTGGCGACATCCTGAATTCACTAAAGTCTCTCTCTTTATCCGGAGAGCCTGGCGGATTACGGACAGGAAGGTTGGGATGCGGACGACGAAGAAATTCAACGCCCACCCACCACCCACTTGGTAGCCGCTGTCGGCGATCTAACCGACATGCTAGACTACGATTCGAAGACATCGGCGGTATGGGCGACGATGCGGAGATTTACCAAGACCAGTGCCTACAGAGGCAATCGGAAGGCCACCTCGTCATCGACATATATATGGTGGACATCCCAAAAGATGGGAACGGCGATGGAACAACGGAGGATGACCCTCCAAGAAGCAGCCCAAGCGCCAAGGCGTCGTGGCGCCGCTCTAAATCCCGCCACAGCAAGAATGAAGATTCCGGCACCGGAGATAACAATACACCGGACAGTGCCGAAGACAATCCACTCCAGCAAGATCCAGCGCAGGAAGATGGAGACGCCAGCCCTCACGAGAGAGCGGCAGAAGAAGAGGTAGAGGATTAGATGCCTCCCTCCGGAGACAAAGCAAGCCTCGACGATGATGAATTCGCCGTGCCTGAGAATCCCGTCGAACAAGAGCGTTTTAGACGCAGGCTTATGGCCACGGCGAACAGCCTAAAGAAAAAGCAGCAACAGCTTAGAGCTGATCAGGATCTGCTAGCCGACAGATGGACCGAAGTCCTTGCGGCCGAAGAGCATGAGCTCGAACGCCCCTCAAAAAGCTACCCTAAACGCAAGCTGCTCCCCTGATTAGAGGAGGAGGCTTACGAACCCGCATCACTAGGAGACAATACGGCTGACCGACCACCCCGTGGCCGCGACAGAGAGTCCTCTAGGCCCTTCACTAGAACCGTACCCGGCATCGCTCAAAAGCACACGGCCAAAGGGGAACGCTCCGGACCTGCGAGATATATTGGAGGACAAGGCAAGACAATCAAGATCGATCTATGGATCGCGTGGGCGCCCACGCGTGGCGACAACCGTCGTGCGGACACGATAAGTCCGCCGGGCCGAACAAAACAGACCAAGCTCTTTTGAGCTCCGTCGTGATATCACCCGATGACAGAGGCGCCACACCCACTATGCTTCACACGAAGTAATGGATCATCAAATCCCGAAGGGTTTAAACTGTCAATATTGAATCCTATGATGGCACAACAGACCCGCGGTTTGGATCAAAGACTATCTCCTTCACATCCACATGGCCCGCGGTGACGATCTTCACGCCATCAAATATCTCCCCCTCAAGCTTAAAGGACCAGCCCGGCATTGGCTCAACAGCTTGCCAGCAGAGTCAATTGGGATCTGGGAGGACCTGGAAGCCGCATTCCTCGATAACTTCCAGGGCACTTATGTGCGACCACCAGACGCTGATGACCTAAGCCACATAATTCAGCAGCCAAACGAATCGGCCAGACAATTCTGGACACGGTTCTTAACCAAGAAAAACCAAATCGTCGACTGTCCGGATGCGGAGGCCCTTGCGGCCTTCAAGCATAACATCCGTGACGAGTGGCTTGCCCGGCACCTAGGACAGGAAAAGCCAAAATCCATGGCAGCCCTCACATCACTCATGACCCGCTTCTGCGCGGGTGAGGACAGCTGGCTAGCACGCAGCAACAACCTCAGCAAAAATTCTGGCAGTCCGGACTTCAAGGACCGAAATGGCAGGCCGCGTCGTAACAAAAACAAACGCCGCATTAACGGTGACAATATTGAGGATACAGCAGTCAATGCCGGATTCCAGAGGCTCTAAACCCGGTCAGCGGAAAAAGCCATTCAAAAGAACTACTCCGGTCCGTCCAATTTGGACCGAATACTCGACCGCTGTGCGGATACGGCACCCAAAAGCCAACTAACCACACCAACAGGGACTGTTGGGTATTCAACAGGCAGGCAAGTTAATTGCGAAAACAATGACAAGGGCTGCATAGAGATGGCGAGGACGAGACCCAACCGCCGAACAATAAAGGACAGAAGGGTTTCCCCCCACAGGTGCGGACGGTGAACATGATATACGCAACGCACATACCCAAAAGGGAGCGGAAGCGTGCACTCAGGGATGTCTACGCGATGGAGCTAGTTGCCCCGAAATTCAATCCATGGTCCTCCTGCCCGATCACTTTTGACCGAAGGGACCACCCCACCAGCATCCGCCACGGTGGATCCGCCACACTGGTCTTAGACCCAATCGTCGATGGATTTCACCTAACCAGAGTCCTGATGGACGGCGGCGGCAGCCTGAACTTGCTTTACCAGGATATAGTGCGCAAAATGGGCATAGACCCCTCAAGGATTAAACCTACCAAAACGACCTTTAAAGGCGTCATACCAGGTGTAGAAGCCAATTATACAGGCTCAATTACACCGAAGTGGTCTTGGATCCCGGATAACTTCCAAACGAGGAGTTAATCTTGACATAGTCCCGTTCATGGCGGCTATCATGCCTTGCTCGGATGTACTGCGTTGCAAAGTTCAGCGCGTGCCGCTTTTCGCATACCTCAAGCTCAAGATGCCAGCCCTCGAGGAGTCATTACGGTCAGCGGAAACACTGAGCGTTCTCTCCGCGCGGAGGAACATCTGATGGCTCTCGGCGAAGTGCAATGCAGCCTCTTAAGGCAATTCTCGAGTCCGGCCGTTAAGCGGCTGGACACAGCTAAGCGCCGCCGAGTAACTTACAACAAGACCACAGCACGTTCGAGCACGCGTGGCGATGCGGCTAACCCCACCCTGCGAAGCGTCAGCAGGTCCTTCGCGTACACCATTACGCTCAAAGATACCATGGGCATGGGGAGAGGGCACGACCACGATAAACCCAAACTGCGGCTCAACCACACCAGGGGCTCTCACGTGTGTCGTTCCTTTTTCTTTTCTTTTTTACCTTTTACTTTTTACCCACAGGACTCCGTTTGTCAGAAGCCCTGTCCGGCAGGAGACCTGCCGAACTCACGATGCAACAGCCAGGAAAGATAAAGGCTACAACGAATATCTGGTGGTCTCCATTACGAGCATTTTCATACACCAATCTGCAGCCTACCCCTGGAGGGGGACATGTTTAACAGTCTCATACCTTGCTTATCGCACTATTTGTATCGTTCTGCATTCGTAGCAGCACTTATTAAATAAAACAATGCAACACCTTTTTGTTTATAATTGCATTTCTTTTTCATACATATGTTCATTCATGACATGTTGCATCCGTACACTTTGGTACGGCTAATATACACCAGGGGCTTATATTTCCCGCGTTATGGTGTGATAAGTCCGAACACTTTCACAAGTGCGGCACCCCGAACTTATAGCACTATATGCATCGGCTCCGAATCATGTCTTGGGTCAATAGTTGGGTTTGCCCGGCTCCCGTGTTTTGACCGAAGGGACCACCCCACCAGCATCCGCCACGGTGGATTCGCCGCACTGGTCTTAGACCCAATCGTCGATGGATTTCACCTAACCAGAGTCCTGATGGACGGCGGCAGCAGCCTGAACCTGCTTTACTAGGATACAGTGCGCAAAATGGGCATAGACCCCTCAAGGATTAAACCTACCAAAACGACCTTTAAAGGCGTCATACCAGGTGTAGAAGCCAATTGTACAGGCTCAATTACACTGGAAGTGGTCTTCGGATCCCCGGATAACTTCCGAAGCGAGGAGTTAATCTTCGACATAGTCCCGTTCCGCAACGGCTACCATGCCTTGCTCGGATGTACCGCGTTTGCAAAGTTCAACGCGGTGCCGCACTACGCATACCTCAAGCTCAATATGCCAGGCCCTCGAGGAGTCATTACGGTCAACGGAAACACTGAACGTTCTCTCCGCACGGAGGAACATACAGCGCTCTCGCGGCGAAGTGCAATCTGCCCTCTTAAGGCAATTCTCGAGTCCGGCCGTTAAGCGGCGGACACAGCTAAGCGCGCCGGAGTAACTTACAACAAGACCACAGGCACGTTACGAGCACGCGTAGCGATGCGGCTAACCCCAGCCCTGCGAAGCGTCAAAGCAGGTCCTTCGCGTACACCATTACGCTCTGAAGATACCATGGGCATGGGGAGAGGGCACGACCACGATAAACCCAGATCGCGGCTCAACCACACGGGGGCTCTCCGTGTGTCGTTCCTTTTCTTTTCTTTTTTAACTTTTACTTTTTACCCACAGGACTCCGTTTGTCAAAAGCCCTGTCCGGCAGCAGACCTGCCGAACTCACGATGCAACAACCAGGGAAAGATAAAGGCTACAACGAATATACAGGTGGTCTCCATTACGAGCATTTTCATACACCAATCTGCAGCCTACCCCTGGAGGGGGACATGTTTAATAGTCTCATACCTTGCTTATCGCACTATTTGTATCGTTCTGCATTCGTAGCAGCACTTATTAAATAAAACAATGCAACACCTTTTTGTTTATAATTGCATTTCTTTTTCATACATATGTTCATTCACGTCATGTTGCATCCGTACACTTTGGTACGGCTAATATACACCAGGGGCTTATATTTCCCGCGTTATGGTGTGATAAGTCCGAACACTTTCACAAGTGCGGCACCCCGAACTTATAGCACTATATGCATCGGCTCCGAATCATGTCTTGGGTCAATATTTGGGTTTGCCTGGCTCCCGTGTTTTGGTACCTTACATTCCGTTATATCGGCTAAGGTAGCACCGGGAGAACCACTGCGATTCCGCCCCAGTTCGGCTGGGTTAACGCCTCGATGGAAAGCTAAAACTGACCGTCATGATGAGGCGAGACAGTCGCTGTTCGAGAGGTTTTTGCGAGTCCTAAAGACTTATGCCACTTAGAGCGAGGAGCGGATACTGTCCGGCCAAGGCGTGGATAAGCGCCCAAATTCGACCTTCCGAAGACTAGGGGCTTCACGAAATTTAAAATTATAGAATCCTATGGCTAAGTGAGAGTGTTCAAGCATTATAAGTCCGGTTGCCTTGTTACGCTGTATTGAGCGCCTCCTAGATGGACCCAAAATGGGAACAAGAGCGCTCAATTTTATCCCGAACACCCCAAACTTTCGTGGCATGGGGGCTGAAGCCGACGACTTGCCATCTCTCGATTTGATAAACAGCCACACGAAGGTAATATTTTAAATTAACAAGCGTTGCTTAGCGCATATGAACTAAGTTTTCAGCGCACAGGATAACAAAATGCGAGTCTACTAAAAAATTACATCTTTGGAGCACTCACCCGCAATAGTGCGGGCGCCCTTCAACACACTCTTATAATACATCTCGGGCGTGCGATGCTCCTTGCCCTCTGGTGGCGGGTCTGTCACGAGCTTCTGGGCATCCATCTTACCCCAGTGCACCTTTGCGCGAGGCAAGGCCCGACGGGCACCCTCGATACAAGCGGAATGCTTGATAACTTCAACCCACGGCACGCATCCACCAGCCGCCGCAGACAGGCAGAAGTAGCTCCCAGGCATGGCCTCCTTAGGCCACAGCCGAACTATGAGGCCCTTCATGGCCTGTTCGGCCGCCTTGTGGAGCTCGACCAGCTGCTTCAGCTGGTCGCTAAAAGCACGGATGTCCGCCTCGACATCTTGAGACCAAAGACCTTCTTCGTCGAGCTCCCTCCTCGGCCCCGTAGAATGCAGCAGCATCGACACGCTGAGGAAGATCTGCGAACATACAGAGCTCCGAATTCGGGTAAGCAACAGGTAATTAACACTCACATGCTTACTCGCATGAAAAATGCCTTACCGCTGCTATTTTCTTCACCGCCTCAATCTCACGGAGGGCCTTGTAAGCTTGGCCTTAGCGGCTTTGGCACTCTCAAGAGCCGTTACAAGCTCGAGACTCTCGAGTCTTGAGTCACGCTCCAAGTTCTAATGTTTTTCATGAGATCCTGGAGCTCTTGCTGTACCTCCGCCACCCGCGCCTCCTGCTTCTCTCGCTCGGTGCGTTCATGAACGCATTACGTTCGACATGCCACCGCCTCCTTCAGTGGTCGCCACCTCGTTAGTGGCCCCTACAATACCCACGTTATCCTTGTCATTTTCCTTGCAACCAAATCCTTTTACAGAAGGTACAATTTTCATAAGGTATTACTCACCTTCTTTTCCTCGAGCTGCTTCTTGGCATGACCGAGCTCGTTCTCGGACCGCCGAGGTTTTTCTAAAATTATTGACCTCCATGATCGGTCTTGGAGGTCAGGTCAAGACACACCTGCAATCCCATATTGACATATTTT
The DNA here is from genome assembly GCA_021605205.1 of Aegilops longissima. Lineage (NCBI taxonomy): Eukaryota > Viridiplantae > Streptophyta > Magnoliopsida > Poales > Poaceae > Aegilops > Aegilops longissima. Next base: position 42,571,439 of record CM038676.1, on the reverse strand, counting down.
TATGACTCCTGCGTTTATCTTTCTAAAGATCCTCGGTCCGACTTTTCTTTCCGAACACGAACCGAGCATCGGGGCTACTGTCTATGCGGTACCATTTTACATATATTGAAATTTCTTACCTCAAAGCTCATTAGAAGACTGATACAGGCTTGGTCAGCCCGCTCTTGGCGGACTGAACTGCCGGATCACCGCACTCATAGCAAAGCGGTGCTCCTCCTCGATGGAGGAGCCGTTGGCGCCTCGATAAGCTATCCGGTGCCTCCGGTTGGACGAAGGACACCGGCGTCTTACCCTTCTTGCGAAGGGATCGTTTGCCGGACTCCGGAACCACTGAAGGTTCCGGCATGGAGTCCGGACAAGGGTCGGCCTTAGAGCCCCTGGGGGTCTTGCCCCCCACGCGCCTGGAGTCCGGGGGGTTGCCTTGTGGCACCTCCTGCGCCACCTCCTCGGGACCAAGCCCCCTTTGGGGCCCCGCCGCGGCGTTGTCCGCAGCATGAGGCGAGGAGGCGGTCGGAAGCGAAGTACTCTCCATTTCCGACGAGCCCAGGGACCCGCTCGATGAATCGGCGAACTCACCTTTGGGCGGGCTGCACGATTGTTCGACATTAGAGAACACTCTGCAATAATAAAATGCCATGGGTATCCGGACACTTACGATCTCGCCAGGGGCTTGGCCCTTGTAGGCCAATCCCCCTCGTCGTCGTCGACGTTGGTGGAGAAGTCCGGAGGAGGTTCTTCCTTCTTGGACCCTCCGGCCTCCCGGCTTAGGCGGCGGCTTCCTTTCCTCTCCTCTTCACTGGGGAGAAGCTTCTTCTTCCTCCTCGTCTTGGGAGAAGATTCGCTTGAATCGACAAGACTGGCGTCGGGAGCTCCTTGAGTTCCGTGGCCTCCTTCTTAGCCTTCTTCTCCGGCACCACATGGGTGCCGGAGCCAGCAGCCCGTCAATCGGGCGTTCGCTGGTCTTCGGCAAAGGCAGGACGGTTAATCTGTTCGGACGTCTTCACCAGACTGTCGAAGAATAGGGAGTTTTAGATCCCACGAGAGTCAATCTATGAAAAAGAGTCCGTAAAGGGTAAAATAACTTACCTCACCGGCTTGACGCCGCGAGCTGTATCCGCGATCTTTGTTAGCGGATGCGGGGCTTCAGCGCCTTGAACAGCACCTTCCGGCATCTTTATGCGTGGTATCGAAGAGCTGCTCAAGGTTCGGTGCTGTGCGGGATCGAACTCCACAAATTAAAGTCCCGTTGTTGGCATGGGAGAATCCGGCGGATGAGCATCACCTGGATTACGTCGATGAGCCTGCGATTCTTGTCCACTAGGTTCTGGACGCGTGTTTGGAGTCCGGATAGCTCGTCCGAATCCCCCCACTTCAGGCCCGTCTCTTTCCATGACGAGAGCCATGTGGGGAATCCAGATCTAAATTCGGGGGGCCGCCACCCATTCAGGGTCGCGTGGCTCGGTGATGTAGAACCACCCCAATTGCCACCCCTTTATTGTCTCCACAAAGGAGCCCTCGAGCCATAGAACTTTGGCCATCTTGCCGACCATGGCGCCTCCGCACTCTGCTTGGCTGCCCTTCACAACATTCGTCTTGACACTGAAGGTCTTGAGCCACAAGCCGAAGTGGGGCTGGATGCAGAGGAAGGCCTCGCACACGACGATAAACGCCGAGACGTTGAGGACGAAATTCGGGGCTAGGTCGTGGAAGTCCAGGCCGTAGTAGAACATGAGCCCCCGGACAAATGGGTGAAGTGGAAAACCTAGTCCGCGGAGGAAGTGGGGGAGAAATACCACCCTCTCATGGGGACTGGGGCTTGGAATGAGCTGCCCCGCGTCGGGCAGCTTTGTCTTGCGATATCGCCGGACAAGTATCCGGCCTCCCGCAGTCTTGTGATGTGCCCCTCCGTGATGGAGGAGGCCATCCATCTGCCTCCCGCTCCTGACATGGTTGGAGAAGGTTGAGGAGGAAAGTGCAGACTTGGGCGCTGGAGCTCGAGTGCACGGGAATGGATGAGCAAAGGAGGAAGAAGGCGCAGGTGAAAGGGCAGATCCTTATCCCCTTATATGGGCGGACAAAAACATGTGTCCCCACCGGCCTGGTAAAACTCGCTTATCTCCCAAGCGTCACAATCAATGGCGCGGTTGGGTTACCCACGTCCGTATTGATGGGAATCCTGAAATAAGGGGAACACGATCTCTGCTTCGACAAGACGTGCCAAGGAAACCGCTTCGCTAAACGCGCCGAGGTGGAACTATAAAAACAATTTGAGTAAAGGCTTGGAAGTGGCGCGACGTCACGCCACGAATCGTCGTGATTGATCTTGTGTAATATTATTCTCTCTACGGTGGTATGTGGAATTTATTTTTGCAGAGCGGACACTATCCCGGTGTTCACAATCTTCTATAAATTATTCGAGGAAGAACCCGCCTTGCAATGCCGAAGACAACATGCGTGCGGACTAAATCGTCATTGAAGCCTGGTTCGGGGGCTCTTGAGGAGTTCGGACTAGGGGTGTCTGGATAGCGAACTATCATCATCGGCGGACTCCAAGACTATGAAGATACAAGATTGAAGACTTCCTCCGTGTCCGGATGGGACTTTCCTTGGCGTGGAAGGCAAGCTTGGCGATCTGGATATGTAGATCTCCTACCATTGTAACCGACTACTGTGTAACCCTAGCCCTATCCGGTGTCTATATAAACCGGAGGGTTTTAGTCCGTGGGGCGAACAACAATCATACCATAGGCTAGCTTCTAGGGTTTAGCCTCTTTGATCTCGTGGTAGATCCACTCTTGTAACACACATCATCAATATTAATCAAGCAGGACGTAGGGTTTTACCTCCATCAAGAGGGCCCAACACAGGGTAAAACATCGTGTCCCTTGTCTCCTGTTACCATCCTCCTAGACGCACAGTTCGGGACCCCCTACCCGAGATCCGCCGGTTTTGACACCGACAAAGATCTTTGTCGGTCAAACGGTATAACAACGTATGTTGTTCCCTTTGTCATTGGTATGTTACTTGCCCGAGATTCGATCGTCGCTATCTCAATACCTAGTTCAATCTCGTTACCAGCAAGTCTCTTTACTCGTTCCGTAATGCATCATCCCGCAACTAACTCATTAGTCACATTGCTTGCAAGGCTTATAGTGATGTGCATTACCGAGAGGGCCCAGAGATACCTCTCCGACAATCGGAGTGACAAATCCTAATCTCGATCTATGCCAACTCAACAAACAGCATCGGAGACACCTGTAGAGCATCTTTATAATCACCCAGTTACGTTGTGATGTTTGATAGCACACAAAGTGTTCCTGTGGTATTCGGGAGTTGCATAAGCTCATAGTCATAGGAACATGTATAAGTCATGAAGAAAGCAATAGCAACATACTAAACGATCAAGTGCTAAGCTAACGGAATGGGTCAAGTCAATCACATCATTCTCTAATGATGTGATCCCGTTCATCAAATGACAACTCATGTCTATGGCTAGGAAACTTAACCATCTTTGATTAACGAGCTAGTCAAGTAGAGGCATACTAGTGACACTCTGTTTGTCTATGTATTCACACATGTATCAAGTTTCCGGTTAATACAATTCTAGCATGAATAATAAACATTTATCATGAAATAAGGAAATAGATAATAACTTTATTATTGCCTCTAGGGCATATTTCCTTCATGTGTAAGCAGCTTGCTGAACAGCGTAGGAGATGTCAGGTCGGGTGAGAGTAATGTATTGGAGCGCTCGAGTAATACTACATTAGAGAGTGGCATCAGGAAGTGGTTCGCCAGCAGAGGACAGTTTTGCGCCGGTTTCGGCAGGTGTACGAGTAGGATGGCATTCGAGCATGCCGGCTTTGGAGAGCAAGTCAATGGCGTACTGAAGTTGCGAGAGGAAGAGGCCCGTAGAGGACTTGGATATGACAACGCCGAGGAAGTGATGGAGCGGACCAAGATCGGTCATGCAGAATTCGGCGCGAAGAGAGCAGATGATGTGGGTAAGAAAAGAGTCGGATGAGGCTGTGATAACTATATCATCAACATACAGGAGCAAATAAGCAGTGTGCGTGGAGGAGTGGAAGATAAAGAGAGAAGAGTCAGAGCGGGATGGGATGAAGCCGATACGTTGGATGAAAGAAGCGAAGCGCTGAAACCAAGCCCGCGGCGCCTGTTTAAGGCCATACAAGGATTTCTGAAGATGACAGACGTGGTCTGGAAAAGAAGAATCAGAGAGACCGAGGGGCTGTCGACAGTAGACAGTCTCGTTGAGAGAACCATGCAAAAATGTGTTCTTGACGTCTAGTTGGTGGATGGGCCATGAGGAGGAAACAACTTGACAACCGGGGAGAAAGTTTCGTCAAAGTCTACGCCTGGTTGCTGGGAGTCACCTCGACAGACCCAGCAAGCTTTGCAGCGAGCGAGTGAACCGTCAGAATGAAACTTGTGACGAAACACCCATTTACCAGAGACTACGTTAGCTCCAGGAGGGCGAGGGATGAGAGTCCAGGTATGGTTGAGAAGAAGCGCGTCGTACTCGTCCTTCATGGCCTGAAACCAATGCGGGTCCAGGAGAGTGATACGTCTCCAACGTATCTATAATTTTTGATTGCTCCATGCTACTTGATCTACTGTTTTGGACTATATTGGGCTTTATTTTCCACTTTTATATTACTTTAGGGACTAACCTATTAACCGGAGGCCCAGCCCAGAATTGTTGTTTTTTTGCCTATTTCAGTGTTTCGAAGAAACGGAATATCAAACGGAGTCCAAACGGAATGAAACCTATGGGAACGTGATCTTCTCACCGAACGTGATCCATGAGACTTGGACCCTACTCCAAGAAGTGCCAGAGGCGGTCACGAGGGTGGAGGGCGCGCCCCTGACGCTCCACCGACGTACTCCTTCCTCCTATATATACCTACGTATCCCCAAACGATCAGACCAGGAGCCAAAAACCCAATTCCAACGCCGTACCTTCCAGTGTCCACGAGATCCCATCTTGGGGCCTGTTCCGGAGTTCCGGCGGAGGAGGCATCTACCACGGAGGGCTTCTACATCAACACCATAGCCCCTCCGATGAAGTGTGAGTAGTTTAGTTCAGACCTTCGGGTCCATAGCTAGTAGCTAGATGGCTTCTTCTCTCTTTTTGGATCTCAATACAATGTTCTCCCCTCTCTCGTGGAGATCTATTCGATGTAATCTTCTTTTTGCGGTGTGTTTGTTGAGACCGATGAATTGTGGGTTTATGATCCAGCTTATCTATGGATAATATTTGAATCTTCTCTGAATTCTTTTATGTATGATTGAGTTATCTTTGCAAGTCTCTTGAATTATCCGTTTGGTTTGGCCAACTAGATTGGTAGTTCTTGCAATGGGAGAAGTGCTTAGCTTTGGGTTCAATCTTGCGGTGTCCTTACCTAGTGACGAAAGGGTTGCAAGGCACGTATTGTATTGTTGCCATCGAGGATAACAAGATGGGGTATTTATCATATTGCATGAATTTATTCCTCTACATCATGTCATCTTGCTTAAGGCGTTACTCTGTTTTTAACTTCATACTCTAGATGCATGCTGGATAGCGGTCGATGAGTGGAGTAATAGTAGTAGATGCAGAATCGTTTCGATCTACTTGTCTCGGACGTGATGCCTATGTACATGAGCATACCTAGATAACCTCATAACTATGCTCAATTCTATCTATCAATTGCTCAACAGTAATTTGTTCACCCACCGTAGAATATCTATGCTCTTGAGAGAAGCCACTAATGAAACCTATGGCCCCCGGGTCTATTCTCATCATATCAATCTCCATCACTTTATTTACTTGCTTTGCTTTTACTTTTTACTTTGCATCTTTATACCAAAAATACCAAAAATATTATCTCTATCAGATCTCACTCTCGTAAGTGACCGTGAAGGGATTGACAACCCCTAATCGCGTTGGTTGCGAGTAGCTATCGTTTTGTGCAGGTACGAGGGACTTGCGCGTGGCCTCCTACTGGATTGATACCTTGGTTCTCAAAAACTGAGGGAAATACTTACGCTACTGTGCTGCATCATCCTCTCCTCTTCGGGGAAAACCAACGCAAGCTCAAGACGTAGCAAGAAGGATTTCTAGCGCCGTTGCGGGGAGGTCTACGCAAAAGTCAACATACCAAGTACCCATCACAATCCCTATCTCTCGCATTACATTATTTGCCATTTGCCTCTCGTTTTCCTCTCCCCCACTTCACCCTTGCCGTTTTATTTGCCCTCTCTTTTCCAACCTCCTCCTCCTTTTTCTTTTGCCTTTTGTTTGCCCGTGTGTTAGTTTGCTTGTTCGTCTCAATGGCTCAAGATGCTACCAAATTGTGTGACTTCACCAATACCAATAATAATGATTTCCTTAGCACTCCGATTGCTCCTCTTGCCAATACTGAATCTTGTGAAATCAATACTGCTTTGTTGAATCTTGTTATGAAAGATCAATTCACCGGCCTTCCAAGTGAAGATGTCGCTACTCATCTGAATAGCTTCGTTGATTTATGTGATATGCAAAAGAAAAAAGATGTCGATAATGATGTCGTTAAATTGAAGCTATTTCCTTTTTCGCTTAGAGATCGTGCTAAAGCGTGGTTTTCATCTTTGCCTAAAAATAGTATTGATTCTTGGAACAAGTGCAAAGATGCTTTTATCTCTAAGTATTTTCCTCCCGCTAAGATTATCTCTCTTAGGAACGATATTATGAATTTTAAGCAACTTGATCATGAACATGTTGCACAAGCTTGGGAGAGAATGAAATTAATGATACGTAATTGTCCTACTCATGGTTTGAACTTGTGGATGATTATACAAAAAATTTATGCTGGATTGAATTTTGCTTCTAGAAATCTTTTAGATTCGGCCGTGGGAGGCACTTTCATGGAAATCACTTTAGGAGATGCTACTAAACTCCTAGACAATATTATGGTTAATTATTCTCAATGGCATACTGAAAGATCTACTAATAAAAAGTGCATGCTATAGAAGAAATCAATGTTTTGAGTGGAAAGATGGATGAACTTATGAAGTTATTTACTAAGAGTGTTCCTTCTGATCCTAATGATACGCCTTTGTCTACCTTGATTGAGAATAATAATGTATCTATGGATGTGAATTTTGTTGGTAGGAATAATTTTGGTAACAACGCGTATAGAGGGAATTTTAATCCTAGGCCTTATCCTAGTAATCCTTCTAATAATCATGGAAATTCCTACAACAACTCTTATGGAAATTTTAATAAGATGCCCTCTGAATTTTAGAGTAGTGTTAAAGAGTTTATGAATTCACAAAAGAATTGTAATGCTTTGCTTGAAGAGAAATTGCTTAAAGTTGATGATTTGGCTAGGAACGTTGATAGAATTTCTATCGAGATTGATTCTTTAAATCTTAGATCTATTCCTCCTAAGCATGATATCAATGAGTCTCTCAAAGCTATGATAATTTCCATTGATGAGTGCAAAGAAAGAACCGCTAGGATGCGTGCTTCCAGAGATGCCTTTATTAAAGCGTGTTCTTCTAATTCCTATGAAAATCAAGATGAAGATCTAAAATTTATTGATGTGTCCCCTATTAAATCTTTGATTTGCAATATTAATCTTGATGAAACTGAATATGATCTTCCTTTTACCTAGAAGGCGTTCTAAGAATTCTGAGTTTTTAGATCTTGATGATGAAATTGACAAAAGTGGGATTGAAAGAAATAAAAATCGAGATATGGCTAAACCCACTATTTTGGATCTCAAGGAATTTAATTATGAAAATTGCTCTTTAATTGATTGTATTTCCTTGTTGCAATCCGTGTTAAATTCTCCTCATGCTTATAGTCAAAATAAGGCTTTTACAGAACACATTGTTGATGCCTTGATGCAATCTTATGAAGAAAAGCTTGAGTTGAAAGTTTATATCCCTAGGACAATCCATGATGAGTGGGAACCTACTATCAAAATTAAAATTAAAAATTATGAGTTTCATGCTTTGTGTGATTTGGGTGCTAGTGTCTCTACTATTCCCAAAACTTTATGTGATTTGCTAGATTTCCGTGATTTTGATGATTGCTCTCTAAACTTGCATCTTGCGGATTCCACTACTAAAAAGCCTATGGGAAGAATTAATGATGTTCTTATTTTTGCAAATAGGAATTATGCGCCCGTAGATTTTATCGTTCTTGATATAGATTGCAACCCTTCATGTCCTATTATTCTTGATAGACCTTTCCTTAGAACGATTGGTGCAATTATTGATATGAAGGAAGGAAATATTAGATTCCAATTCCCCTTAAAGAAGGGCATGGAACACTTTCCTAGAAATAAAATAAAATTACCATATGAATCTATCATGAGAGCCACTTATGGATTTCCTACCAAAGATGGCAATACCTAGATCTATCCTTGCTTTTATGCCTAGCTAGGGGCGTTAAACAATAGCGCTTGTTGGAAGGCAACCCAATTTTATTTTTAGTTTTTGTTTTTGCTTATGTTTAGGAATAAATAATCCATATAGACTCTGTTTAGATGTGGTTTTATCTTTTAACTAGTGTTTGTGCCAAGTTAAACCTATTAGATCTTCTTTGGGAGATAGTCATTTGATCTTGCTGTAATTTCCAGAATCTTTGCGCTCTGTGCCCGAATTGTTAAAAATCACCAGAACGTGATAAAATAGTGATTACAATTGCTTCTGATCAATAAACAAATTTTCCAGGTCGTCTAATTTTGGTAGAATTTTTTGGATTCCAGAAGTTTGCGTTAGTTACAGATTACTACAGACTGTTCTGTTTTTGACAGATTCTGTTTTGCGTGTGTTGTTTGCTTATTTTGATGAATCTATGGTTAGTAAAATAGTTTATTATCCATAGAGAAGTTGGAATACAGTAGGTTTAACACCAATATAAATAAATAATGAGTTCATTACAGTACCTTGAAGTAGTCTTTTGTTTTCTTTCTCTAACGGAGCTCACGAGATTTCTATTGAGTTTTGTGTTGTGAAGTTTTCAAGTTTTGGGTGAATTCTTTTGATGGATTATGGAACAAGGAGTGGCAAGAGCCTAAGCTTGGGGATGCCCATGGCACCCCCAAGATAATCCAAGGACACCAAAAAGTCAAAGCTTGGGGATGCCCTGAAGGAATCCCTCTTTAAATCCACTTCCATCGGTAATTTACTTGGAGCTATATTTTTATTCACCAACATGATATGTGTTCTGCTTGGAGCGTCTTGTATTATTTGAGTCTTTGCTTGTTAGTTTACCACAATCATCCTTGCTTTACACACCTTTTGAGAGAGCCATACATGATTTGGAATTTGTTAGAATACTCTATGTGCTTCACTTATATCTTTTGAGCTTGATAGTTTTGCTCATAGTGCTTCACTTATATCTTTTGAGCGTGATAATTTTTGCTCTAGTGCTTCACTTAGATCTTTTAGAGCATGGTGGTGGATTTGTTTTAAAGAAACTTGATCTCTCATGCTTCACTTAGATCATTTTGAGAGTCGTTAATAGCATGGTAATTTTCTTAATGTTAATATACTTGGTGTTCGAGATATGTGAAACTTTCTTTTGAGTGAATTGAATACTAAGATAAATTTAATGCCTAATAATTGTTTTGAGATATGAGGTAATAATATCAAAGTCGTGCTAGTTGATAATTGTGAATTTGAGAAATACTTGTGTTGAAGTTTGCAAGTCCCGTAGCATGCACATATGGGTAAAGTTGTGTAACAAATTTGAAACATGAAGTGTACCTGGCTTGTGCATCCTTATGAGTGGCGGTCGGGGACGAGCGATGGTCTTTTCCTACCAATCTATCCCCCTAGGAGCATTGTGCGTAGTACTTGATTTTTGATGGCTTCTAAATTTTTGCAATAAGTATATGAGTTCTTTTGACTAATGTTGAGCCATGGATTATACGCACTTTTATCTTTCCGCACTTGCTAGCCTCTTCGGTACCGTGCATTGCCCTTTCTCACCTTGAGAGTTGGTGCAAACTTTGCCGGTACATCCAAACCCCGTGATATGATACGCTCTTTCACACATAAACCTCCTTATATCTTCCTCAAAACAGCCACCATACCTACCTATCATGGCATTTCCATAGCCATTCCGAGATATATTGCCATGCAACTTCCATCATTTATTATGACTTACATTACTTTTGTCATATTGCCATTGCATGATCATGTAGTTGACATCGTATTTGTGGCAAAGCCACCATGCATTATTTTCCATACATGTCACTCTTGATTCATTGCACCATCCCGCACATCACCGGAGGCATGCATATAGAGTCATATTTTGTTCTAAGTTTCGAGTTGTAATTGTTGAGTTGTAAGAGAAATAAAAGTGTGATGATCATCATTATTAGAGCATTGTCCCAAGTGAGGAAAGGATGATGGAGACTATGATTCCCCCATAAGTCGGGATGAGACTCCGGACGAAATAAAAAGAAAGAGGCCAAAAAAGAGAGAGAAAAGGCCCAAATAAAAAAATAAAAAAATGAGAGAAAAAGAGAGAAGGGACAATGCTACTATCCTTTTACCACACTTGTGCTTCAAAGTAGCACATTGTTCTTCATGTAGTGAGTCTCATATATTGTTCTTCAAAGTAGCACTAAGATCTTCATAATAGAGAGTCTCTCATTTTGTCACTTTCATATACTAGTGGGAATTTTTCATTATAGAACTTGGCTTGTATATTCCAATGATGGGCTTCCTCAAAGTGCCCTAGGTCTTCGTGAGCAAGCAAGTTGGATGCACACCCACTTAGTTTCTTTTGTAGAGCTTTCATATAGTTATAGCTCTAGTGCATCCGTTGCATGGCAATCACTACTCCTCATGTTGACATCAATTGATGGGCATCTCCATAGCCGGTTGATTATCCTCGTCGATATGAGACTTTCCTTTTTTTTTGTCTTCTCCACACAATCCCATCATCATATTTCTACTCCACCCATAGTGCTATACCCATGGATTGCGCTCATGTATTGCGTAAAGGTTGAAAGAGTTTGAGATTATTTGAGTATGAAACAATTGCTTGGCTTGTCATCGGGGGTATAGAAGTTGGGAACATCTTTGTGTGACGAAAATGAAGCATAGGCTAACCATATGATTTTGTAGGGATGAACTTTCTTTGGCCATGTTATTTTGAGATGACATAATTGCTTAGTTAGTATGCTTGAAGTATTATTATTTTTATGTCAATATGAACTTTTGTCTTAAATCTTTCGGATCTGAATATTCAAATCACAAGTAAGAAGATTTATATTGAAATTATGCCAAAGTATCACTCCGCATCAAAAATTCTCTTTTTATCATTTACCTACTCGAGGACGAGCAGGAATTAAGCTTGGGGATGCATGATACGTCTCCAACGTGTCTATAATTTTTGATTGCTCCATTCTACTTTATCTACTGTTTTGGACTATATTGGGCTTTATTTTCCACTTTTATATTACTTTTGGGACTAACTCTATTAACGGAGGCCCAGCCTGAAATTGCTGTTTTTTGCCTATTTCAGTGTTTCGAAGAAACGATATATCAAACGGAGTCCAAACGGAATGAAACCTTCGGGAACGTGATCTTCTCACCGAACGTGATCCAGGAGACTTGGACCCTACTCCAAGAAGTGCCAGAGGCGGTCACGAGGGTGGAGGGCGCGCCCCTGGGCGCGCCCCTACCTCGTGGGCCCCCTGACGCTCCACCGACGTACTCCTTCCTCCTATATATACCTACGTATCCCCAAACGATCAGAACAGGAGCCAAAAACCTAATTCCACCGCCGTACCTTCCTGTAGCTCCGCCGGAGGGGGCATCCACCACGGAGGGCTTCTACATCAACACCATAGCCCCTCCGATGAAGTGTGAGTAGTTTACTTCAGACCTTCGGGTCCATAGCTAGTAGCTAGATGGCTTCTTCTCTCTTTTTGGATCTCAATACAATGTTCTCCCCCTCTCTCGTGGAGATCTATTCGATGTAATCTTCTTTTTGCGGTGTGTTTGTTGAGACCGATGAATTGTGGGTTTATGATCCAGCTTATCTATGGACAATATTTGAATCTTCTCTGAATTCTTTTATGTATGATTGAGTTATCTTTGCAAGTCTCTTCGAATTATCCGTTTGGTTTGGCCTACTAGATTGGTAGTTCTTGCAATGGGAGAAGTGCTTAGCTTTGGGTTCAATCTTGCGGTGTCCTTACCTAGTGATAGAAAGGGTTGCAAGGCACGTATTGTATTGTTGCCATCGAGGATAACAAGATGGGGTATTTATCATATTGCATGAATTTATTCCTCTACATCATGTCATCTTGCTTAAGGCGTTACTCTGTTTTTAACTTAATACTCTAGATGCATGCTGGATAGCGGTCGATGAGTGGAGTAATAGTAGTAGATGCAGAATCGTTTCTATCTACTTGTCTCGGACGTGATGCCTATATACATGATCATACCTAGATAACCTCATAACTATGCTCAATTCTATCAATTGCTCAACAGTAATTTGTTCACCCACCGTAGAATATCTATGCTCTTGAGAGAAGCCACTAGTGAAACCTATGGCCCCCGGGTCTATTCTCATCATATCAATCTCCATCACTTTATTTACTTGCTTTGCTTTTACTTTTTACTTTGCATCTTTATACCAAAAATACCAAAAATATTTCACTATCATATCTCACTCTCGTAAGTGACCGTGAAGGGATTGACAACCCCTAATCGCGTTGGTTGCAAGTAGCTATCGTTTTGTGCAGGTACAAGGGACTTGCGCGTGGCCTCCTACTGGATTGATACCTTGGTTCTCAAAAACTGAGGGAAATACTTACGCTACTGTGCTGCATCATCCTCTCCTCTTCGGGGAAAACCAACGCAAGCTCAAGATCTAGCAGAGAACAGCCTTATACGATGAGGGAATGGGAGAGAGATAGGAGAAGTAGAGGCAGTTAGATTGAGACGATCAACTGGTCGGCCGAACCTAGCCTTGCTTCGAGTATGCATGGAATGGTCGTTGCGAGTGATAGGAACATGAACAGCGCTAGGAGGCAACGGACGGGTTGCGAGCGACGTGACGGGAGAAGCAGAAGGAGATGGATCAGGGTGTTGGGTTGAGTTCGGTAGAGTAGAAAGGCAGGGCGAGATGAGTGGAGAGGAGGAATGCGTAGTTGCATGGGGGCTGGGGGCACGGGATCCGAGAGATCCGCGGGGCCAGCAGCATGGGAGGTGGAAGACGCGGGATCCGATTGATCCGCGGGGCCGGCAGCATGGGAGTTGGGAGGCGCGGGATCCAAGAGATCCGCAGCGCCGGCATCATGTAGTGGACAGGGCTGGCGGGCGGGTGAATCAAGAGATTCGCTGGAGTGGGCGGGAACACTGGCGGCAGCATGCAATGGTGGGGTGGGGTCTAGTGGGACGGGGCCATGCAGGCCATGCACGTCGATCGCTGAGGAGCGTGTAGAGGTGGTCGTGCGGGTAGAAAGTGGGGCGGACAAGTTGGGCTGCTAGTGGGTGGCGAAGGGAGACGTGTTTTCATCAAAAGTGACGTGGCGAGAGAGAATGACCTGACCCGAGGGAATGTGAAGACAGCGGTAGCCTTTGTGGGAATTGGGAAATCCTAAGAGAACACATGGTAGCGATCGTGGAGCTAGTTTGTTTTCAGAAATGAAAGACATATTGGGGTAACATAAACAGTCGAATATGCGAAGATCGGCATAGTTAGGTGGAGCTAAGAAGAGAGAATTGTAGGGAGAAAAATTGGGGCACGTTTTGGTTGGCCGAACATTGAGAAGAAATGTAGCATGGCGAAGAGCTTCGACCCAATATTGGGCGGGCATGGATGCTTGTAGAAGGAGGGTGCTGAGGATGTTGTTAATGGTCCGAAGAGAGCGCTCAGCCTTGCCGTTCTGAGGCAAGGTGTAGGGGCAAGAGAAGCGTAGTAGGATGCCGTGGTGAAGGAAAAGTCACGGTTGCGGGTGTTGTCGAACTCCCGTCTGTTGTCACATTGCAAGAAATGGATGGGAAGAGCGAAGTGTGTGTACACGTAGCGTCGAAAGTTAACAAACACGCAATGAACGTCGGATTTTGCACGAAGAGGAAAAGTCCAGATAAAGTGAGAGTAGTCATCAAGCACGGCAAGGTAATACTTGAAACCGGATACACTGGGGGTGGGTGACGTCCACAAGTCACAATGCAACAGCTCAAAAGGAAAAGAACTACTAGTGGTAGATGTGCTAAAAGGTAGTCTAACGTGCTTGCCCAGCTGACAAGCATGGCAGAGGGAGGCATTGTGCGAATCTCGAGCATGAGGAAACTGAAACTCGTCGACAAGGGATGTCGTCGTCGTGTGTTGGGATGTCCAAGCCGGCGGTGCCACAAGGTGATGGAGGCGAGCATGACATGAGGCGTGGGAGTGGTGGCGCCGTGGATAGTGTACAGATCACCAAAGCTATTGAACCGAGCCAGCTCCATCTTGGTTCGAAGATCCTTCACAGACAATCCATAAGGGTCAAATTCAACCGAAACTTGATTGTCAATAGTAAAATGGCGAACAGATATGAGATTCTTAATGAGAGCAGGAGTAATGAGAACTTCGCGAAGAAGAAGAGGAAAGCGAGAGGAGATAGGTATGAAGTACCAATGCCGGTGACAGGAACAGAGGAGTCGTCGCCAATAGTAATAGACGGAAATAAAACGGAAGGATGAATGGCAGAAAGAGAAGCACTAGATGCAGACATATGGCAAGACGCACCGGAGTCAAAGATGAAGGAAATATGCCCTAGAGGCAATAATAAAAGTTATTATTTATTTCCTTATATCATGATAAATGTTTATTATTCATGCTAGAATTGTATTAACCAGGAAACATAATACATGTGTGAATATATAGACAAACAGTATGTCACTAGTATGCCTCTACTTGACTAGCTTGTTAATCAAAGATGGTTATGTTTCCTAACCATGAACAAGGAGTTGTTATTTGATTAACTAGGTCACATCATTAGTTGAATGATCTGATTGACATGACCCATTCCGTTAGCTTAACAGTTGATCGTTTAGTATGTTAATGCTTTCTTCATGACCCATACATGTTCCTATAAACTATGAGATTATGCAACTCCGCTTACGGAGGAACACTTTGGTACTACCAAACGTCACAACGTAATCGGGTTATTATAAAGGAGTACTACAGTGTCTCCAAAGGTACTTGTTGGGTTGGCGATTTGAGATTAGGTTTTGTCACTCCGATTGTCGGAGAGGTATCTCCAGGCCTTCTCGGTAATGCACATCACTTAAAGCCTTGCAAGCATTACAACTAATGAGTTAGTTGTGAGATGATGTATTACGGAACGAGTAAAGAGACTTACGATAACGAGATTGAACTAGGTATTGGATACCGACGATCGAATCTCGGGTAAGTAACATACCGATGACAAAGGAACAACGTATGTCGTTATGCGGTTTGACCGATAAAGATCTTCGTAGAATATGTAGGAACTAATATGGGCATCCAGGTTCCGCTATTGGTTATTGACCGAGAATGGTTCTAGGTCATGTCTACATAGTTCTCGAACCCGTAGGGTCCGCACGCTTAACGCTTCGATGACAGCTCATTATGAGTTTATAAGTATTGATGCACCAAGTTTGTTCGAGTCCCGGATGTGATCACGGACATGACGAGGAGTCTCAAATGGTCGAGACATAAAGATTGATATATTGGAAGCCTATGTTTGACTTGGAATGGTTCCGAGTGAAAACAGGATGTTACCGAACACCGGGGTTACGGAACCCCGGGGGTATATGGGCCTTCATGGGCCTCAAGGAGAAGGAGAAGGGCCAGCCAAGGTGGGCTGCGCCCCCCTCCCCTTCCAGTCCGAATAGGACAAGGAGAGGGGGGCGCCCTTCCCCTTTCCCTCCCCAATCCTACTCCAACTAGGAGAGGGGGAGTCCTACTCCCGTGGGAGTAGGACTCCTCCTTAGTCGCGCCCCTTGGGCGGCCACCTCCCCTTGCCTCCTTTATATCTGAGGGGCAGGGGCACCCCATGACACACAAGTTGATCTACGGATCTTTCCTTAGCTGTGTGCGGTGCCCCTTCCACCATATTCCACTTCGGTCATATCGCTGCGAGCTTAGGAGAAGCCCTGCGCCGGAGAAGTCATATCGTCGCGAGCTTAGGCGAAGCCCTGCGTCGGTGGAGCATCATCATCGTCACCACGCCGTCGTCTTGACGGAACTCATCCCGACACTTTGCTGGATCGGAGTCCGGGATCGCCATCGAGCTGAACGTGTGCGAACTCGGAGGTGCCGTGACGCTCGGTGCTTGGATCGGTCGGATCGTGGAGACGCGTCGACTACATCAACCGCGTTGTTATAACGCTTCCGCTTTCGGTCTCACGAGGGCGTGGACAGACACTCTCCCTCTCGTTGCTATGCCATCACCATGGTCTTGTGTGATCGTAGGAAATTTTTGAAATTACTACGTTCCCCAACAGTGGCATCCGAGCCTGGTTTTATGCGTTGATGTCATGTGCACGAGTAGAACACAAGTGAGTTGTGGACGATACAAGTCATACTGCCTACCAGCATGTCATACTTTGGTTCAGCGGTATTGTGAGATGAAGCGGCCCGGACCGACATTACGCGTACGCTTACGCGAGACTGGTTTCACCGCTCCGAGCACTCGTTGCTTAAAGGTGACCGGCGGGTGTCTGTCTCTCTCACTTTAGTTGAATCGAGTATGGCTACGCCCGGTCCTTGAGTAGGTTAAAATGGAGTCTATTTGACGAAGTATCGTTGTGGTTTTGATGCGTAGGTAAGAACGGTTCTTGCTCAGCCAGTAGCAGCCACGTAAAACTTGCAACAACAAAGTAGAGGATGTCTAACTTGTTTTTGCAGGGCATGTTGTGATGTGATATGGTCAAAACGTGATGCTATATTTTATTGTATGAGATGATCATGTTTTGTAACCGAGTTATCGGCAATGGCAGGAGCCATATGGTTGTCGCTTATTGTATGAAATGCAACGCCATGTAATTGCTTTACTTTATCACTAAGGAGTAGCGATAGTCGTAGAAGCAATAGTTGGCGAGACGACAACGATGCTACGATGGAGATCAAGGTGTCGCGCGGTGACGATGGTGATCATGACGGTGCTTGGCGATGGAGATCACAAGCACAAGATGATGATAACCATATCATATCACTTATATTGATTGCATGTGATGTTTATCCTTTATGCATCTTATCTTGCTTTGTATGACGGTAGCATTATAAGATGATCTCTCACTAAAAATTATCAAGAAGTGTTCTCCTGAGTATGCACCGTTATGAAAGTTCTTCGTCTTTGAGACACCACGTGATGATCGGGTGTGATAGGCTCTACGCTCAAATACAACGGTGCAAAACAGTTGCGCACGCAGAATACTCAGAGTTAAACTTGACGAGCCTAGCATATAACAGATATGGCCTCGAACACGGAGACCGAAAGGTCAAACGTGAATCATATAGTAGATATGATCAACATAGTGATGTTCACCATTGAAACTACTCCATCTCACGTGATGATCGGACATGGTTTAGTTGATTTGGATCACGTAATCACTTAGATGACTAGAGATGTGTCTGTCTAAGTGGGAGTTTTTAATATGATTAATTGAACTTAAATTTATCATGAACTTAGTACCGATAGTATTTTGCTTGTCTATGTTTACTTGTAGATAGATGGCTCGTGCTGTTGTTCCGTTGAATTTTAATGCGTTCCTTGAGAAAGCAAAGTTGAAAGATGATGGTAGCAATTACACGGACTGGGTCCGTAACTTGAGGATTATCCTCATTGCTGCACGTAAAAATTACGCCCCGGAAGCACCGCTGGGTGACAGAACTGCTGCAGATGCTTGAGCCGAAGTTGTGAACGTCGGCAAAGCAGAGCTGATGACTACTCTATAGTTCAGTGTGCCATGCTTTACGGCTTAGAACCGGTCTTCAACGACGTTTTGAACGTCATGGAGCATATGAGATGTTCCAGGAGTTGAAGTTAATATTTCAAGCAAATGCCCGGATTGAGAGATATGAAGTCTCCAATAAGTTCTATAGCTGCAAGATGGAGGAGAATAGTTCATCGGTGAGCACATACTCAAAATGTCCGGGTATAACAATCACTTAATTCAGCTGGGAGTTAATCTTCCGGATGATAGTGTCATTGACAGAATTCTCCAATCACGCCACCAAGCTACAAGAGCTTCGTGATGAACTATAATATGCAAGGGATGACTAAGACAATTCTCGAGCTCTTCGCGATGCTTTGAAAGTCATGGAGGTAGAAATCAAGAAAGAGCATCAAGTGTTGATGGTCAGCAAGACCACTAGTTTCAAGAAGAAGGGCAAAGGGAAGAAGAAGGGAAACTTCAAAAAGAACAGCAAGAAAGTTGCTGATCAAGAGAAGAAACCCAAGTCTGGACCTAAGCCTGAAACTGAGTGTTTTTACTGCAAACAGACTGGACACTGGAAGCGGAACTGCCCCAAGTATTTGGCGGATAAGAAGGATGGCAAGGTGATCAAAGGTATATGTGATATACATGTTATTGATGTGTACCTTACTAATACTCGCAGTAGTACACTGGTATTTGATACTGGTTCTTGCTAATATTTGCAACTCAAACAGAACTACGGATTGCGAAGATTGGCTAAGGACGAGGTGACGATCGCGTTGAAATGGTTCCAAAGTCGATGTGATCGCAATCGGCACGCTACCTCTACATCTACCTTCGGGATTAGTTTTAGACCTAAATAATTGTTATTTGGTGCCGCGTTGAGCATGAACATTATATCTGGATCTTGTTTAATGCGAGACGGTTATTCATTTAAATCAGAGAATAATGGTTGTTCTATTTATATGAGTAATATCTTTATGGTCATGCACCCTTGAAGAATGGTCTATTCTTGTTGAATCTCGACGTAGTGGTACACATATTCATAATGTTGAAGCCAAAAGATGCAGAGTTGATAATGATAGTGCGACTTATTTGTGGCACTGCCGTTTACGTCATATCGGTGTAAAACGCATGAAGAAACTCCATACTGATGGACTTCTGGAATCACTTGATTATGAATCACTTGGTACTTGCGAACCGTGCCTCATGGGCAAGATGACAAAAACGCCGTTCTCCGGAACTATGGAGCGTGCAACTGATTTGTTGGAAATCATACATACTGATGTTTGTGGTCCAATGAATGTTGAGGCACGCGGCGGGTATCATTATTTTCTCACCTTCACAGATGATTTGAGCAGATATGGGTATATCTACTTAATGAAACACAAATCTGAAACATTTGAAAAGTTCAAAGAATTTCAGAGTGAAGTGGAAAATCATCGTAACAAGAAAATAAAGTTTCTACGATCTGATCGTGGAGGAGAATATTCGAGTTACGAGTTTGGTTTACATTTGAAACAATGTGGAATAGTTTAAGCAACTCACGCCACCCGAACACCACAGAGAAATGGTGTGTCCGAACGTCAGAATCGTATTTTACTAGATATGGTGCGATCTATGATGTCTATTTCCGATTTACCGCTATCGCTTTGGGGTTATGCTTTAGAGACGGCCGCATTCACGTTGAATAGGACACCGTCAAAATCCGCTGAGACGACGCCTTATGAACTGTGGTTTGGCAAGAAACCAAAGTTGTCGTTTCTTAAAGTTTGGGGCTGCGATGCTTATGTAAAGAAACTTCAACCAGATAAGCTCGAACCCAAATCGGAAAAATGTGTCTTCATAGGATACCCAAAGGAGATGTTGGGTACACCTTCTATCACAGATCTGAAGGCAAGATTTTCGTTGCTAAATTCGGATCCTTTCTAGAGAAGGAGTTTCTCTCGAAAGAAGTGAGTGGGAGGAAAGTAGAACTTGATGAGATAATCAGATCTGCTCCCTTATTGGAAAGTAGTTCATCACAAGAAATGGTTCCTGTGACAACTACACCAATTAGTGAGGAAACTAATGATGATGATCATGAAGCCTCAGATCAAGTTGCTACTGAACCTCGTAGGTCAACCAGAGTAAAATACGCACCAGAGTGGTACGGTAATCCTATTCTGGAAGTCATGTTACTTGACCATGGCGAACCTACGAACTATGAAGAAGCGATGGTGAGCCCAGATTCCGCAAAATGGCTGGAAGCCATGAAATCTGAGATGGGATCCATGTATGAGAACAAAGTATGGACTTTGGTTGACTTGCCTGATGATCGGCAAGCCATTGAAAATAAATGGATCTTTAAGAAGAAGACTGACGCCGATGGTAATGTAACTGTCTACAAAGCTCGACTTGTTGCAAAAGGTTTTCGACAAGTTCAAGGGGTTGCCTACGATGAGACTTTCTCACCCGTAGCGATGCTTAAGTCTGTCCGAATCATGTTAGCAATTTCCGCATTTTATGATTATGAAATTTGGCAAATGGATGTAAAAACCGCATTCTTGAATGGATTTCTAGAAGAAGAGTTGTATATGATGCAACCAGAAGGTTTTGTCGATCCAAAGGGTGCTAACAAAGTGTGCAAGCTCCAACGATCAATTTATGGTGCTGTGCAAGCCTCTCGGAGTTGGAATAAACGCTTTGATAGTGTGATCAAAGCATATGGGTTTGTACAGACTTTTGGAGAAGCCTGTATTTACAAGAAAGTGAGTGGGAGCTCAGTAGCATTTCGATATTATATGTGGACGACATATTATTAATTGGAAATGATATAGAATTTCTGGATAGCATAAAAGGATACTTGAATAAAAGTTTTTCAATGAAAGACCTCGGTGAAGCTGCTTACATATTGGGCATCAAGATCTATAGAGATAGATCAAGACGCTTAATTGGACTTTCACAAAGCACATACCTTGATAAAGTTTTGAAAAAGTTCAAAATGGATCAGGCAAAGAAAGGTTTTTTACCTGTGTTGCAAGGTGTAAGATTGAGTCGACTCAATGCCCGACCACAGCAGAAGATAGAGAGAAATGAAAGATGTTCCTATGCTTCAGCCATAGGCTCTATCATGTATGCAATGCTGTGTACCAGACTGACGTATGCTTAGCTGTAAGCTTGGCAGGAAGGTACCAAAGTAATCCAGAGTGGATCATCGACAGCGGTCAAGAACATCCCGAAATACCCGAAAAGGACTAAGGATATGTTTCTCGATATGGAGGTGACAAAGAGCAAGTCGTAAATGGTTACGCCGATGTAAGCTTTGACACTGATCCGGACGATTCTAAATCGCAAACCGGATACGTGTTTTTATTAAACGGTGGAGCTGTCGGTTGGTGCAGTTCTAAACAAAGCGTCGTGGCGGGATCTACATGTGAAGCGGAGTACATAGCTGCTTCGAAGCAGCAAATGAAGGAGTCTGGATGAAAGAGTTCATTTCCGATCTAGGTGTCATACCTAGTGCATCGGGACCGATGAAGATCTTCGTGACAATATTGGTGCAATTGCCTTGGCAAAGGAATCCAGATTTCACAAGAGGACCAAGCACATCAAGAGACGCTTCAATTCCATTCGGACCAAGTCCAAGTGGGAGACATAGAGATTTGCAAAATACATACGGATCTGAATGTTGCGCACCGCTGACTAAGCCTCTTCCACGAGCAAAACATGATCAGCACCAAGACTCCATGGGTGTTAGGATCATTACTTTGTAATCTAGATTATTGACTCTAGTGCAAGTGGGAGATGAAGGAAATATGCCCTAGAGGCAATAATAAAAGTTATTATTTATTTCCTTATATCATGATAAATGTTTATTATTCATGCTAGAATTGTATTAACCAGAAACATAATACATGTGTGAATATATAGACAAACAAGATGTCACTAGTATGCCTCTACTTGACTAGCTTGTTAATCAAAGATGGTTATGTTTCCTAACCATGAACAAGGAGTTGTTATTTGATTAACTAGGTCACATCATTAGTTGAATGATCTGATTGACATGACCCATTCCGTTAGCTTAACAGTTGATCGTTTAGTATGTTAATGCTTTCTTCATCACCCATACATGTTCCTATAAACTATAAGATTATGCAACTCCTGTTTACCGGAGGAACACTTTGGGTACTACCAAACGTCACAACGTAACTGGGTGATTATAAAGGAGTACTACAGGTGTCTCCAAAGGTACTTGTTGGGTTGGCGATTTCGAGATTAGGTTTTGTCATCCGATTGTCGGAGAGGTATCTCCTGGCCTTCTCGGTAATGCACATCACTTAAAGCCTTGCAAGCATTACAACTAATGAGTTAGTTGTGAGATGATGTATTACGGAACGAGTAAAGAGACTTACCGTAACGAGATTGAACTAGGTATTGGATACCGACGATCGAATCTCGGGTAAGTAACATACCGATGACAAAGGGAACAACGTATGTCGTTATGCGGTTTGACCGATAAAGATCTTCGAGAATATGTAGGAACCAATATGGGCATCCAGGTTCCGCTATTGGTTATTGACCGAGAATGGTTCTAGGTCATGTCTACATAGTTCTCGAACCCGTAGGGTCCGCACGCTAACGCTTCGATGACAGTTCATTATGAGTTTATAAGTATTGATGCACCAAGTTTGTTCGAGTCCCGGATGTGATCACGGACATGACGAGGAGTCTCGAAATGGTCGAGACATAAAGATTGATATATTGGAAGCCTATGTTTGACTTCGAATGGTTCCGAGTGAAAACAGGATGTTACCGAACACCGGGGTTACTGGAACCCCGGGGTATATGGGCCTTCATGGGCCTCAAGGAGAAGGAGAAGGGCCAGCCAAGGTGGGCTGCGCGCCCTCCCCTTCCAGTCCGAATAGGACAAGGAGAGGGGGGGGGCGCCTTCCCCCTTCCCTCCCCAATCCTACTCCAACTAGGAGAGGGGGAGTCCTACTCCCGGTGGGAGTAGGACTCCTCCTTGGTGCGCCTCCCCTTGGGCCGGCCACCTCCCCCTTGCCTCCTTTATATACGGGGGCAGGGGGCACCCCATGACACACAAGTTGATCTACGGATCTTTCCTTAGCCGTGTGCGGTGCCCCCTTCCACCATATTCCACTTCGGTCATATCGCTCTATGAGCTTAGGAGAAGCCCTGCGCCGGAGAAGTCATATCGTCATGGAGCTTAGGCGAAGCCCTGCGCCGGTGGAGCATCATCATCGCCACCACGCCGTCGTCTTGTGGAACTCATCCCCGACACTTTGCTGGATCGGAGTCCGGGGATCGTCATCGAGCTGAACGTGTGCAGAACTCGGAGGTGCCGTATGTTCGGTGCTTGGATCGGTCGGATCGTGGAGACGTACGACTACATCAACCGCGTTGTTATAACGCTTCGCTTTCGGTCTCGAGAGTGCGTGGACGTACACTCTCCCTCTCGTTGCTATGCCATCACCATGGTCTTGCGTGATCGTAGGAAATTTTTTGAAATTACTACGTTCCCCAACAAAAGATCCATTCGTTACCTGCATCCTGGGTGGTAAGAGAATTCATGGCGGCGATGAAGGCGGCCTGATCCCATGCCGGCGCGGTCGAGGTTGAAGCAGGTGCAGGTGGCGGCTGAGATGATGAAGATGCACCCGCGGTTCCGTGCTCCCAGGATGGTGGCGTGGGGAAGCCGTAGGGGTACATGGGCGGCGCAGTCGGGGCCGCCGAGGCCTGGTACAGCGGCCCATACGCAGCGTAGGCATGCGGTGGAGGACGCGAGCCGAGGAGACCTGGAGCACCGATGGAAGGACGAAGGCCGGGCGCCCATCCACCGCTCTAAGCCGGCGGAGCGCCATAAGGAGAGGGCGCGGATCAGGGCATAGGCCACGCCTGCACCAGTCCGGTCCACGGATCGTGAGGAGGGCGCCAGATGGAGGGAGCCGGAGGTGATGGCGCGGCAGTTGGCGCTGAAGTAGTGGATGCAGGCACAGGCGAGGATGAGGAAGAAGCCGATCCGGGCTTCGGAGGGCGGTACACCAGGTTCTTTCCCTTGTAGTTGGGGCTGGGGCGCCATCCAGGAGGTGGTTGAACTGCAGGAGGCGACGATGGTTATGTCGCGGCTGCCGGTGGTGCAGCAGAGCGCGCTGTAGCATGGAAGAGGCGCGGGGTGCTCGCCTGGTTCTGCTCCTCCATCTGGAGCATGGAACGTGCCTCAGCAAGGGTCAGCAGGGGTCGGAGGAGCGGGATCAGGGTCACTTGTTGGGCGAAGCGGTCGTTGAGCCCTCCCATGAGTGCGTGAAGAAGAGAGCGGTCGGCGTCCACCTCGCCGAGCTCACGGAGTTCGTCGCCAATGGACTTGATGCGTTGACAGAAGACACCGACGGGGCGATCGCCCTGGGTGATCGTGCGAAACTCGGTGTTGAGGGCGGATACGCGAGCGTCGCGGTTGTCTTGGAACAACCGACGAAGCTCAGTCCAAATGTCGCGAGCGGATGTGCCGTCGGTGACGACCAAGTTGAAGAGCTCAATGGAGATGCGCGTGTATAACCATTGGATGATGGTGAGGTCATCCTTGAGCCACCGTGGATCGTGAGGAGACGGGCGCGTCGCGGCGATGTGATGAAGAAGAGAGCAGCGCCGAGGTGAATCTCGAACAAGTGGCGCCAATGGTAATAGTTGTGGCTATGGAGATCCAAGACAATGGGTATGAACGGCGTGATATCTGTAATTGTGTCGGTAAATGAGAGAGTATGAGGAGCGAGGGTAGGCAGGGCGGTGGTGAGAGGGAGGGTGGGTTGGCCGCTGGGAAGTGGAGGTGGTGGCGGGCCGCCGGGGAGAGGAGGTGTTGGCTGGCAGCCGGCAAGAGTGTCTGTTAGCTGGCGGCCGGAGGTGGAAGGGTGGGTTGCCCTCCAGGGTTCGTCATGGCGACCATGGAGGGGAAGGGCCGTAACTGGTGTCTGATACCATGAAGTTTGATAGAATGCTTTTGTTGATATGCAAGTACATGGGAAGGGGATACATATGTTGGGGAACGTAGTAATTTCAAAAAATTTCCTACGATCACGCAAGACCATGGTGATGGCATAGCAACGAGAGGGGAGAGTGTCCGTCCATGTACCCTCGTGACCGAAAGCGAAGCGTTATAACAACGCTGTTGATGTAGTCGACGCCTTCACGATCCGACCGATCCAAGCACCGAACGTCGGCACCTCCGAAGTTCTGCACACGCTCAGCTCGATGACGATCCCGGACTCGATCCAGCAAAGTGTCGGGATGAGTTCCACAAGACGACGGCGTGGTGACGATGTTGATGCTCCACCGACGCAGGGCTTCGCTAAGCTCCGCGACGATATGACTTCTCCGGCGCAGGGCTTCGCCTAAGCTCCGCGACGATATGACCAAGTGGAATATGGTGGAAGGGGCACCGCACACGTTAAGGAAAGATCCGTAGATCAACTTGTGTGTCATGGGGTGCCCCTGCCCCGTATATAAAGGAGCCAAGGGGAGGTGGCCGCCCAAGGGGAGGCGACTAAGGAGTCCTACTCCTCCGGAGTAGGATTCCCCAATCCTAGTTGGATTAGGATTCCTGAGGGGAAAGAGAGAGAGGGGCGGCCCACCTTTCCTAGTCCTAATAGGACTAGGGAAGGGGGGCGCGCCACCTAGGGCTGGCCCTTTCCTTTCCTCCAAGGCCCACTATGGCCCATGTATTTCCGGGGGTTTCGTAACCTCCGGTACTCCGATAAATTCTCGATTTCACTCGGAACACTTCCGATGTCCAAATGTAGGCTTCCAATATATCAATCTTTATGTCTCGACCATTTCGAGACTCCTCGTCATGTCCGTGATCACATCCGGACTCAACAACCTTCGCATCAATACTTATAAACTCATAATGAACTGTCATCAAACGTTAAGCGTGGACCCTACGGGTTCGAGAACTATGTAGACATGACCTAGAACCATTCTCGGTCAATAACCAATAGCGGAACCTGGATGCCCATATTGGTTCCTACATATTCTACTTAAGATCTTTATCGGTCAAACCGCATAACGACATACGTTGTTCCTTTGTCATCGGTATGTTACTTACCCGAGATTCGATCGTCGGTATCCAATACCTAGTTCAATCTCGCTACGGTAAGTCTCTTTACTCGTTCCGTAATACATCATCTCACAACTAACTCATTAGTTGTAATGCTTGCAAGGCTTAAGTGATGTGTATTACCGAGAAGGCCTAGAGATACCTCTCCGACAATCGGAGTGACAAAACCTAATCTCAAATACGCCAACCCAACAAGTACCTTTGGAGACACCTGTAGTACTCCTTTATAATCACCCAGCCACGCTGTGACGCTTGGTAGTACCAAAGTGTTCCTCCGTAAACGGAGTTGCATAATCTCATAGTTATAGGAACATGTATGGGTCATGAAGAAAGCATTAACATACTAAACGATCAAGTGTTAAGCTAACGGAATGGGTCATGTCAATCAGATCATTCAACTAATGATGTGACCTTGTTAATCAAATAACAACTCCTTGTTTATGGTTAGGAAACATAACCATCTTTGATTAACAAGCTAGTCAAGTAGAGGCATACTAGTGACATACTGTTTGTCTATATATTCACACATGTATTATGTTTCCGGTTAATACAATTCTAGCATGAATAATAAACATTTATCATGATATAAGGAAATAAATAATAACTTTATTATTGCCTCTAGGGCATATTTCCTTCAGTCTCCCACTTGCACTAGAGTCAATAATCTAGTTCACATCATCATGTGATTCAACACTAATATTCACATCTCGTATGTGATTAACACCCATAGTTCACATCGTCATGTGACCAACACCCAAAGGGTTTACTAGAGTCAATAATCTAGTTCACATCGCTATGTGATTAACACCCAAAGAGTACTAAGGTATGATCATGTTTTGCTCGTGAGAGAAGCTTAGTCAACGGGTCTGTCACATTTAGAGCCGTATCTATTTTGCAAATATTCTATGTCTACAATGCTCTGCACGGAGCTACTCTAGCTAATTGCTCCCACTTTCAATATGTATCCAGATTGAGACTTAGAGTCATCTGGATTAGTGTAAAATGCTTGCATCGATGTAACTCTTTACGACGGGCCTTTTTATCACCTCCATAATCGAGAAATATTTCCTTAGTCCTCACTAAGGATGTTCTTGACCAATGTCCAGTGATCTACTCCTAGATCACCATTGTACTCCTTGCCAAATTCAGAGCAAGGTATACAATAGGTCTGTACATAGCATAGCATACTTTATAGAACCTATGATCGAGGCATAGGGAATGACTTTCATTCTCTTTTCTATTTTCTGCCGTGGTCGGGATTTGAGTCTTACTCAATTTCACACCTTTGCAACACAGCAAGAACTTTTCTTTGACTGTTCCATTTTGAACTACTTCAAAATCTTGACAAGGTATATATTTATTGAAAAACTTATCAAGCGCCTTGATCTATCTCTATAGATCTTGATGCTCAATATGTAAGCAGCTTCACCGAGGTCCTTCTTTGAAAAACTCCTTTTAAACACTCCTTTATGCTTTGCAGAATAATTCTACATCATTTCCGATCAACAATATGTCATTCACATATACTTATCAGAAATGTTGTAGTGCTCCCACTCACTTTCTTGTAAATACAGGCTTCTCCAAAAGTCTGTATAAAACCATATGCTTTGATCACACTATGAAAGCGTTTATTCCAACTCCGAGATGCTTGCACCAGTCCATAGATGGATCGCCGAGCTTGCACATTTTGTTAGCTCCTTTAGGATTGACAAAACCTTCTGTTGCATCATATACAACTCTTCTTTAATAAATCCATTAAAGAATGTAGTTTTAACATCCATTTGCCAGATTCCATAAAATGTGGCAATTGCTAACATGATTCGGACAGACTTAAGCATCGCTACAGTTGAGAAAATCTCATTGTAGTCAACACCTTGAACTTGTCGAAAACCTTTTGTGACAAGTCGAGCTTTGTAGATAGTAACACTACTATCTCAGGTCCGTCTTCCTCTTGAAGATCCATTTATTTAAACATGGCTTGCTGATCATCGAGCAAGTCAATCAAAGTCCATACTTTGTTCTCATACATGGATCCTATCTCAGATTTCATGGCCTCAAGCCATTTCGCGGAATCTGGGCTCATCATCGCTTCCTCATAGTCCGTAGGTTCATCATGGTCTAGTAACATGACTTCCGAACATGATTACCGTATTCACTCTGTGCGGATCTTACTCGAAGACCTACGAGGTTTGGTAGCAACTTGATCTGAAGTTTCATGATCATCATCATTAACTTCCTCACTTATTGGTGCAGGAATCACTGGAACTGATTCCTGTGATGAACTACTTTCAAATAAGGGAGAAGGTACAATTACCTCATCAAGTTCTACTTTCCTCCCACTCACTTCTTTCGAGAGAAATTTCTTCTCTAGAAAGGATCCATCTTAGCAACGAAAAACTTGCCTTCGGATCTATGATAGAAGGTGTACCCAATAGTTACCTTTGGGTATTCTATGAAGACGCATTCTCCGATTTGGGTTCGAGCTTATCGGTGAAAACTTTTTCACATAAGCATCACAACTCCAAACTTTAAGAAACGACAGCTTAGGTTTCTTCGCTAAACCATAGTTCCTACGGTGTCATCTCAACGGATTTAGATGGTGCCCTATTAAACGTGAATGCAGCTGTCTCTAATGCATAACCCCAAAACGATATTGGTAAATCGGTAAGAGACATCATTGATCGCACCATATCAAAATAAAGTACGGTTATGACGTTTGGACACACCATTACGTTATGGTGTTCCATGTGGCGTGAGCTGTGAAACTATTCCACATTGTTTTATATGAAGGCCAAACTCGTAACTCAAATATTCTCCTCCACGATCAGATCGTAGAAATTTTATTTTCTTATTACGATGATTCTCTACTTCACTCTGAAATTATTTGAACTTTTCAAATGTTTCAGACTTGTGCTTCATTAAGTAGATATACTCATATCTGCTCAAATCATCTTGTGAAGGTCAGAAAATAACGATACTTGCTGTGAGCTTTAACACTCATCGGACCGCATACATCAAGATGTATTATTTCCAATAAGTCATTTGCTCGCTCCATTGTTCCGGAGAATGAGTCTTTAGTCATCTTGCCCATAAGGCATGGTTCGTAAGCATCAAGTGATTCATAATCAAGTGATTCCAAAATCCCATCAGCATGGAGTTTCTTCATGCGCTTTACACCAATATGACCTAAACGGCAAGTGCCACAAATAAGTTGCACTATCATTATTAACTTTGCATCTTTTGGTTTCAATATTATGAATATGTGTATCACTATGATCGAGATCCAATGAACCATTTTCATTGGGTGTGTAACCATATAAGGTTTTATTCATGTAAATGAACAACAATTTATTCTCTTACTTAAATGAATAACAGTATTGCAATAAACATGATCAAATCATATTTATGCTCAACACCAAATAACACTTATTTAGGTTCCACACTAATCCCGAAAGTATAGGGAGTGATGATGATCATATCAATCTTGGAACTACTTCCAACACTCATCGTCACTTCCCTTCAACTAGTCTCTGCTTATTCTCAGACTCCTGTTTGAGTTACTAATCTTAGCAACCTAACGAGTATCAAATACTCAGGGCTACTATAAACACTAGTAAGGTACACATCAATAACCTGTATATCAAATATAACCTTGTTCACTTTGCCATCCTTCTTATCCACCAAATATTCAGGGGTAGTTCCGCTTCAAAGGACCAGTTCCATTGCAGCAAAAGTACTCGGTCTCGTGCTTAGGTCTAGACTTGGGCTTCTTCACCGAGTAGCAACTTGCTTGCCGTTCCTTTTGAAGTTCCCTTCTTCCCTTTGCCATTTTCCTTGAGACTAATAGTCTTGTCAACCATCAACACTTGATGTTTTTCCTGATTTCTACCTTCGCCGATTTTAGCATCGCCAAGAGCTCGAGAATCTTTTTCGTCATCCCTTGCATACTATAGTTCATCATGAAGTTCTACTAACTTAGTGATGGTGACTAGAGAATTCTGTCAATCACTATCTTATCTGGAAGATTAACTCCCACTTGATTCAAGTGATTGAAGTACTCGAGATAATCTGAGCACATGCTCACTAGTTGAGCGATTCTCCTCCATCTTTTAGCTATAGAACTTGTTGGAGACTTCATATCTCTCAACTCGGTATTTGCTTAAAATATTAACTTCAATTCCTGGAACATCTCATATGGTCCATGACGCTCAAAACGCCTTTGAAGTCCCGATTCTAAGCCGTTAAGCATGGTGCACTAAACTATCAAGTAGTCATCATATTGAGCTAGCCAAACGCTCATAATGTCTCAGATTCGCTCATATTGAGCTAGCCAAACGCTCATAACGCCCGCATCTGCTCCTGCAATAGGTCTGTCACCTAGCGGTGCATTAAGGACATAATTCTTCTGCAGCAATGAGGACAAACCTCAGATCACGGATCCAATCCGCATCATTGCTACTAACATCTTTCAATACAATTTTCTCTAGGAACACATATAAAAACATATGAAAGCAACAAACATAGGGAAGCAACAACGCGAGCTATTGATCTACAACATAATTTGCAAAATACTACCAGGACTAAGTTCATGATAAATTTAAGTTCAATTAATCATATTACTTAAGAACTCCCACTTAGATAGACATCTCTCTAGTCATCTAAGTGATTACGTGATCCAAATCAACTAAACCATGTCCGATCATCACGTGAGATGGAGTAGTTTCAATGGTGAACATCACTATGTTGATCATATCTACTATATGATTCACGCCGACCTTTCGGTCTCCGTGTTCCGAGGCCATATCTCTTATATGCTAGGCTCGTCAAGTTTAACTGAGTATTCGCGTGTGCAACTGTTTTGCACCCGTTGTAGATGGACGAGAACTTATCACACCCGATCATCACGTGGTGTCCGGGTACTACGAACTTTGGCAACGGTGCATACTCGAGAGAACACTTCTTGATAATTTTAGTGAGAGATCATCTTATAATGCTACCGTCAATCAAAGCAAGATAAGATGCATAAAGGATAAACATCACATGCAATCAATATAAGTGATATGATATGGTCATCATCATCTTGTGCTTGTGATTCCATCGCCAAGCACCGCCATGATCACCATCGCCACCGCGCGACACCTTGATCTCCATCGTAGCATCGTTGTCGTCTCGCCAACTATTGCTTCTACGACTATCGCTACTCCTTAGTGATAAAGTAAAGCAATTACATGGCGTTGCATTTCATACAATAAAGCGACAACCATATGGCTCCTGCCAGATTGTCGATAACTCGGTTACAAAACATGATCATCTCATACAATAAAATATAGCATCACGTCTTGACCATATCACATCACGACATGCCCTGCAAAAACAAGTTAGACGTCCTCTACTTTGTGGTTGCAAGTTTTACGTGGCTGCTACGGGCTGAGCAAGAACCGTTCTTACCTACGCATCAAAACCACAACGATACTTCGTCAAATAGACTCCGCTTTAATCTTCTCAAGGACCGGGCGAGCCACACTCGATTCAACTAAAGTGAGAGAGACACACACCGCCGGTCACCTTTAAGCAACGAGTGCTCGAGCGGTGAAACCAGTCTCGCGTAAGCGTACGCGTAATGTCGGTCCAGGCCGCTTCATCTCACAATACCGCTGAACCAAAGTATGACATGCTGGTAGGTAGTATGACTTGTATCGCCCACAACTCACTTGTGTTCTACTCGTGCATATGACATCAACGCATAAAACCAGGCTCTGATACCACTGTTGGGGAACGTAGTAATTTCAAAAAATTTCCTACGATCACGCAAGATACGCGAAACTCGGTGTTGAGGGCGGATACGCGAGCGTCGCGGTTGTCTTGGAACAACCGACGAAGCTCAGTCCAAATGTCGCGAGCGGATGTGCCGTCGGTGACGACCAAGTTGAAGAGCTCAATGGAGATGCGCGTGTATAACCATTGGATGATGGTGAGGTCATCCTTGAGCCACCGTGGATCGTGAGGAGACGGGGGCGCGTCGCCGGCGATGTGATGAAGAAGAGAGCAGCGGCCGAGGTGAATCTCGAACAAGTGGCGCCAATGGTAATAGTTGTGGCTATGGAGATCCAAGACAATGGGTATGAACGGCGTGATATCTGTAATTGTGTCGGTAAATGAGAGAGTATGAGGAGCGAGGGTAGGCATGGCGGTGGTGAGAGGGAGGGTGGGTTGGCCGCTGGGAAGAGGAGGTGGTGGCGGGCCGCCGGGGAGAGGAGGTGTTGGCTGGCCGCCGGCAAGAGTGTCTGTTGGCTGGCGGCCGGAGGTGGGAAGGGTGGGTTGCCCTCCAGGGTTCGTCATGGCGACCATGGAGGGGAAGGGCCGTAACTGGTGTCTGATACCATGAAGTTTGATAGAATGCTTTTGTTGATATGCAAGTACATGGGAAGGGGATACATATGTTGGGGAACGTAGTAATTTCAAAAATTTTCCTACGATCACGCAAGACCATGGTGATGGCATAGCAACGAGAGGGGAGAGTGTCCGTCCATGTACCCTCGTAGACCGAAAGCGGAAGCGTTATAACAACGCGGTTGATGTAGTCGTACGTCTTCACGATCCGACCGATCCAAGCACCGAACGTCGGCACCTCCGAGTTCTGCACACGCTCAGCTCGATGACGATCCCGGACTCGATCCAGCAAAGTGTCGGGATGAGTTCCACAAGACGACGGCGTGGTACGATGTTGATGCTCCACCGACGCAGGGCTTCGCCTAAGCTCCGCGACGATATGACTTCTCCGGCGCGGGGCTTCGCTTAAGCTCATGACGATATGACCGAAGTGGAATATGGTGGAAGGGGCACCGCACACAGTTAAGGAAAGATCCGTAGATCAACTTGTGTGTCATGGGGTGCCCCTGCCCCGTATATAAAGGAGCCAAGGGGAGGTGGCCGCCCAAGGGGAGGCGCGCAAGGAGTCCTACTCCTCCGGAGTAGGATTCCCCCAATCCTAGTTGGATTAGGATTCCTGAGGGGAAAGAGAGAGAGGGGGCGCCCACCTTTCCTAGTCCTAATAGGACTAGGGAAGGGGGGCGCCACCTAGGGCTGGCCCTTTCTCCTTTCCTCCAAGGCCCACTATGGCCCATGTATTTCCGGGGTTTCGGTAACCTCCCTGCACTCCAGAAATTCGATTTCACTCGGAACACTTCCGATGTCCAAATGTAGGCTTCCAATATATCAATCTTTATGTCTCGACCATTTCGAGACTCCTCGTCATGTCCGTGATCACATCCGGGACTCGAACAACCTTCGTGCATCAATACTTATAAACTCATAATGAACTGTCATCGAAACGTTAAGCGTGGGACCCTACGGGTTCGAGAACTATGTAGACATGACCTAGAACCATTCTCGGTCAATAACCAATAGCGGAACCTGGATGCCCATATTGGTTCCTACATATTCTACGAAGATCTTTATCGGTCAAACCGCATAACGACATACGTTGTTCCCTTTGTCATCGGTATGTTACTTACCCGAGATTCGATCGTCGGTATCCAATACCTAGTTCAATCTCGCTACGGTAAGTCTCTTTACTCGTTCCGTAATACATCATCTCACAACTAACTCATTAGTTGTAATGCTTGCAAGGCTTAAGTGATGTGTATTACCGAGAAGGCCTAGAGATACCTCTCCGACAATCGGAGTGACAAAACCTAATCTCGAAATACGCCAACCCAACAAGTACCTTTGGAGACACCTGTAGTACTCCTTTATAATCACCCAGTTACGTTGTGACATTTGGTAGTACCCAAAGTGTTCCTCCGGTAAACGGGAGTTGCATAATCTCATAGTTATAGGAACATGTATGGGTCATGAAGAAAGCATTAACATACTAAACGATCAAGTGTTAAGCTAACGGAATGGGTCATGTCAATCAGATCATTCAACTAATGATGTGACCTTGTTAATCAAATAACAACTCCTTGTTTATGGTTAGGAAACATAACCATCTTTGATTAACAAGCTAGTCAAGTAGAGGCATACTAGTGACATACTGTTTGTCTATATATTCA
The DNA here is from genome assembly GCA_021605205.1 of Aegilops longissima. Taxonomy (NCBI): domain Eukaryota; kingdom Viridiplantae; phylum Streptophyta; class Magnoliopsida; order Poales; family Poaceae; genus Aegilops; species Aegilops longissima. Next base: position 42,537,347 of record CM038676.1, on the reverse strand, counting down.
CACATGTATTATGTTTCCGGTTAATACAATTCTAGCATGAATAATAAACATTTATCATGATATAAGGAAATAAATAATAACTTTATTATTGCCTCTAGGGCATATTTCCTTCAACATATAGGTTGCTAGAGCAACGTGTGCTGAGACATGGAGCCGATTGATACGTCTCTGTCGTATCTATAATTTTTGATTGTTCCATGCCAATATTATTCAACTTTCATATACTTTTTTGCAACTTTTTATTCTATTTTTGGTACTAACATATTGATCCAATGCCCAATGACAGTTCCTGTCTGTCGCATGTTTTTGGTTTCGCAGAATATCCATATCGAACGGAGTCCAAACAGGATAAAAACGGACGGAGAATTATTTTGGAATATTTGGAAAATCTGGGAGAAAGATCAACGCGGAATGGTGTCCGAGGTGGGCACGAGGTAGGGGGAGCGCCCTACCCCACCAGGGCGCGCCCCTGACCCTCGTGGGCCACCCGTAAGGTAGTTGATGCCCTTCTTCGGCCGCAAGAAAGCTAATTTTTGGTAAAAAATCACGGCGAAGGTTTCAGTCCAATCGGAGTTACGGGTCTCCATATATATATATATATATATACGAAACGGTGAAAGGGCAGCAGAACAGAACACAGAAACAGAGAGAAACAGAGATATAGATCCAATCTAGGAGGGGCTCTCGCCCCTCCCACACCATGGAGGCCAAGGACCAGAGGGGAAACCCTTCTCCCATCTAGGGAGGAGGTCAAGGAAGAAGAAGACGAAGGGCCCCCCTCTCCCCTTCTCTTTCGGTGGCGCCGGAACGCCGCCGTGGCCATCATCATCACTGCAATCGTCACCAACAACTTCACCGCCATCATCACCAACTCTGCCCCCCTCTATGCAGCAGTGTAACCTCTCTCTTACCTGCTGTAATCTCTACTTAAACATGGTGCTCAACGCTATATATTATTTCCCAATGATGTATGGCTATCCTATGATGTTTGAGTAGATCCGTTTTGTCCTATGGGCTATTTGATGATCAAGATTGGTTTGAGTTGCATGTTTATTATTGGTGCTGTCCTATGGTGCTCTCCGTGTCGCAAGCGTGAGGGATTCCGCTGTAGGGTTTGCAATATGTTCATGATTTTCTTATGGTGGGTGGCGTGAGTGACAGAAGCACAGACCCGAGTAAGTAGGTTTTTTGCGTATGGGATAAAGGGGACTTGATACTTTAATGCTATGGTTGGGTTTTACCTTAATGATATTTAGTAGTTGCAGATGCTTGCTAGAGTTCCAATCATAAGTGCATATGATCCAAGTAGAGAAAGTATGTTAGCTTATGCCTCTCCCTCAAATAAAATTGCAATAATGATTACAGGTCTAGTTATCGATTGCCTAGGGACAAATAACTTTCTCGTAACAAAAAGCTCTCTACTAAAACTAATTTAGTTGTGTCTTTATCTAAACAGCCCCTAGTCTTTATTTACGTGCTCTTTACTTTCTTGCAAGCCTATCCAAAAACACCAACAAAGTACTTCTAGTTTTATTCTTGTTCTAGGTAAAGCGAACGTCAAGTGTGCGTAGAGTTGTATCGGTGGTCGATAGAACTTGAGGGAATATTTGTTCTACCTTTAGCTCCTCGTTGGGTTCGACACTCTTACTTATCGAAAACTGTTGCGATCCCCTATACTTGTGGGTTATCAAGACCTTTTTCTGACGCCGTTGCCGGGGAGTCATAGCGTGGGGTGAATATTCTCGTGTGTGCTTGTTTGCTTTATCACTAAGTAATTTTTATTTGTTGTTTTCTATCTTTAGTTATGGGTAGGAAACACAAAATACCAAAAAATTAGTTGTACCTACTGAACCAATGGTTGAAGAACCACTCAAAATCTATCACACTCCTGAAGCTTTTTACTTGGATCATCTTCGATCCCTATGTGCTCGGGCTGAAACTCCAACTAGCTTAGTTGAGGGAAAATATTTAGATGAGCATGCTTGTTATGTGCGACACCAAATATCTGAAAAAGGGAAAATTCTATTGGGTCAAATTCGTCGTTTGCAATGCTATGCTTGGAATTTATGTGAAATATATGATGTTACTTGTTGTTCTGAAAACCCTAAGAAACACCTTCCCTATCAATGTGAGTTTAGTGATAATGGAATCGTATCTTCTTATGCTAAAGGTGTTTATAGTTACTATGATATTCAACAAATTGAAGAATTTGTTGCTTTTAAGGGTGCTTACGAAATTGCTCCTTTGATTGAAACGTATGATGCTACTTTTCACAAATCTGAAATTTTTGCCATACTTAAATATTTCTATGATAATTATGCTTCTAATGCCTATGTTGAACCATATCTTGAGGATTACCCCACTGTTCAAGAAGAGACTAATATTTTGCAGGAGTCTATGGAAGAAGAAGTTGATGAAACTGTGAGCTCATTGGATGAAAAAGATGAGGAGGAGAGCAAAGAACAAAAGGAGGAAGAGCGGCTTGATCACCCGTGCCCACCTTCTAATGAGAGTAACTCTTCAACTCATACATTGTTTAATTCCCCTTCGTGCTTACCGAAGGATGATTGCTATGATGACTGTTATGATCCCGTTGATTCTCTTGAAATATCCCTTTTTGATGATGCCTGCTATGCTTGTGGCCAAGATGCCAATATGAATTATGCTTATGGAGATGAACTTGCTATAGTTCCTTATGTTAAACATGAAATTGTTGCTATTATACCCACACATGATAGTCCTATTATCTTTTTGAATTCTCCCGATTATACTATATCGGAGAAGTTTGCTCTTATTAATGATTATATTGATGGGTTTCCTTTTACCGTTGCACATGATGATTTTTATAGATATAATATGGATGTGCTTTCTGCTCCTACTTGCAATTATTATGAGAGAGGAACTATATCTCCACCTCTCTATGTTTCCAATACAATAAAATTGCAAGAAACTGTTTATACTATGCATTGGCCTTTACTATATGTGCATGAATTGTTCTTTTATGACATACCGATGCATAGGAAGAGAGTTAGACTTCGTCATTACATGATATATGTTGCTTTGTGTTCACTACTAAATTACAAATCATTGCCAATTAAAATTGGCTTTGATATACCTTGGGATCCGGGTGGATTCACTACTTGAGCACAATATGCCTAGCTTAATGGCTTTAAAGAAAGCGCTGCCAGGGAGACAACCCGGAAGTTTTAGAGAGTCATTTATTTCTGTTGAGTGCTTTCATATAGTTTAAAAACAACAAAAATAAAGAGGGGAACCCAAAACTTTTCAAAAAAGAAAAGTGAAAGTAAGAGAGACGAGCATTGTGAAGGGGGGGACGTCCTTGAACTTTGTTCATGCCCATGGGAACTTTGTGAATATTAATTACAGAAACATTTCAATAAAAATAACTATCCCCTTGTACAATTCCATTGTATTATAAAAATAATGTGCCAAGGTTTGCCTTTAGGATGTTTACAATGCTTGTTGGTTTGTGCGGTGCAGGACAGAAACTTTGTCTGTAGTGTGCGATTTGTAATTTTTTACTCGAACGTCAATTGGTTATGATTCTTTTTGCGTTGTCTTTATGTAATTTTTTTTTATTTTTCCTAATTTTGGCAGAAATTTTCAAGTATCAGAAGTATGGTGAATATTTATATTATTACAGACTGTTCTGTTTTAGACAGATTCTGTTTTTTGATGCATAGTTTGCTTGTTTTGATGAAATTATCAATTTATATCAGTGGATTAAGCCATGGAAAAGTTATATTACAGTAGACACAATGCAAAAACAAAATATGAATTGGTTTGCAACAGTACTTATAGTAGTGATTTGCTTTATTATACTAACGGATCTTACCGAGTTTTCTGTTGAAGTTTTGTGTGGATGAAGTGTTCGATGATCGAGGAGGTCTCGATGTGCGAAGAAGGAAGAGAGGCAAGAGTTCAAGCTTGGGTATGCCCAATGCATCACAAGTAAATATTCAAGGAGACTCAAGCTTCTAAGCTTGGGGATGCCTCGGAAGGCATCCCCTCTTTCTTCAACAAATATAATATCGGTATGTTTTCGGATTTGTTTCATTCATGTGATATGTGCAAATCTTGGAGCGTCTTTTGCATTTAGTTTTCATTTTTCTTTTATGCACCATGCTGGTATGAGATGGTCCTTGGTTGATTTATAGAATGCTCTTTGCACTTCACTTATATCTTTTGAGTATGGCTTTATAGAATGCTTCATGTGCTTCACTTATATCATTTGAAGTTTGGATTGCCTGTTTCTCTTCACTTAGACAACCGCCATTTGTAGAATGCTCTTTTGCTTCACTTATATTTGTTAGAGCGTGGACATATCTTTTGTAGAAAGAATTAAACTCTCTTGCTTCACTTACATCTATTTAGAGAGATGACAGGAACTGGTCATTCACATGGTTAGTCATAAAATCCTACATAAACTTGTAGATCGCTGAATATGATATGTTTGATTCCTTGCAATAGTTTTGCGATATAAAGATGGTGATATTAGAGTCATGCTAGTGGGTAGTTGTGGATTGTAGAAATACTTGTGTTGAAGTTTGTGATTCCCGTAGCATGCACGTATGGTGAACCGTTATGTGATGAAGTCGGAGCATGATTTATTTATTGATAGTCTTCCTTATGAGTGGCGGTCGGGGACGAGCGATGGTCTTTTTCTACCAATATATCCCCCAAGGAGCATGCGCGTAGTACTTTGTTTCGATGACTAATAGATTTTTGCAATAAGTATGTGAGTTCTTTATGACTAATGTTGAGTCCATGGACTATACGCACTCTCACCCTTCCATCATTGCTAGCCTCTTCGGTACCGTGCATTGCCCTTTCTCACCTCGAGAGTTGGTGCAAACTTCGCTGGTGCATCCAAACCCCATGATACGATACGCTCTATCACACATAAGCCTCATTATATCTTCCTCAAAACAGCCACCATACCTACCTATCATGGCATTTCCATAGCCATTCCGAGATATATTGCCATGCAACTTCCATTATCATCATATACATGACCTGAGCATTTATTGTCATATTGCTTTGCATGATCGTAAGATAGCTAGCATGATGTTTTCATGGCTTGTCCGTTTTTGATGTCATTGCTACGCTAGATCATTGCACATCCCAAAGACACACGGAGGCATTCATATAGAGTCATATCTTTGTTCTAGATATCGAGTTGTAATATTGAGTTGTAAGTAAATAAAAGTGTGATGATCATCATTACTAGAGCATTGCCCCAGTGAGGAAAGGATGATGGAGAGTATGATTCCCCCAAAAGTCGGGATGAGACTCCAGACTTTACAAAAAAAAGAGGCCAAAGAAGCCCAAAAAAGAGAGGCCAAAGAAGCCCACCAAAAAAAAGAAGAAGAGAAAATAAAAAAATGAGAGAAAAAGAGAGAAGGGGTAATGTTACTATCCTTTTACCACACTTGTGCTTCAAAGTAGCACCATGTTCTTCATATAGAGAGTCTCTTGAGTTATCACTTTCATATACTAGTGGGAATTTTCATTATATAACTTGGCTTGTATATTCCAACGATGGGCTTCCTCAAATGCCCTAGGTCTTCATGAGCAAGCAAGTTGGATGCACGCCCACTTAGTTTCAGTTTGAGCTTTATACACTTATAGCTCTTAGTGCATCCGTTGCATGGCAATCCCTACTCACTCACATTGATATCTATTGATGGGCATCTCTATAGCCCGTTGATACGCCTAGTTGATATGAAACTATCTTCTCCTTTTTGTCTTCTCCTAACAACCTCCACCATCGTATTCTATTCCACCTATAGTGCTATGTCCATGGCTCACGCTCATGTATTGCGTGAAAGTTGAAAAGGTTTGAGAACATCAAAAATATGAAACAATTGCTTGGCTTGTCATCGGGGTTGTGCATGATGTGAATATTTTGTGTGGTGAAGATGGAGCATAGCCAGACTATATGATTTTGTAGGGATAACTTTCTTTGGCCATGTTATTTTAAAAAGACATGATTGCTTTATTAGTAGGCTTGAAGTATTATTGTTTTTATGTCAAATGATAGACTATTGCTTTGAATCACTCGTGTCTTAATATTCATGCCATGATTAGATACATGATCAAGATTATGTTAGGTAGCATTCCACATCAAAAATTATCTTTTTTATCATTTACCTACTCGAGGACGAGCAGGAATTAACCTTGGGGATGCTGATACATCTCCGTCGTATCTAAAATTTTTGATTGTTCCATGCCAATATTATTCAACTTTCATATACTTTTTGGCAACTTTTTATACTATTTTGGGTACTAACATATTGATCCAGTGCCCAGTGCTAGTTCCTGTCTGTTGCATGTTTTTGGTTTCACAGAATATCCATATCAAACAGAGTCCAAACGGGATAAAAACGGACGGAGAATTATTTTGGAATATTTGGAAAATCTGGGAGAAAGATCAATGCGAAACGGTGTCCGAGGTGGGCACGAGGTAGGGCGCGCCCCCCCCCAGTATGCCCTGACCCTCATGGGCCACCCGTAAGGCAGTTGATGCCCTTCTTCGGCCTCAAGAAAGCTAATTTTTGGTAAAAAAATCACGGCGAAGGTTTCAGTCCAATCGGAGTAACGGATCTCCATATATATATATATACGAAATGGTGAAAGGGCAGCAGAACAGAACCCAGAAACAGAGAGAAACAGAGAGATAGATCCAATCTCGGAGGGGCTCTCGCCCCTCCTACGCCATGGACGCCAAGGACCAGAGGGGAAACCCTTCTCCCATCTAGGGAGGAGGTCAAGGAAGAAGAAGAAGGGGCCCCCTCTCCCCTTCTCTTCCGGTGGCGCCGGAACGCCGCCGTGGCCATCATCATCACCGCAATCTTCACCAACAACTTCACCGCCATCATCACCAACTCTTCCCCCCTCTATGCAGCAGTGTAACCTCTGTCTTACTCGCTGTAATCTCTACTTAAACATGGTGCTCAACGCTATATATTATTTCCCAATGATGTATGGCTATCCTATGATGTTTGAGTAGATCTGTTTTGTCCTATGGGCTATTTGATGATCAAGATTGGTTTGAGTTGCATGTTTTATTATTGGTGCTGTCCTATGGTGCTCTCCGTGTCGCGCAAGCGTGAGGGATTCCCGCTGTAGGGTTTGTAATATGTTCATGATTTGCTTATGGTGGGTGGCGTGAGTGATGAAGCACGAGACCGAGTAAGTAGGTTGTTTGCATATGGGATAAAGGGAATTGATACTTTAATGCTATGGTTGGGTTTTACCTTAATGATCTTTAGTAGTTGCGGATGCGTGCTAGAGTTCCAATCGTAAGTGCATATGATCCAAGTAGAGAAAGTATGTTAGCTTATGCCTCTCCCTCAAATAAAATTGCAATAATGATTACCGGTCTAGTTATCGATTGCCTAGGGACAAATAACTTTCTCGTAACAAAAAGCTCTCTACTAAACTAATTTAGTTGTGTCTTTATCTAAACAGCCCCTAGTTTTTATTTATGTGCTCTTTACTTTCTTGCAAGCCTATCCAAAAACACCTACAAAGTACTTCTAGTTTTATTCTTGTTCTAGGTAAAGCGAACGTCAAGTATGCGTAGAGTTGTATCGGTGGTCGATAGAACTTGAGGGAATATTTGTTCTACCTTTAACTCCTCGTTGGGTTCGACACTCTTACTTATTGAAAACTATTGCGATCTCCTATACTTGTGGGTTATCACCGATCATGTACTCGATCGTGGGAAGGTGAGAGGGGACCGAGTCCATGGTCTAACAGTGATGACGACTGCCCTTGAATGATTACCAGCGCGAAACGTCTAGAACCACCTGAATTTTTTCTACATTGGTGGTGAGAACATGCGTTAATAGTTGGGCACTTCAGACGCCGCCTCATAGATAGAGTCCTTTAGACGCCGCCTCGACAACGGGCTCCGCTACACCACCTACACTGATCTGGATGCGTCACCATCCCAGGCTTCTAAGTGATTCAAGGTAACTCCTTCTAAGTGATATTATTTTATGTTTTATCATTTCAATGTTCATCTTCTTTCCTTCCAAGTGATATTATCATCGCAATGTCACTACTGGTATCGTGCACACTATTAAATCACTCAATGTTGGACGGGGCTTCATTCAGGAATCTTGCAATCATTGGGCAGGTTGTGTTACCAATGTTTAACGTGCAAAACCAAGTGGAATGAGAGAGGACATGCTGGTGAGTATTTGTTGTCCATATTATTGTTCAAATTGTTTATTCTCAAATTTTTAATATCATATTTGATATTTCACACCTGAGCAACACAAATGATTTGTACAAGCAAAGGGATCCAAGAGGAAGGCCTTTTCTGTTCTATCACTGTTGGGCTTTGCTCAAGAACAATGAAAAGTGGAAGAACAGGGATAATGATCATCTTCATCCCAAGAAGAAGTCTATAACTAATGCAGTAGATACCAATGATGATGTTATCATGGATGAACAGGCAAACACATCTCAATCTCCCATTGTTCATGAGAAAATACCACCTGTGAGGAAAGGAGAGAAAGAAAAACCGAAGAATGGAAGTGATGTTGTGTTCAAGAGTGTTGTTGAAGAGATCAAAGCAAACAAAAGTAAGGTGGAGGAAGCAAAAAAATGGAGAAGGACCTGAGGTGGGCAGAGCTAAAGGCAATGGAAGAGCGGAAGGTACAAATCGAAGAAGAGAAACTGAGGACATTTCAGGAGGAGGTGCGGACAAAAAAGATGGAGCAAGAACACAAGATCATGTTAACAAACACTGCTGGACTTGACCCAGAAGCGCTACAATATCTGCAGATCGTGAAGTCACAAATTTTAGCTTCGAAGCTAGGTGGAGGAGCTAATGACAGGGTTTTGGGAGTGGCAATGGTGGTGCAAGTCATCCATGAAGATCTATGAGTGTTCTTCATATTATGCTTTTTTTATTATGCCTTTTTTCATGAAGCATATATCACATGTTTGTACTTTTGGGTTAAAGTCTACTACGAATCATTTATCGGATTTCTTATGTTTGAACTATCATCTATCATTGTTTCATTTAGATTATGATGCTATATATACACACATATGCATATGTCTTTTGTATTTTTATTTAATGAACAATGGGTCAATTAGGAATTTTAGAGGAACAAGTTTAGGGGAACTGACAAAATTTGCTTCCAGACAACTTCCTCTAAATTTTACGGGAGGCCAAAAAAACTGGATTTAGGGAAACTTTTTTAGAGGAACCGATGGAGTTGCTCTAAGATTCTAACATGGTGCCATAGGGGAAGGGCCCGGAATTAAGCAGTCGTACTTGTTTGGCCCGTAGGGAATATCTCCGACACCACATCCACCTTTAAAAAAATGAAAATAAATAAAATTTCGGAAATTCACTTTGGGTCATAGGTGATAGGTGTATATGCACCCATTGTCTAGATACACATTTTAAAAAGTTTAAATAATTAAAGAAAGAAAATCCCGCGTGTACATCCGGACATTATATGTTCATGCACAAAGTTTCGGTGAAAAAGGACACTTTTTGTGTCTTGTGTAAAAAAAGACAATTTTTGATGGTTGATTACACCTATTCACAAGACATTTTTTTATACATGCCATAAAAAATGTTCCTTCTTGGCAAAAGTGTGTGTGCGAACATAGAATGTTTGGATGTACACGTGAAATTATTGTTCAGATTTTGAAATGTATTTTCTTTATATATTTCATAATATGTGCACCTACACCTATGAGCCAAAACACCACCTCCTAAAATTTGCTCAGAAAAAAAAATCGTCACGTGAAACCAGCCAAACGGAGCAAGTCGTCTTTGACTGGTCAAAATTAGGTCTCAAATTAATCCCCACAGCGCAGAGCTGGTGCCGCACGAGGCTGAGCGGCCTCTCGCCGTCTCCGCCATATTCTCTCCTCCTCGCTGACCCCTGCGCCTCCGTTTTCTCTGTTTTATCACCATGCACTGACGCCGCGCTCGCCTACTCATCACACAAGGAGGAAGAAGAGGAGCGGCGCGTCGGAAACATCGGCGGCGTCACAACGGGTGCTGGATGGCTCCTCGCGGGCCGGTGCTGCGACCTGACCATGGAGGCCAAGCACGCCCCATCGATGCGGCGCACGAGGTCAGGCGCCTTCGCTGCTCGAGCGGAACCAGCCGAGCACGACAGCGGCGTCCATGGCGGGCCAGGTCAGGCACACCGGCTCGGCGTGCTGCATGCGTGCCGCCCTGATGACAGGCTGACCGGGCCGTCTGGCCCAAGCCAGGCGTGGGCCGAGGCTCGGCACAACCCGGCTAAAGTCTCAGCATTACACGCGCTTTATCGCAGCCCGAGTGCCCGATGATGGGCATATACGGCGCATGCATGACCTCACAGAATCCGGTTCTCCGTGCTTGAGAGATAACAAAAAGAAAAGTGAGGGGGGGTGCGAGTACGACCACATGCTATAGACAGACAGAGGTGCAAGGTCCCCAATGTCGGCAGCAGGTTGCAGCGCACTATGGCTAGCCCTCGTCCTGCTACTAGCGCTGGCGTTGGCGCTGGCACTGGCGCTCTCGCCGTCGCTAGCTACGGCGGGCGGGTTCAGCTGCAGCCCCGGCGCCCGGCCGGTGGTGTTCAACTTCGGGGACTCCAACTCCGACACGGGTGGCATAGCGGCGGCCAAGGGGCGGCACATCGCGCTACCGGAGGGCCGCGCCTTCTTCCACCACCCCACTGGCCGGTTCTGCGACGGTCGGCTCATCATCGACTTCCTCTGTGAGTCCAGTTCCGATCCCCCGAACTCTCTCTCTCTCTCTCTCTCTCTCTCTCTCTCTCTCTCTCTCTCTCTCCTCCCTCCCTCCCTCCCCCCTCTCTCTCTCTCCCTCCCTCCCTCCCCCCTCTCTCTCTCTCTCCACCTCCAGTTAATGGCGTGCGTGCGTGCGCGCGTCTCAGCATCCAAACTCTCTCTCAGCCTTTTGATGTCGGCATCAATGCTTGAGCACCAACGGGTGGCATTCATGCATTCACCGACGTCTACTGCTTCATTATTGATGGGGATAATAGATAATTTAATACTATATATATTGTTAGATATATCACACCCTTTATGTGCCGACAATCACATGATTGATCTGTACTGTTATCTGAAAATCCAACGATTGAGGATGTGAATCTGTAGTATTTTCTTTTTCATGGAAAGGGAACTTCGCACATATTCAACTAGTCTTAAGCTAATTGATCTTCAACCGCTATTTTTGGCCAAGTATAAAGCATATCCAAAAGCAGCATATAGGGCAGCCGCCGTGGTCGCAGACAACGCAAATCACGCAAACCCGTAAAATTTTAGCGAGTATACGGGCTCGGCCCATTTTTCCGGTAGAACAGAGCCCGCGTACTCCCCCAGCCTGTAAAATTTTTTGCCGCGGCCCGCAGATCGCACGCCCCGACCGCTATAACTGTGGTTCCGCGACTTGTTTGCCGGTCCAAACCCTATCCCTCGTCGCCGCCGAGCCACGCGATTCCCCTTCCTCCTCTCCACATTTCTCGCCGCCGGCGACCATCCGCCCCGCCTCCAGCCGCCATGTGGGGCCGAATGTGAAGGAGGAGCCCGAGAAGCCCGCTCCGCTCGGCCGCCGCGGAGTCATCGGGCCGGAAGACTACGTCGACGCCGTTGCGGCCGCCATCGCCGAGCGGAGCGTGCGCGAGGAGGCGGAGCGCCAGCGCCACGCCGAGGAGCTCGAAGCCCTCCAGTGGCGGGAGACGGTCGCCGCCAACCTCGCCGCCAAGGAGAAGGCCGAGGAGTAGCGCCGCATCCGAGCCGAGCAGGCGGCGAAGTACGTCGACCTGTGCAGCTCCGACGATGAGGATTGAGCGTCCGGCTCCTCCACGGCGTCGTCCATTTGCCGCGACCTCAGCCGCCGTCAGATCCGACCCCTCTAGTACTAGTTTAACGTAGTATGTAGTATAACTATGCTTATAGTTTGTTGATCATGTGATGAACTATGTAGTATGTGATGAACTATGTTTGTGCAATTTCTCCCCCGAAAGTGTTTTTTCAAATTATGCAGGTTTAGATACGGGTTCTGTTCGGTCACGCTAGTTTTCGACCCGCAAACGCGATCTTCATGAAACCGCAAATGCGTTTTGCGGGTCAAATTTTTACGGGGTCTTTGTATTTTGAGGGAATTCCAAATCTTTTTAGACGGACTTAAAATGCAACATCAAGTGCTGCAAATATACATCACTTCGATTGCTGCCCTAATATTTGCTTCAAGCGGGACCACGCGAGGCACAAGAAAAGGTTCAATTATGCGCAAAACGTTGCTCCAATAGCTGCCCTATAATAGGGCACAAACAAAAAGACAACCATTATGTATTTAGGGCACCAATTTTAGAGCTACTGTTGGAGATGCAAAAAGTTTGGTGTCTTAAAAACCCCATTTTTATGCCCTAAATTTTTATTCCAGACACATTTTTGTGCTCTGTTATTAATAGGGTAGCTATTGGACATGCTCGAAGAACGTCACTCCTCTCTTTAACTTGAACCACACAAAAGTTCATAATTATCCTCGTGTACAATCTATAATAAAAACAATTTAAAATATCTAAATAAAAAATGGACCCCCCCCCCCCCCCTCCTGGCCCTCCCATGTATATGTATGGTAACACAGTATGAACGGGCAATTTTCGCAACATACATTTTGACTAATCTTGAAGCCCAAGAGAAATTCAAAGGTTCTCTTGGAAAGAAAACTCTTCCCTCTCTTTTGCATTCATTTAAACCCACAAACTTTGTAAAATTCGTGAACTTCTCTCAAATGGATTGAAACCCATGATTTTTTTTCAAATGTGTCAACAAAATTTAGAATCCATGAAATTTATTCGTATGTGAATTTTTGGAAGTATGCAAATTTTTCTCAATCACAATTATTTTTTACAATTTTTTGAACGTTTGTCAATTCACGAACTTTTTGTAGATTTGTGTACAATTTTCAAATCTTTTAACTTTTTTAAAATCCATAAAAAAATCAAATGCGTCAACATTTTCCATATTCATGATTATTTTTGAATTCATGAGTTTTTAAATTCCATGAACATTTTTAAAAATTGCTGAAAGTGTTCACGATTTATAAAAATGTCCTTCGATTTGGAAAGTGTTCACGATTTTAAAAATGTCCTTGGATTTGGAAAGTTCATGATTTTTAAAGATGTTCTCGTATTTAAGAAAATGCTCACAAATTTGAATAAAGATCTCTATTTAGAAAAATATTCGTGAATTTCCAATTTGTTCTCAAATTTCAGAAAATTTTTACTTTTTGGAAAAATATTCATGATTTTTTTTGTATATTTCATAAAATGTTCATCAATTCAAAATTTATTTGAGAATTAAAACTATAAAATAAAATGGGGGAAATGGAAGAAGAAAAGGAGACGAAAAAACGAAGATGGAAAGGAAAAGCACAGAAAACAGAATAACGGGGATGGCTCATTCTGGCGGACCCGGGAGGGGGGTGGGGGGGTGGGGGTGCGCCTTTGGTCGCTAACCCCAAACCCACGCGGGAAATAGGTGCTGAAGAGGAGGTCTCCTCCATGCCACCACATTGAAGTGCCCTTGCCCTATTTTTCAAAATAAAATAGAAAATGAAGTACCCTTGCCCGGTCTTCTCACCAGTATCATATCAATTTTATTGGGTTGTGGACCAAGGTCCTTCACAGTTTGCTATCATAGTTAATTAATGCTCCATCAACCATGGAATGCAGCGAGGGTTACAAAAAGTATAGCATACTAAATCATTTCTATCATATCTTTTAACTTCACTAATAAGCTCCCTTATTTTAAAGCCCCCTCATTTAATTAGGTCTTCAATTTGAGATTGGGTTGTTCAATTTTAACCGTGTCAAATCCCTTAATACTTAGAGCAACTATGTTCCCTAGGATTGAAGGCCTATGACGTAAATTTCGTTGTCGTCTATGCTGGGCAGTGGGTGATCGTGTCAATCCGTGTGATGTTACCTCACTAACGCATGGAAGAAGAGGGACGCTCGTGGCCTCCTTGATCGTGTCAATCCTTAGAGCCTCTATGCTCCCTAGAAGAAGACTCATGGTCTCGAAGAAGACGGACGCTCGTGGCCTCACTGATCGTGTCGATCCTTAGAGCCTCTATGCTCCCTAAAAGAATACTCACGATCTGGAAGAAGAGGGACGCTTGTGGCCTCACTGATCGTGTCAATCCTTAGAGCCTCTATGCTCCCTATAAGAAGATTCACGGTCTGGAAGAAGAGGGACGCTTGTGGCCTCACTCATCATGTCAATCCTTGGAGCCTCTATGCTCCCTAGAAGAAGATTCATGGTCTGGAAGAAGAGGGACGCTCGAGGCCTCACTGATCATGTCAATCCTTAGATCATCTATGCTCCCTAGAAGAGGACTCACGGTCTGGAAGAAGAGGGATGCTCGTGGCCTCACTGATCGTGTCAATACTTAGAGCCTCTATGCTCCCTAGAAGAAGACTCACGATCTGGAAGAAGAGGGACGCTCGTGGCCTCACTGATTGTGTCAATCCTTAGAGCCTCTATGCTTGCTAGAAGAAGACTCATGGTCTGAAAGAAGAGGGATGCTCGTGGTGCTGTCCAGGGCGGAGTGGAGGTTCGGAGGGGGTGCTTTAAGTAACTTCCTAAATGGACATGCATGCTGCTTTCAAGAACTTTTCTCAGTCGAACATTTATAAGTTTGAACATCTATAACAAAAGAATTACTAGAATAAAAACATGAAATTGGTATTACTAGATCTTTTTTTTGACTCGAACAGCAGGTGCTCTGCCTTTTCATTGAAGATTAGGAATGTACATAAGAGTGAGCAGTCGTCCAGAGAACGCTGCCTGTACAAAAAAAGGGGAAATTACAGCGCTACTCTCATAAAATCTAAGTCAGCTTTTATTTATCAAAGAAACCACGCCGTCCGCTGAGGTAGACTTGGCGTTGAAGACCCTCCTGTTCCTCTCATTCCACATGTGCCAAGCAAAATAATCAGCAGCAACGGCCTGCTCGTTGTTGCGCTGGGAGCAAACACTCCATCAATGAGATGGACTGAATGCTAGCAGGCAGGGAAGGGTAGCACAAGGGTCGTGCCAAGCATAGCTTGTTCCAAACATCCTCGGAAAAAAGGCATGTGTTGAAGAGGTGGAGTGCAGTTTCAGGGAGTTGGAGGCAGAGAGAACACGTCGCGTTATGATCGCTCCCATGGGCTCGCAGCCTGTCAGTGGTTGGGAGTCTGTTTTGAGCCAAAGTCCAGAGGAACATGTTCTTATAATGTATAATTATTTTTATGTGAGGCTACATGTTTGTAAATAAGTTGATGTGCAAAGTTTCATCTTGAAGATTATATAAGTCAAATGTCCAATAAGACAGAAATTTTATCGGAGTTAATACTTTGCAGCTGGTGAATTTTGCGCATCTAATCTGACTCGCATACGTGTGTTCATGAGAAGCACTAAGTCAGTATTGGGTATGGTTGATGCCTTTACTAACAGTAGGTCCATGAATGACCAAAATATATCCAGGTGAAAGCTTAAACATAAGCTATTTGAGCCCTTATCTGAAGGTATTGGGTTCTAATTACAGTAACGGAGTAAATTTTGCCATTGGCGGTTCAAAAACACTACCGCGGGATGTTCTTTTTGCATTGCATGTACAGGTGCAGGAATTTTTGTTCTTTAAAGACAGATCCTTGGAACTCATCAATCAAGGTTTGTTTGTCGTGTTTCTTCCCTCAAATTAAAACGAAATAAGAAGCCTGGAGCTATACAGTTGATAGTAAATGAGCAAACCTGTTGCTATTACACAGGTCAGGAAACCCCAATTGATGCAGAAGGGTTCCAAAATGCTCTATATACCATGGACATAGGACAGAATGATATTAATGCTCTTCTGTCCAACTTGCCTTACGACCAAGTAGTCGCGAAGTTCCCTCCAATACTTGCGGAGATCAAGTATGCTGTTCAGGTGACGTTTTCTTTTTCGCCTTTTTTGTGAATAAATTAATGTACCCTTTGTACTTGCTGCCAAGATGGACAACCACAACTCTGTACTTCCTGCAAAAAAAAGCAGATTCTGTATGACAACGGGAGTCGGAACTTCTGGATACATGGAACAGGGGCTCTCGGTTGCCTACCTCAGAAGCTCTCTATTCCACGCAAAAATTACAGTGATCTTGATCAGAATGGCTGCCTCAAGACATACAACAGAGCTGCAGTCGCGTTCAACGCAGCGCTAAGCAGCCTCTGTGATCAGCTGAATGTAGAGCTGAAAAACGCGACCGTTGTGTACACCGATCTTTTTGCCATCAAGTATGACCTTGTGGCCAGCCACGCCAGATACGGTGAGCTAATCAAAGTTTGGTGAAATTCGCATGATATCTGGTGAGATTGCTAATTGTTTTTTTTTTTAGGTTTTGACAGGCCATTGATGACGTGTTGTGGGTACGGAGGGCCACCATACAACTATGATTTGAGAAGGAGCTGCCAGTCTCCGAATGCGACGGTCTGCACTGACGGCTCAAAGTTCGTTAGTTGGGATGGCGTGCACCTCACCGAGGCCGCCAATGCTGTCGCGGCTGCAGCCATACTGAGCTCCGCATATTCCAGACCAAAGCTCAAGTTTTATCAGTTCTGCAAAGCCTGATAGTTCATACTTTATACTATACTACACCCTCTGTCTATACTAGAAGCAAAGGCGCGCGCGTTGCCGCACCATTCTTCTCCTTTTGTCTTGTATATAAAGTTCCTTTTCCTTGTATCTATTGTAGTATATCTCTTCTAAAAAATTTGATAGGTCAATGACATCAAATATATACATCGGAGAGAGTACCAATAACTTTGTACCGAAGAAGTGTAACTTTGTTTTCTAAGGAAGAATGCAGTTTGACTGTTAATATGTTTTCTTTTCATCTAAAACATTAGAGGTAGCGAAGGAACTTATAGAACTTCAAGTGCACAACTATACATGATAAGAATGAGATGAAAATGCCCCGATAATTTTAAAGCTAAGAAACTCGCAACAACACATGTACAATAGGAGCATCATCAACGATGGGCATCACAAACACTCGACCTCTCAAATGGGCAGGTTTACCATCATTCCTTTGCTTACCAATCACATTTCATTTGCACACGACAAACTAATGGACCCAATGCTAAATCATTCTAAGTGCAAAGAGATGTTTCATGAAAAGAATGTTGGTTTCAATTTAGAAAATGCGTTGTGGGTAACTTCTATTGCTATACTTTTATTCCATGCATATACACTAGAATTTTCGTTCTGATGAAAAACTTCCTTCCATGGTTCATTAAGGTACACTTGCGATGCTGGAACGAGAAACTGCGGGTATTTATTGCAGCAAACTTTGTGGACAAATTTTCAACATATTGAACATTGATTTGGAGGGATATTATTAGACCGATCATCAGTACAGTGACGTATAATTTCAAACAACTGCTCATTTCATGCTACCCTCGTTGCTGAGCATTCAACATATGGGATTTTGAATGGAGATCTGTCCAAGCATATTTGATACAAAGGTGATGGTTTGCAGGGTTTTTTCAAACGCAGCGCTGTGCAGTAACAACAAAAAATTACGTTCAAGCATATTTGATATATGGTTTTTACTTTAATTTCTACACTCCTTTTACAATGCATGTACAGGCTGATGTACAAGCACTTAGCAAGAAATTCTTTATCAGATTGTGACTTGCAAGCATAATGAAAACCTACTTCCGGTGGTGAAGACGTTCCTGCAGAAACATGTAACTACTCATTGTACCTTCAGTTCCCACTCTTTTTCATTCCTGCAAATCCTTTTGAATGATATATTTGGACAGATTGAAGTTGTTTCTTTCAAACAGGGTTTCAGGATCTTTAAATGAACTCATCATCCCCTTTCGAGGAAGTGATTTAATATCTTTTTAAGCACAGTTGGTGCACTGGTAAATAAACCAGGTATACAAACATCTTTAGGGATTGTTTTATGCACGTCATAAACAGTAGACGAAACACAATGAACATCTTTACGGTTTGACCTTCTTAATTGTTTCTGTGTCGAAAGCTTTGATTATTCAAACATTTTAAAAATCCTAAATACTCAGTCGTGCAGCTGCGCCATATGGACGTCGCAAGCGCACACGCGTGAGTCGTCCGATGCATGCATGTGCTGATGCTTTGACTATTTAACATGACAGTTGGTGCCAAGGGGACTGTGCCAGCATGCATGTGGATAGCCACCGCCAATGCACATGCATGTGCTAACGTCACCTATTTATTCCGTTACAATTTTTTTTCAAAAAGCTACAACTTTTGAAGCAGGTGTCAGAACGAAGAACCGTTTTCACCGTTGGGTTCCTCGCGACGAGCTCTTCAAAACTAGATCCCGTATGAATATGTTTTGCTAAACTTTTTCAAAAGCAACTTTGACGCTATATGAGGCAACTTTAGTGCTAAAAATCAGCAACCTTTGATGCTACAGGAATTGCATCGTGTGTATAAATGAATTTACCTAGTAGCCTTTTTTTTGGAACGAAGACGCTAGAAGCGTCCGGCTTTAAATTAATAAAGCCCATAAGGCATCAGATTCAAACGGTTACAACTTAGCAAACATAAGATAGTACCAACGGTCCACGACCATCATGAGACGAAACAAAGGTTCGTTGCGACGGAAATAATACATCCGGCCTAACCATCGAACGCAACGACCTAGCTAACAAACATTCCACAGAAGAACTCCAAAAGCTTCACTGACTCGTCGGATCTTGTCTAGCCATCGCCTGAATCAACTTGATGCGCGCCATAGCCTCTGACATACGCTCAGCATCGCGCTCCTTCCCTAATAGGGTCCACATCTGCAAAAATAGGTGGCATTTGAAGATCACATCTGCAGGATGGTTGGGGAATTTTTTTCTCAATCGTAATTTTATTACGCGTCGTCTAAATAGTCCAGAGTAGCGCCCCTACGCAATGCCAAGAGAATGGAGACTGATTGGTTCCCCGAGGCAGGGTTCCAGTTCGTGTGGAAGGCCTCCCGGACCGCGCTCCACGCGAACCTGGCCAAGTGGCATCTAAAAAATACATGGTTCGCATCTTCACCTAGGCCGCAAATCGTGCAGGTACCATCAGCCGGACCGTTTTGTTTGGCCACGTTATCCGACGTATGCAGCCTATTCCTAAGCATTTGCCACATGAAGATTTTAATCTTCAGGGGCAGGCCTGCCTTCCACAGCCCCTTATCTATATCAAGCGCTGGCCCTCCAGTTAGCTTGTTATAAAGGGACTTCATCGTGAATTTTCTCGAAGCTGTCAAGCTCCACTCTACCGAGTCAACCCCCGTCCCTAGGCGGTTGGTACCGATTTGCTGAACCAGCCCGTCCCAAGACGCACACTCGTCATTCGTTAGGGCCAGCATAAAGTGGATCGCCGGTGGATCAGTACGGATTGCCTCCCCAACTAAGATGTTAATGTCTGTGGCGATCCGATATAAGTTGGGGTGACTTTGCCGAAGGGGAGAGGCACCCAGCCAATGGTCTAGCCAAAACCGAGTAGATTGGCCATTTTTAATCTGGAATTTGGCCCCAAAGTCAAAAGCAGGCCGCACCGCTTGGATCCCTCTCCAAAACACGGAGCCATTGGCCGAGGTTGTGAAGGGGTTCCCATTCGGAAAATACTTGGCTTTTAACAGCTGAGCCCAGAGCCCCGACTCATCTTGGGCCATTCGCCACCACCATTTGGAAAGGAGGGCAACGTTCACTAGTTTGGAATTTAGGATTCCCAATCCTCCAAAAATTTTAGGCCTACAGACCGCCGCCCATTTTACGAGGTGGTATTTCTTCTTGATGCCAGTTCCTTCCCAAAAGAACCGGGATCTCAGAGTGTCTAGCTTAGCGTGCACACCGTCGGCTAGTAAGAACATCCCCATAGTGAAGAGGGGAAGAGAAGAGAGACTCGAGTTCGTCAGAATAAGCCTCGCGGCGGAGGACATGAATCGCCCTCGCCATGGGCTTACCCTGTTGGCCACTTTCCCATACAGAGGCTCCCACTCTGAAACTGAAAGTTTGCGGTGAGAGATAGGAAGCCCTAGGTACTTGATTGGAAAGCTCCCACGCTTAAAATTAAGTAGGTTTGCGACACGCATGCTGTGCTAGTCATCCATCCCCATGGTAATGACCTCGCTCTTAAGAAAGTTAATTTTGAGTCCGGAGAGGAGCTCAAAGGCTAGTAACAGGAGCTTTATCGCAGCAATACTACGGTCGTCCGGCTTGAACAACAACAAAGTGTCGTCTGCGTATTGTAGGTGTGTCACACCACCCGGGATGAGGTGTGGGACAAGCCCCTTGATGTGTCCGGCCTCCCTGGCCTTGGACAACATGGCTGCCATAACATCCGCCACGAAGTTAAAGACGAGTGGGGAGACGGGGTCGCCCTGTCTAAGCACTTTCCTATTTCGGAAAAACTTCCCCATTTCGCCATTGACAATAACCGAGGTGTTGCCACTCGAGATCAAGTGCATGATCCGGTGGACGAACCCTGGCTCAAAACCCTTTTTGAGGAGGACCTCCCGTATAAACTCCCAGTTTACACGGTCGTATGCTTTTTCGAAATCTAGTTTGAGAATAACACCCTGACCACGCGTATGTTTTAACTCATGGATTATCTCCGTAAGAGCAATAGGCCCTTCAAGAATGTTCCTGCCTTTAAGGAAAGCGGTTTGGCTCTTGCTAATGACTCGTTGGGCGACCGGCGCTAACCTAGAAGCGTAAGCTTTGGCACATATCTTGAAAGGAACGTTAATGAGCGTGATCGGCCGAAACTGCTTAATTGATTCCGCCCCTTTGACCTTGGGAATCAAGCAAATAGCCCCATAATTGAGACGCGACAGGTCCACCGTACCGAGGGCAAAGCCATTTATAATCGCTAGCAAAAGGTCCCTAAGCATCGGCCAGAATCGTTTGAAGAACTCCACCGGCCAGCCATCCGGGCCTGGAGCCGTGTCGTTCTTCATTCCAGCAAGCGCGCGGTCGATTTCTTGGGGCGAAAAGTACACCATCAAGGCGTTGTTTTCCTGCTGCGAAACACGCTCATGCAGTCCCCATAAGTCTTCCCTTAGACCTAAGCTCTTTGCTTCGGCTGTTCCCAACAGCTCAGCGAAGAAGTCGAAGATGTGCTTAACTATTTCATTTTGGGTGACCAACGTCCCACTCTCCGCCTGGAGCCTAAGAATTGTACTCTTGCGTTTACGACCGTTTGCGTACGTGTGGAAGTATCCCGTGTTGGCGTCGCCTTTCACGACCCACTTGACGCCGCCCCTACGGCGCCAATACTCCTCCTCCGCCCTGAGAATAGCCAGGACTTGGTGTTCTAGGGAGTATCTAAGCTCCCATTCGTCACCAGAGAAGGTTCTAACATCAGCCTGCGCGTCTAGGCGAGCGATTTCTTCCACAATGCGCTCCCTTTCCCTTTTAGATTCGCTGCCATGATTGGCCCCCCATCCCCTGAGGTAAGCCCGCAAGGCCGCAACCGCAGAGGACCGGAACTCTACTGGTCCTCGTTGGCGTCCTACCTGGTTACCGATCAAGGTCCAGCGGTTCGTGACAAGTTGGCAAAAACCCTCATGTTCGAACCAAGCTGTCTCAAAGAAGAATATACGGCTGCGATGCACATTGTCCTCCCCTGAGGACAGGATCAGAGGAACGTGGTCTGATCAAATGCGCGTTTCTGCCACTAAGGTACAGAGGGGAAACAAAACCTCCCAGTCACTTGAACAGAACACACGGTAGAGAACACATCGAACTGGCTCCCGCTGTTTGTTAGTCCAAGTGTATCTCGCCCCTGTACACGCAATCTCTCTAAGAGCAGCGGACGCGATGACATTGTTGAACAGGGACACCCTAGCCCAGTCAATGTTGTCGTTGTTCTTGTCCGCCCCCGAGCGGATCAAGTTAAAGTCTCCTCCCACCACAACTGGGAGGTTGGACGCTTGTTTGGCCCCCACCATAGCTGTGATTTCTCCCAAGAAATCAGCAGACCTCGCATGGTCAGCCGGTCCGTAAACACTTACGATCACCCAAGAGGCATGGGAGACTCGGTGAAGAATAGTGGCAGCGATATAAAACGAACCAGACTCCCACAAAATAACGTCGCAAACATCTTTATTAGAACCCACCAATTGACCACCAGAAAGGCCCATAGAAGGAGTCCAGAACCAATTAAAACGCTGGAGCGGATCGTACGCCAAAAGATCTCTAAACGTAAAATCGGCCTTAATCGTCTCCTGAAGCGCAACAAAGTCGATGCGTTCTTTGGACATATACTCTCGGAGTTGCGTACGCCGCCCTCCATGCCCGCAACCACGAATATTCCAGAATATATATCGCATCAAATGATCTGGTTGCGAAGGCGGACTCCACGGGAGCTAACCGCCTTGGCCACTCACTTCCTAGCCGGCACCCGGCTGGAAGAAGGC
Source organism: Aegilops longissima (assembly GCA_021605205.1). Taxonomy (NCBI): domain Eukaryota; kingdom Viridiplantae; phylum Streptophyta; class Magnoliopsida; order Poales; family Poaceae; genus Aegilops; species Aegilops longissima. Next base: position 42,514,851 of record CM038676.1, on the reverse strand, counting down.
AAGTCCGAGGCCACCCCAGCCTCGGCTCCCTCGATGGGCAGAGAGACAACACCAGCCCCTACTGGTGCTGAGGCCTGGCCGTCCACGGGCTGTGCAGCCGCACACCTGGCAGCTGCAGCCGCAAGGGCGGCCTGAGCATCTTCACGCGCGCGAACTAACGGGATAATATCCAAAGTCGAGGAATCTAGCGCAACACCACTATCGTGAAGAATCTCAGCGAGATGCTCCTCGGAGAAAGCATTCAGAATCTTATAAGAGGGGGAAGGATTACCTGAAACATCCATGTTTTTGTCAGCAGCACGGAGCTTGGCACTTTCCAGAGAGGTCATGTCCCCAAGCTTGGACTTGGCGCGTGCGCTTGGAGGCCGGGACGCCATCGGGGTTTCCCTTGAACGCTTGGCCTTGGTTGCCGGCCCAGGCGCCACCAAAGCCGCACCCAACTCGCCCCCCAACTCCGCCACCGAACCCGCAGCTTCCGTGGCCACCGTCTTGCACCCTGCCTTCCTCCCAGCAGTCTTCTTGGCCTGCCGACCGGAGCCGCTCGACAGGCGCCTGTCCGAGGCCGGTGAAGGGTCCGAGTCCATGAGGACGCAGTCCAGCCCCGAGCCCCCTCCACGCGCTGGAGAGACAGGCAAGCCCTCGGGCTCCATGGCCACCAGCGACAGAGGCACTGGCGCATTCAGAGCTGGCATGCTGGAGCAGAGCACTTCGAAGGACGGGTCCAGAGAGCGAGCAAGGGGAGGGAGGCTGACAGCCGTGTCTTGAGTCGCGATCACGCCCAGTTTTCCCAAGTCTCAGTATCTATTGAAGTGTCTTGGATGCTATCTTCGTTCTCGTTCGCCAGCTCGCCCATCACCACATCTTGGCCCACCACCATAGCACCGGAGCCAGACACCTCCTTCTGGGACACCACCGCCGAAGATTTGGGCGCATTCGCACCGGTGGCAGCCGCCTTAGAGGAATTGCCCGCGTGTGACCCAGGCTTGTGTGGCCCGCCCTTGCCTTGCTGGCTATCTGGCGGGGGAGCGGAGGGGCCCGCCCCCGGAGCACCACCCCCCTCCCCCAGTCTCCGCGGCAACCGTTCCAGGTCCACCTTGATCTGATACCCTTCGTGGTTAAACCAGACCTCTACCGTGCCATTCAGCTTGGCGGGCGTCTTGCAAGCCAGTTTCATCCTCACCGGACCCATCTTAATGAGGGAGAGCTCGTCGACCACGATAGGCCGTCCCAACATCTTGAACGCCTCCTTGATACGCTCGATCTTGCGGTGTTTCTCAGGTATCCCGTGGAGCCGCACCCAAGCTTCTGGCATCACCATCGGGGGAATCACCTCATGAACCACATCCCGCACCCTAGCAGTTATGTCGTTAATGGAGAGGAACAACTTGCCACTAGTCCGAGCCATATGAAGGAGATCTGCAGAGGGGAACACCACCATGAAATCGTCCTCTCCCACTTGAGTGACTTGCCAGTCCCAATCCCCGGTGACCATGTGCTTGAGCTCCTGCTTGAGGACCAGCAGGTTCAGGCGGCCCGGCTCTGCAGAGAGAATCGCAGCGTTGCCAATCGAGACCTGCCGTGGACCCTCAAGATCTTCCTCCTCTTCGAATTGCAGACAAAAGAAGCCCTCCCCTGAGATTGCACTTCCCATGATCTGCAGGCTTGGCTACCGACCCCTCGTCGGACAGTGCGCAAAAGCATGGCCCTCTTCCTTGCATAACACACACAGAGGCTGAAATTTGCACTTGGACTGATAGTGGCCAAGTCTCCCACACTTGAAGCATTCCACATCCAGCGCCTCCGACGCGTCCTCCACCGGAATGGGCTCGCCCGCTGTGCCCTTCGCTCCAGGGGGAAGAGACACCGCCAGAGGTTCGGTCGTCGCCCTGGGCTTCTTGGCCAGTGGATCCCCATGGCCACCACCATAGTTGGGGAGATCCGCTGGCTTGCGCTCGAGCTCCCGACGCGGAGCCAACTCCATCTTCTTCTTTCTTCTCTCCTGCTGCTGGATCCACCAAGGGGGAGGAGAACCCCAATCCCCCTCGCGCCCCTCTTGCTCGTGGCTCTACTCAGATTTGCCGCTTGGTCTTGCACACATCTCCTTCTTCGCCTTCTCCCGTAGTTCTCGCTCACGTCGCCGCTCCCCATCCGAGACCGGGGGCTCCATTGGCCTCTTCTCCGCGCGCCGCCCGCTCATCACCGCCGCCGCAAACAAAATGGAGAGAGGAGGAGGTGGGGAGATGGGGTGAATGGATCTGGCGAGGTGAGCCCAGCGCCGCACCTCTTTTCTGGTTGCAGGAAACCCTAGCGAGGGGTCAAGGCAGCCGCGGCGCATCCATATATAGGCGCCAGGGTTGGGCCGAAGCTGAGGCAGGCCCGGCGCGGGCCGTTCTGAACCGACAGGCCCACAGAGAGCCAGCCCCCCGCTGTCGGTGTCAAAACCGGCGGATCTCGGGTAGGGGGTCCCGATCTGTGTGTCTAGGCTGATGGTAACAGGAAGTAAGGGACACAGATGTTTACCCAGGTTCAGGCCCTCTGAATGGAGGTAAAACCCTACTTCCTTCTTGATTAATATTGAAGATATGGGTAATACAAGAGCAGATCTACCACGAGATCGAGGAGGCTAAACCCTAGAAGCTAGCCTATGATGGTATGATTGTAATTGTGATCGGACTTCTAAGGACCAACCTCTCCGGTTTATATAGACACCGGAGAGGACTAAGGTTTACATGGAGTCGGTTACAAGGAAGGAAATATAATATCCGGATCCCCAAGCTTGCCTTCCAAGCTAAGGAAAGTTCCATCCGGACATGGGACGAAGTCTTGAGTCTTGTATCTTCACGCTTCGATAGTCCGACGATGTATACAGTCTGGCTGTCCGGATACCCCCTAATCCAGGACTCCCTCAGTAGCCCCTGAACCAGGCTTCCATGACGATGAGTCCAACGCGCAGTCTTGTCTTCGGCATTGCAGGGCGGGTTCCATCTCAGAATACTCCAAAGTACTTGTTACGACGAATAGTGTCCGGAACTCCATCAATATTGTACTCCTTGGCTTCAGTGCGTCAATAATGACCATCTCCACGTGTCGAGCGAATGCGAGGAGCCGAGGGTTTTTTCGCATTTACCACCCTCAATCTTTTGGGCCGACCGCCTATTTGAAGAGACGGGGATTCTCAGATCCAAACCTCACTCCTCCCCCTCGAGCAAGCTTCCAATAGAGCGCTCCGGAAAAACCATTTCAACATGGCCAGTCGTCATAGCTCTTCTGCTCGATTTCCTCTCCCCAAGCCGGGGGACTAGGAAGAGTGTTGAGTTCACCACAGCTGTTTGATCAAGTTACAAATCCAAGGGTTTCTTCCACCAGCATTCATGGTCCCGGTCCGAGCCGGAATAGCCACCTATAATTGCGGGGAGCAAGCGGAGAGATCTCTGAATCCGTCTCTAGAGGAGCGAATATGCCTCATCCCGCATCTGCTAAGCGGCGTCGGGTTTCCTATCCACCCGTTCCTCCGCGGGCTCCTGGAGTTCTACGCCCTCGAGTTACACAATTTCACCCCTGCCTCTATACTACATATAGCAGGGTACGTTACCCTTTGCGAGCTATTTTTAGGCTGCGAGCCTCACTTCAGGTTATGGAAGAAGCTGTTCTGCCTTGTCCCCCGCAACCAGGGAGAATCCCTATGTCAGGTGGGCGGGGCCGAAGTATGGCGCATTGCCGAGACCGGATACCTATCCGGCACTCCCAAGAAAGTACCAGAGAACTGGCCTTCAGAGTGGTTCTACATTGACGACGTTCCCCTTCCGGATCCAGTCCGGACAGGTCTCCCCCAGTTCAGTAATGCCCCGCCGAGGGCACGTCTAAGCTGGCGCCCCCGAGCCCCCCAAGAGGAGGATACCAGGGAAATACACTACCTGATGAGCAGGATAAAGTTACTGTCCAACTCCGGACTGACGATAGTCGAGGTTATGGCAATATGCATAATACGGGGAGTGCAACCACTTCAATATCGGGGGAAGCCCATGTGGCACTTCAACGGGGAAGATGATGCCACCCGCTGTGGCCGTAAGGGTCCGGACTCCGCCACTGCTCTGGCAAGGATATTTTCCAATTTGTACAAAGGGGAAAAGGAGGAATTCCTTCACATCAAACCGCGAGAGGGATTCTCCATGTACAACCCCCCAAACTGGGTAAGTTGTCGTTCCTTTCCCTACGTCACTTATTGTGGCGTTCTTTGCTAAGATCATCTGCCTTGATATTCCCAAGCAGGAACTGAGGAGGGCCGTAGAAGGAATCTCCAGCCCCTCCCCGCAACAGGAGGACCCTGATGACCCACAAGTATAGGGGATCTATCGTAGTCCTTTCGATAAGTAAGAGTGTCGAACCCAACGAGGAGCAGAAGGAAATGATAAGCGGTTTTCAGTAAGGTTTTCTCTGCAAGCACTGAAATAGTGAATGATAGATAGTTTTGTGATACGATAAATAGTAACAAGCAAAAAGTAAATAAAGTAAATAAAGTGCAGCAAGGTGGCCCAATCCTTTATGTAGCAAAGGATAAACCTGGAAAAATTCTAATAATGAAGAAAGAGCTCCCGAGGACACATTGGGAATTATCATCAAGCTAGTTTTCATCACGTTCGTAAGATTCGCGTTCGGTACTTTGATAATTTGATATGTGGGTGGACCGACACTTGGGTACTGTCCTAACTTGGCCAAGCATCCGCAACTACAAAAAGGAGTATTAAGGTAAACCTAACCAAAGCATTAAACATATGGTTCCATATCAGCCCCTAATGAAGCAACGCATAAACTAGGGTTTAAGCTTCTGTCACTCTAGCAACCCATCATCTACTTATTACTTCCCTATGCCTTCCTCTAGGCCCAAAAAATGGTGAAGTGGCATGTAGTCGACGTTCACATAACACCACTAGAGGAAAGACAACATACATCTCATCAAAATATCGAACGAATACCAAATTCACATGACTACTAATAACAAGACTTCACCCATGTCCTCAGGAACAAACGTAACTACTCACAAAGCATATTCATGTTCATAATCAGAGGAGTAATAATATGCATAAAGGATCTGAACATATGATCTTCCACCAAGTAAACCAACTAGCATCAACTACAAGGAGTAATCAACACTACTAGCAACCCACAGGTACCAATTTGTGGTTTTGATACAAGATTGGATACAAGAGATGAACTAGGGTTTGAGAGGAGATGGTGCTAGTGAAGATGTTGATGGAGATTGACCCCCTCTCGATGAGAGGATCTTTGGTGATGATTTCCCCCTCTCGGAGGGAAGTGTCCCCGGCAGAACAGCTCCGCCAGAGTCCTAGATTGATTCTGCCATGGTTCCGCCTCGTGGTGGCGGAGTTTCGTCCCGTAAGCTTGCCCACGATTTTTTCCAGGGTAAAAGTGATGATATAGCAGAAGACGGACACCGGAGGCCCACCAGGGGGCCCAGGAGATAGGGGGCGCGCCCTATGGGGGGGCCCTGTCTCCTGGACAGGGTGTGGGCCCCCTGGCCTATTTCTTTAGCTCAGAAATTCTTATAAATTCCAAAAAGTTTTTTCGTGGAGTTTCAGGACTTTTGGAGCTGTGCAGAATAGGTTTCCAACGTTTGCTCCTTTTCGGCCGAATTCCAGCTCTGGCATTCCCCTCTTCATGGTAAACCTTGTAAAATAAGAGAGAATAGCCATAAGTATTGAGATATAATGTGTAATAACAGCCCATAATGCAATAAATATTGATATAAAAGCATGATGCAAAATGGACGTATCAACTCCCCCAAGCTTAGACCTCGCTTGTCCTCAAGCGGAAGACGAAATCGAAAAATATGTCCACATGTTTAGAGATAGAGGTGTCGATAAAAATAAAATACGGACATGAGGGCATCATGATCATTCTAATAACAGCAACATATATGGATTTTGTCATATGATTTCCTATGCTCAAGTAATAAGCAATTCACAATGTCAAGTATGGTTCAAAAACTTCATTGGGAACTAACAAACTATAATCTCAGTCATTGAAGCAATTGCAATTTATCGTAACATCTGAAAGAGTCAACAATAGAGCTTTTCAGCAAGCTCACATACTCAACTATCTCGTAGTCCCCTATAATTATTAACACTCACGCAATACTTGTGGTTATAGAGTTTCAGCGGACCTTTGAGAAAGATAGGGGCTTATTGTGTTGCCTCCCAACGTATTCACCTTTAGGTGATGTCAACAATAATAGCCTATGCCAACTTACATCCAATTGGATATATGTATCATGATCTTTCAAACACGAGGAGCTTGCCAAAGGATAAAAATAAAAAGGGAAAGGTGAGCATCACCTTGACTCAAGCATAAAGTAAAACATAAAGTAAAAGATAGGCCCTTCGCAGAGGGAAGCAGAGGTTGTCATGCGCATTTAGGGTTGATGCATAAAATCTTAGTGCAAAAGAACGTCACTTTATATTGCCCCTTGTATGTGGACCTTTATTATGCATTCCGTCGCTTTTATTACTTCCACAACAAGTTCGTACAAAGTTTATTTTCTCTGCACTAATAAGTCATACATATTTAGAGAGCAATTTTTATTGCTTGCACCGATGAAAACTTACTTGAAGGATCTTATTCAATCCATAGGTAGGTATGGTGGACTCTCATGGCAAAACTGGGTTTAAGGATATTTGGAAGCACAAGTAGTATCTCTACTTGGTGCAAGGAATTTAGCTAGCATGAATGGGAAAGGCAAGCTCAACATGTTTGGGAGGTCAATGATAATATACTTTAACTGAGATGTCGGAAAACATAAACCATTACGTTGTCTTCCTTGTCCAACATCAACTCTTTTAGCATGTCATACTTAATGAGTGATTCACAATCATAAAAGATGTCCAAGATAATATATTTATATGTGAACCCCTCTTTCCTTATCACTTCCTATTAATTGCAATGATGACCAAGGCTACGTTCATCAACTCTCAACAATTTTTATGCCTCATACTTTCTATGTGTGAAGTTATCACTGTCCATAAGATCAATATGAACTCTTTTGTTCTTTCTACCTTCTCAAGATCATAGCAACATAGCAAAGCCCTTGACTCAACACTAATATTTATTATATATAGCACACGGACTCGCTTACATAAAGAGCTCACAATGCAAAACTCAAAACTACTTGAAATCAAAATTTCAATCTACTAGATCAAGATACTACTAAAAGGATCGAACTAAATAAAGCGGTAAAGATAAGAGTGTGATGGTGATACGATACCGGGGCGTCTCCCCCAAGCTTGGCAGTTGCCAAGGTGAGTGCCCATACCCATGTGATTATTTCTTCGGAGGTGGTGGAGTAGGAGTTGTTGCATTTTTCTTCTCTAGCTTGCATCTGAGGCTAAAATTTTCCTCCCTCAGATCCTCATTCTCGAGCTCAAGTTTCATTATCTTTTTGCATAGTGTTGCCTTGCTGTCCTGCAAAAACCGTGGTGGGACAGATTGGACCTTAGGGAGGCTTGACTTCTTGAACTCCACATGCATATCACCAGGTTGAGGTAGTGGATCGTCCTCTTCATCGGAGCCTGTCTCCTCCTTCCTCTTTGGATCATAGTCTTCCTCTTCCTCTGTGGTCCAGCCATAATGTTCCACATCCCCATATACTTTTGGGTTTGCAATATAATCAGCCATGTAGCTCTCTCCCTCCGAATCTTGGGACGACATCTTGTTCCAAATCTGCAACTGGAACAACTCGAAAAGAAAACAGAGGATATTTGCGTGATACGGTGGTTAAAACCTTCGGGAGTATATATAATGAATTTTTACCGACCTAAATACGTAACATACAAGAAAACGGAGTCCGGGAGACACACGAGGTGCCCACGAGACAGGGGGCGCGCCCTCCTCTCTCGTGGGAGCCTCGTGTCCCTTTCGGACTACTTCTTTCTTCCTAAAATTCTTAAATAATCCAAAACTGATAAAAATTGCCATTAGAGTTGTTTTGGAGTCGGTTTACTTACCGTACCACGTACCTATGCCTTTTCGGAGTCTGGAACGTTCTGGAAAGTGTCTCTTATGTATTCCTCAGGGGTTATGGTTTCAATAATATTAGTTTCAACATTGATAGGATTACTTGAAATGTAATGTTTAATTCTTTGACCGTTTACCACCCTCGGATTTGTGCATTCGAAGTTGTTGATTTTTATAGCACCAGAACGATAGACCTCCTCGATAACGTAGGGACCTTCCCATTTTGAGAGAAGTTTTCCTGCAAAAAATCTTAAACGAGAGTTGAACAATAACACATAATCTCCTACGTTAAACTCACGCTTTTGTATCCTCTTATCATGCCAGCGTTTGACTTTTTCTTTGGAAAGCTTGGCATTCTCATATGCTTGGGTTCTCCATTCATCAAGTGAGCTAATATCAAACAACCTCTTCTCACCGGCACGTTTGAAGTCATTATTGAGCTCTTTAATAGCCCAATATGCTTTATGTTCAAGTTCAAGAGGTAAATGACATGCTTTTCCATAAACCATCTTATATGGAGACATACCCATAGGATTTTTGTATGCAGTTCTATAGGCCCATAATGCATCATCAAGTTTTTGGACCAATTCTTTCTAGATCTATTCATAGTCTTTTGCAAAATTAATTTGAGCTCTCTATTGCTCAACTCTACTTGACCACTAGACTGCGGGTGATAAGGAGATGCGATTCTATGATTGATATCATACTTAGCAAGCATCTTACGGAAAGCACCATGAATAAAGTGTGAACCACCATCACTCATAAGATATCTAGGGACTCCAAACCTCGGAAAAATAACTTCTTTAAGTATTTTAATAGAAGTGTTATGATCAGCACTACTAGGTGGAATAGCTTCTACCCACTTAGTAACGTAATCAACAGCAACTAAATTATGTGTACAACCATTGAAGGCAGGAAACGGTCCCATATAATCAAAGCCCCAAACATCAAACGGTTCAATAACAAGAGAATAATTCATAGGCATTTCTTGACGTCTACTAATGTTACCTATTCTTTGACATTCATCACAAGATAAGACAAACTTACGAGCATCTCTGAAAAGAGTAGGCCAATAAAAACCAGATTGTAGTACCTTGTGTGCAGTTCTATCTCCAGCACGGCGTCCTCCATAGGATTCAGAGTGACACTTGCGTAGGATTTGTTCCTGTTCATGCTCAGGCACACAACGTCTAATAATACCGTCTACTCCTTCTTTATAAAGGTGTGGATCATCCCAGAAGTAATGTCTTAAATCATAAAAGAACTTTTTATTTTGCTGGTATGTGAAACTAGGCGGTATATATTTAGCAACAATGTAATTAGCATAATCAACATACCAAGGAGCAGTACGAGAAGCATTGGCAACCGCTAATTGTTCATCAGGAAAACTATCATTAATAGGCAGTGGGTCATCAAGAACATTCTCTAACCAAGACAAGTTGTCTGCAACAGGGTTCTCGGCTCCCTTTCTATCAATAATATGCAAATCAAATTCTTGGAGCAAGAGAACCCATCTAATGAGTGTAGGCTTAGCATCTTTCTTTTCCATAAGAAATTTAATAGCAGCATGATCAGTGTGAATAGTAACTTTGGAATCAACAATGTAAGGTCTAAACTTATCACATGCAAACGCAACTGCTAAGAACTCTTTTTCAGTAGTAGCATAATTTCTCTGGGCAGTATCAAGAGTCTTACTAGCATATGGATAACATTCAATTTCTTATCAACTCTTTGCCCCAAAACAGCACCTACAGCATAATCACTAGCATCGCACATAATTTCAAAAGGTAAATTCCAATCAGGTGGCTGAACAATAGGTGCAGTGATCAAAGCTTTCTTAAGTGTTTCAAATGCTTCTACACAATCATCATCAAAGACAAAAGGAATATCTTTTTGCAATAAATTAGTCAGAGGCCTAGAGATTTTAGAAAAGTCCTTAATGAACCTCCTATAAAAGCCGGCATGACCAAGGAAACTTCTTATACCTTTTATGTCCTTGGGACATGGCATCTTTTCAATAGCATCAACTTTGGCTTTATCAACTTCAATACCTCTCTCGGAGATCTTGTGCCCCAAGACAATGCCTTCATTAACCATAAAGTGACTGTCGGTGTCAAAACCAGCGGATCTCGGGTAGGGGGTCCCAAACTGTGCGTCTAGGCGGATGGTAACAGGAGACAAGGGACACGATGTTTTTACCCAGGTTCGGGCCCTCTCGATGGAGGTAAAACCCTACTCCTGCTTGATTAATATTGATGATATGGGTAGTACAAGAGTAGATCTACCACGAGATCAGAGAGGCTAAACCCTAGAAGCTAGCCTATGGTATGATTGTTGTTAGTCCCACGGACTAAAACCCTCCGTTTATATAGACACGAGAGAGGTTAGGGTTACATAGAGTCGGTTACAATGGGAGGAGATCTACATATCCGTATCGCCAAGCTTGCCTTCCACGCCAAAGAAAGTCCCATCCGGACACGGGACGAAGTCTTCAATCTTGTATCTTCATAGTCCAGGAGTCCGGCCAAAGGTTATAGTCCGGCCATCCGGACACCCCCTAATCCAGGACTCCCTCAGTAGCCCCTGAACCAGGCTTCAATGACGACGAGTCCGGCGCGCAGATTGTCTTCGGCATTGCAAGGCGGGTTCCTCCTCTGAATACTTCATAGAAGATTTTGAACACAAGGATAGTGTCTAGCTCTGCAAAATAAGTTCCACATACTACCGCAGAGAGAATAATATTTACACAAATTCAACCTGCTGACGTATTCTGCAGCGTGACATCACACCACGGCCAAGCCTTTATTCGAATCGTTTTTACTGTCCCATCTCAGCGCGTTTAGCGAGGCGGTTTCCTTGGCACGTTTTGTCGAAGTAGAGATCGTGTCCCCTTATTCCGGGATTCTCATCAATGCGGGCGTGGGTAACCCAATCGTACCCGTTGGTATATTTCCTCAATTGAAGGCGAGTACCAAATGGTCACGGGGAGGGCTCTTAGTATTCAACCTCTTTATAAAAAGACCAAGGCTCTACTCCTTTCTTTCAGTCTCAATCGAATCCGCCTCTCGCCTCGAGTTCCAACACCCAAAGCTCCAGATTCAGGCGCTTCGGACGTTCGATGATGTCCGGCTCCGGCCTTCAAAGCCGGTGGATGCCTTCCTTCGTTACAGAAGAAGACGTGCTAAAGCTGAGAGATGCTAGGTATCTAACCGGCGAAATCTCGCATAGGCTGCCTGCTGAAGGGCAGGTTATTCCCACTCCCAAGCCTGGTGAGAGCGTGGTGTTCGCGTCTCACTTCCTTCGGGGGCTAGGCTTCCCGACGGACCCCTTCGTGAGGGGGCTCATGTTCTATTATGGGCTGGAATTTCACGACTTGACTCCAGAGTCCATCCTCCACATCTCATCGTTCATCGTCGTGTGCGAAGCCTTCCTCCGCATTACTCCTCACTTCGGATTTGTGGCTTAAGACCTTTAAAGTAGAGCCGAGGATGATCGAGGGGTAGCACGCGGAGTGCGGAGGCACTGTTATAAGCAAAGAATGCTGACGCCCCATGGCCCGAGGGCTCTTTTCAAGAGGAGTTCAGCTTATGGCAACGAGAGTGGTTTTATGTTACAGCTCCCAGGGGCACCAAGTGGGTGGTGCCACCTGCCTTTCGCTCCGGTCCCCCACCACAGCTAGCGTCATGGGTCAATAAAGGGTTTAACTAGGGGTCGTCCAAGGACGTGCCCTTATTGCAGGGCCACATTCGAGATCTCCTAGAGAGAGACATCAATCTGGTCGCGGTGACGCAGGTCATGTTGATTTGCCGCACCTTGCCCTGCAAACGTTGCCCCCTCCGCCTCTGGGAGTTTAATCCGGAGGGACCACGAGCTCTCCAATATTTTACGGGCGCGAGCCTATGGAGATGTACAAATTGTTCTTCGGATCACAAGCAGTGTGTTCGGACTCGACCGAGGACGCAGGTCTAAGCTGCAATCGCCCGGATACTCAAGTAAGTAGTCCTGTACCCGGACACGCCATCCATATGTTTATCGTAAAATTGCCCTTAAAAGAGATGTCCCTTAAACAGAAGTGGATAGCGAAAGCAAAGCTAATCAGGTGTCCGCCCCCCCTCCCTGAGACCACATCGGATCCTGTGTTAATCAGGATGCTAGAGGTTGCGCCTTTGGAAGAAGGCGAAGGGGGGAACAAGGAAACTACCGCCTCCCCGAAGGAGGCTATCAGGAAAGGAGGAATCGAGAATCCCTCCATCCAAGGGAAGAAGAGGACCGCCTCTGAAGACCCGGAGACCATGGTCTCAAAGCGTGGGAAGAAATCTTCGTCAGAGGGTCCTGCGCCGGGAGATGCCTCGGATGCACTATGCCCTCAAGGGGATCATCCCTCCAACGAGCCGTAAGTAGAGGGGAGTTTTAAAATAAGAGACATCCCTGTTCTATTTCTGAGGAAGATAACCGAATTTTTACCTTGTAGTTCAGATCTCAGCCCTTCCCAGCAGAGCTCATCTTCAGGGGATCTTCGTCCGGAGATGATGGAGAGTGGAAAGTCTCCCCCTGCCGTACCGCCTTGCGAGGCGGGCAACCCTGTGGTTGTTGGAAATATGCCCTAGAGGCAATAATAAATTGGTTGTTATTATATTTCCTTGTTCATGATAATCGTTTATTATGCATGCTATAATTGTATTGATAGTAAACTCAGATACATGTGTGGATACATAGACAACACCATGTCCCTAGTAAGCCTCTAGTTGACTAGCTCGTTGATCAACAGATGGTTACGGTTTCCTGACCATGGACATTGGATGTCGTTGATAACGGGATCACATCATTTGGAGAATGATGTGATGGACAAGACCCAATCCTAAGCCTAGCACAAAGATCGTAGTTAAGTATGCTAAAGCTTTTCTAATGTCAAGTATCTTTTCCTTAGACCATGAGATTGTGCAACTCCGGATACCGTAGGAATGCTTTGGGTGTACCAAACGTCCAACGAATCGGGTGACTATAAAGGTGCACTACAGGTATCTCCGAAAGTGTCTGCTGGGTTGGCACGAATCGAGATGGGATTTGTCACTCCGTGTAAGCGAAGAGGTATCTCTGGGCCCACTCGGTAGGACATCATCATAATGTGCACAATGTGACCAAGGGGTTGATCACGGGATGATGTGTTACGGAACGAGTAAAGAGACTTGCCGGTAACGAGATTGAACAAGGTATCGGGATACCGACGATCGAATCTCGGGCAAGTACAATACCGCTAGACAAAGGGAATTGAATACAGGATTGATTGAGTCCTTGACATCGTGGTTCATCCGATGAGATCATCGTGGAACATGTGGGAGCTAAGATGGGTATCCAGATCCCGCTGTTGGTTATTGACCGGAGAACGTCTCGGTCATGTCTACATGTCTCCCGAACCCGTAGCGTCTACACACTTAAGGTTCGATGACGCTAGGGTTATAAAGGAAGTTTGTATGTGGTTACGAATGTTGTTCGGAGTCCCGGATGAGATCCCGGACGTCACGAGGAGTTCCTAAATGGTCCGGAGGTAAAGATTTATATATGGGAAGTCCTGTTTTGGTCACCGGAAAAGTTTCGGGTTTTTCCGATAACGTACCGGGACCACCGGGAGGGTCTCGGGGGTCCACCAAGTGGGGCCACAAGCCCCGGAGGGCTGCATGGGCCAAGTGTGGGAGGGGACCAGCCCTAGGTGGGCTGGGGTGCCCCCCCCCCACCAAGGCCCAAGGCGTGGGAAGAGTGGGGAGGGGCAAACCCTAGGTCCAGATGGGCCTTAAGGCCCACCTAGTGGGCGCCCCCCTCTCTCCCCCCTTGGCCGCCCCCCTCAGATGGGATCTAGGGCTGGCCGCACCCCTTGGGGTGGGGAAACCCTAAAGGGGGCGCAACCCCCTTCCCCCCTATATATACTTGAGGTTTTGGGGCTGCCATACACATGAGTTTCTTCCCCTCTTGGTGCAGCCCTGCCTCTCCTCCTCCTCCTCTCCCTTGGTGCTTGGCGAAGCCCTGCGGGATTGCCATGCTCCTCCACCACCACCACGCCGTTGTGTTGCTGCTGGATGGAGTCTTCCTCAACCTCTCCCTCTCTCCTTGCTGGATCAAGGCATGGGTGACGTCACCGGGCTGTACGTGTGTTGAACGCGGAGGTGCCGTCCGTTCGGCACTAGGATCTCCGGTGATTTGAATCACGACGAGTACGACTCCATTAACCCCGTTCACATGAACGCTTCCGCTTAGCGATCTACAAGGGTATGTAGATGCACTCTCCTTCCCCTCGTTGCTAGTTTCTCCATAGATAGATCTTGGTGACACGTAGGAAAATTTTGAATTTCTGCTACGTTCCCCAACAAAGGGTATCGAGCTAGGTCTATTGCGTAGATTCTTTGCACGAGTAGAACACAAAGTAGTTGTGGGCGTTGATTTTGTTCAATATGCTTACCGTTACTAGTCCAATCTTGTTTCGACGGTATTGTGGGATGAAGCGGCCGGACCGACCTTACGCGTACTCTTCGTGAGACAGGTTCCACCGACGACATGCACTTGGTGCATAAGGTGGCTAGCGGTGCCGCCTCTCCACTTTAGTCGAACGGATTCGATGAAAAGGGTCCTTATGAAGGGTAAATAGCAATTGGCATATCACGTTGTGGTTTTGCGTAGGTAAGAAACGTTCTTGCTAGAAACCCATAGCAGCCACGTAAAACATGCAAACAACAATTAGAGGACGTCTAACTTGTTTTTGCAGGGTATGCTATGTGATGTGATATGGCCAAGAAGAATGTGATGAATGATATGTGATGTATGAGATTGATCATGTTCTTGTAATAGGATTCACGACTTGCATGTCGATGAGTATGACAACCGGCAGGAGCCATAGGAGTTGTCTTTATTTATTGTATGACCTCGTGTCATTGAACAACGCCAAGTAATTACTTTACTTTATTGCTAACCGTAGCCATAGTAGTAGAAGTAATGGTTGGCGAGACAACTTCATGAAGACACGATGATGGAGATCATGATGATGGAGATCATGGTGTCATGCCGGTGACGATGATGATCATGGAGCCCGAAGATGGAGATCAAAAGGAGCAAAATGATATTGGCCATATCATGTCACTATTTGATTGCATGTGATGTTTATCATGTTTATGCATCTTGTTTACTTAGAACGACGGTAGTAAATAAGATGATCCCTTACAACAATTTCAAGAAGTGTTCTCCCTAATCGTGCACCGTTGCTAAAGTTAAGTCGCTTCTAAGCACCACGTGATGATCGGGTGTGATGGATTCTTACGTTCACATAAAACGGGTGTAAGACAGATTTACACACGCCAAACACTTAGGGTTAACTTGACGAGCCTAGCATGTACGCACATGGCCTCGGAACACGAGAGACCGAAAGGTCGAGCATGAGTCGTATAGTAGATACGATCAACATGAAGATGTTCACCGAAGATGACTAGTCCGTCTCACGTGATGATCGGACACGGCCTAGTTGACTCGGATCATGTAATCACTTAGATGACTAGAGGATGTCTATCTGAGTGGGAGTTCATAAGATGAACTTAATTATCCTGAACATAGTCAAAAGACCTTTTGCAAATTATGTCGTGGCTCGCGCTTTAGTTCCACTGTTTAGATATGATCCTAGAGAAAATATAGTTGAAAGTTGACAAGATGGCGATTATGCGACGGAAGAAAGCTTATGTCCTTAATGCACCGCCGGTGTGCTGAACCCCAAACGTCGTTTGTGGATGTTGCGAACATCGGACGCACACGTTTTGATAACTACATGATAGTTCAGTTAAACGGTTTAGAGTAGAGGCACCAAAGACGTTTTCGAAACGTCGCGAAACATATGAGATGTTTCGAGGGCTGAAATTGGTATTTCAGGCTCGTTCCCACGTCAAGAGGTATGAGACCTCCGACGATTTTCTTAGCCTGCAAACTAAGGGAGAAAATCTCAATCGTTGAGCTTGTGATCAGATTGTCTGAGTGCAACAATCACTTGAATCGAGTGGGAGTTGATCTTCCAGATGAGATAGTGATGTTTCTCCAAAGTCATTGCCACCAAGCTGGTAGAGCTTCGTGATGAACTATAACATATCAGGGATAGATATGATGATCCTTGAGGTATTCACGATGTTTGACACCGCGAAAGTAGAAATCAAGAAGGAGCATCAACTGTTGATGGTTGGTGAAACCACTAGTTTCAAGAAGGGCAAGGGCAAGAAGGGATACTTCATGAAACGGCAAATCAGCTGCTGCTCTAGTGAAGAAACCCAAGGTTGAACCCAAACCCGAGACTAAGTGTTTCTGTAATAAGGGGAACAACCACTGGAGTAGAATTACCCTAGATACTTGGTAGATGAGAAGGCTGGCAAGTCGATAGAAGTATATTGGATATACATTATGTTAATGTGTACTTTACTAGTACTCCTAGTAGCACCAGGGTATTAGATACCGGCTCGGTTGCTAAGTGTTAGTAACTCAAAATAAAAGCTATGAGATAAAAGGAGACTAGCTAAAGGTGAGCTGACGATATGTGTTGGAAGTGTTTCCAAGGTTGATGTGATCAAGCATCGCACGCTCCCTCTACCATCGAGATTGGAGTTAAACCTAAAATTATTATTTGGTGTTTGCGTTGAGCATAGACATGATTGGATTATGTCTAACGCAATACGGTTATTCATTTAAGGAGAATAATGATTACTCTATTTATTTGAATAATACCTTCAATGGTCTTGCACCTAAAGGAATGGTTTATTGAATCTCGATCGTAGTGATACACATTTTCATGCCAAAAGATATAAGATAGTAATGATAGTACCACTTACTTGTGGCACTGCCATGTAAGTCATATTGGTATAAAACGCATGAAGAAGCTCCATGTTGATGGATCTTTGGACTCACTCGTTTTTGAAAAGTTTGAGACATGCAAACCATGTCTATTGGTGTATACGCATGATGAAACTCCATGAAAATGGATCGTTTGGACTCACTTGATTTTGAATCACTTGAGATATGCGAATCATACCACATGGGCAAGATGACTGAAAAGCCTCGGTTTCAGTAAGATGGAACAAGATAGCAACTTGTTGGAAGTAACACAGTTTGATGTGTGCAGTCCAATGAGTCTTTGAGGCATCTGATGAATATCGTTATGTTCTTACTTCACGGATGATTTAAGTAGATACTGAGTATATTTACTTGATGAAACACAAGTCTGAATTATTGAATGGTTCAAGTAATTTCAGAGTGAAGTTAAAGATCATCGTGACAAGAGGATAAAATGTCTATGATATGATCATAGAGATGAGTATCCGAGTTACGAGCTTTGGCACGCTATTAAGACATTGTGGAAATTGTTTCACAATTAATACCGCCTGGAGCACCATAGTGTGATGGTGTGTGTCCGAACATCATAGTTGCACCCTATTAGATATGGTGCGTACCATGATGTCTCATCGAATTACCACTATCGTTCATGGGTTAGGTGTGACGCCCCCGATTCAATCGTACACTAATCATGCACGCAAATGTGTACGATCAAGATCAGGGACTCACGGGAAGATATCACAACACAACTCTACAAATAAAATAAGTCATACAAGCATCATAATACAAGCCAGGGGCCTCGAGGGCTCGAATACAAATGCTCGATCATAGACGAGTTCAGCGGAGCAACAATATCTGAGTACAGACATAAGTTAAACAAGTTTGCCTTAAGAAGGCTAGCACAAACTGGGATACAAATCGAAGAGGAGCAGGCCTCCTGCTCGGGATCCTCCTAGCTACTCTTGGTCGTCGCCGGTGGCTGCACGTAGTAGTAGGCACCTCCAGTAGTAGTAGTCATCGGCGGTGGCGTCGCTCTCTGGGCTCCAACGTCTGGTTGCAGCAATCGAGTAGAGGTAGGGGAAAAGGGGAACAAGGCAACCGTGAGTACTCATCCAAAGTACTGCAAAGCAAGGAGCTACACTACATATGCATGGATATATGTGTAAAGGGCCATATCAAGGACTGAATCGCAGAAAGCCGTAATAAGAGGGGATAGCTAGTCTTAACGAAGACTACGCTTCGTCACCGTCTTGCAACAGTTGAAGAGGGCAATCAAGTCCTCCAAGTAACATCACATAGCAATAATCCTACCCGCCATCCCTCCTCATATCCCCGAGAGAGCGACCACCGTTGTATCCGCACTTGGAAGGGTGTGTTTTATCAAGTATCCGGTTCTAGTTGTCATAAGCTCAAGGTACAACTCCAAGTCGCCCTGCTATCAAGATCACGGCTATCCGAATAGATTAACTTCCCTGCAGGGTGCACCATCTTACCCAAAGACGCTTGATCCCATTTGGCCGACACACTTTCTCGGGTCATGCCCGCCGCGGAAGATCAACACGCCGCAGCCCCACCTAGGCACAACAGAGAGGCCAACACGCCGGTCTAAACCTAAGCGCCAGGGTCCGGGCCCATCGCCTCGAGCACACCTGCACATTGCGTGGGCGGCGGAAGCAGACTCTAGCCTAGTGGCGCCCAGTCCAATCCGGCTACGCCGCTCCGTCGCCGACGTCTGAAGTGCTTGGCCGATACCACGACCGGGATACCCATAACTACTCCCGCGTAGATGGTTAGTGCGATAAGCTCAGAGCCAACTCAGATCAAATACCAAGACCTCGTTAAGCGTGTTAAGTATCCGCGAACGCCGAACAGGCCAGGCCCACCTCTCTCCTAGGCGGTCTCAACCTGCCTGTGCCGCTCCGCCTCAAAGATCCACTCATGGTGCTCCATCACCGACCCGACTTTAGACTCCACATGTATCATGTATAAGTATATAGTATATACCCGTGATCACCTCCCGAGTGATCACGGCCCGATAATATAGCACGGCAGACGGACAAGAATGTAGGGCCACAGATGAAAGTACTAGCATCCTATACTAAGCATATAGGATTGCAGGTAAGGTAACAACAGAAGTTACAAGGACAAAGCTATGCAGCGAAGATAGGAGTATCTCAAAACAAGAATATGCTATACTACTCTAATGCAAGCAGTGTAGATAAGAGTAGGCGATATCTGGTGATCAAGGGGGGAGGGGGGGCTTGCCTGGTTGCTCTGGCAAGAGAGAGGGGTCGTCAACTCCGTAGTCGAACTGGGCAGCAGCAACGTCGGTCTCGTAGTCTACCGGAGAGAAGAGGGGTAAGAAACAATGAATACCAAGTAAACAGATGTGACACAAAGCAAGACGCGGCAATACTTGTGCTAGGGGTGACCTAACGTAGGGATAGGCGATACCGGTGGAGGGGGAAACATCCGGGAAAGTATTCCCGGTGTTTCGTGATTTCGGGCAGAGGAGCCGGAGGGGGAAAGTTGCGAGTTCGATAGGTTAGGGGGGTGTGGCGGACGAACGGACTGCGTATCCGGATTCGCCTCGCCGCTCGAGCAACTTTCATGTAGAAAACATTTTCATCCGAAGTTACGGATTATTTCCTACGATTTCCAAGTTTAAACAATATTCAAATTATTATTAAATCTAAAATGGGGTTATTGATCAGCATGACGTCATCATGACGTCAAGAGTCAACCCAGCTAACTCAGGTCAAACCTGATAGCTGGGTCCCACATGTCATAGAGAGTGGGTTAACCAGAGAGTTAAATTCAACTAATTAGGTCAATTAGCGATGGGCCCCATCTCGCCGACCACTAAAGTAATTAGCATATTAGTTTAAAATTAAATTAGTTTAATTAATCATGGGGACCACTGTCGGCGATCGGGTTGCTCAGTCAGCACCGCTGACTAGTCAAAGCAGTCAACGGGTCATCAAGGGGCCACTCGGGGCCACCAATCGGTGGTCATGAGGTGGCCCAGCGCACCACGCCGCCAGGCACCGGAGAGGGCTCCGCGACCGTTGCGGGCGGAGTGCCCTGTGCCTCGCCGAAAACAGCCACGGGCCACCGCTTGGCACGGGGCCGGCCGCGTTCGAACGTGCGGACGAAGCCGCACCCACCCGTGGTGGTCTCGTAGGGAGGGGTGGCCGGAGCTGAGAGCTACAACGGCGGCGGCGGCGGCGCTTTCGGGTGCTCCATGGGGACGGCAAGGCGGGGCATGGTTCGGTGTGTGGAGCGGCACTACGGGCAGATGGCGCTCGCGTGAGTCTATTGCCGCAGCCGACAGCAGGAGGGAGGCGACGAGCTCGCCGGAGACGAGCTCGCGGCGGCGGCCGGAGCACTGCCACGTCGAGGACGGCGCTAGGGGAGCGGGAGGGTAGCGGCGCGCATAAAGGTGCGGTGGAGGTGCCGAGCACGACGGGTGGTCGATCGCGAGCTCCATGAAGCTGTGGCCTGATGGCAGCACCACCGCGGCGACGAGCTCTGCACGACGGGGAAGCAGCTACGGCCGGGCAGAGGCTGCCAAGAGAGGGATAGGAGAGCCAGCTCACCGGGCCTCAGAGTTGTCGCCGCTGGCTCGGGAAGGCGCGAGGTGGCCAATTCGACGTCGGCGCTTGTCGGAGCAGAGGAGGAAGGAGAGGTCACCGCGCTCGCTGTGGGGGCTTCGCTTGGTCCGTGGTCGAGGAAGACTTCAAGGCACTACGGGCGCTGGGGACGCTACGTTAGCGCGCGGCGTGGCGGGTGGTCATGGCTATGGCGCAGCCATGGCGACGGCGGCGCCGAAGCGGGCGAGCAGAGGAGGTCGCAGCACGGGGGAGGGGAAGGAGAGGCGGCTAGGGTTCCAGGGTGCGGGGCGACGTCTTGTAGGTCGACGGGGGTGCGGCGGAGGGCCGGCACGTGGCCATCGCGGTCACGGGCGGCTGCCCGGCGTCCACCTCCCCTCTGTGAACAGAGGAGGAAGGAGAGGGGCAAGTTGGGCTGGGCCGGCCTGGCATGTGGGTGGGCCGAGGCCCAGTGGGGGGGGGAGGCCTTTTCTGTTTATCTATTTATTTTGTTCTATTTTTGTTTAATATTCTTTTTCTGTTTTCTATTTTATTTTAGTTCCTCTTTTATCTTAGTTTTATAAACTATAAAAGTAGTCCCTAATTTAGTGTTAGCAATTAGCTACTGCCACATAAGTTTGGGCAACAAAATAAATTAGTTTGATATTTTATTTATTGTAAAAGGCATTTAAATAATTGTTTTTGCTATTGTTTTATTCATCATATATTATTTAAACATTTTATAAAGGTGTGGCTTCTCCACCATAATTATCTATGCATTATTTGGCTCACTCCAATATTTTAGTTTTAATATTTGAAAATATTTTATTGCTTGCTTGATTTTGAATTTGAATTGAACAGGTTTCAACTAGCGAGTTTATCCACAATAATCGAGGTGACGTGGCATCATTAGCGGGATTACTGTAGCGTAATTACCCAAGGCCACAATTCTCCTCCACTACAAGAAATCTCGTCCCGAGATTTAAGAGGGAGTAAGGGGAAAGGTCTGTTACGAAATCCTAACTAATCTTCTCGCCTTGGTTGATCTTCTTGAAGAGGCCAATCCATTACCTTGACATCTTCATTTCTCTGCTACAGGTCATCATGGTGATGCCGCCTTTTCTCGGTAACTCCAACGCATTTCACGAATAGGTAAGGGTTATTCGCAGAACTAACCTCTGCAAGGTTGACTATCCGGTAGCTAACATCGAGGAAGGTGGTGGAAAGTAACTCTCGAACCGGAACTTAAGAAAATATCGAGAGCAAAGTAAGAAGGTACCATGAGAAGTTTCAAGCGGGTAGGCAATCATCCGATGCCCAAACAGGTGCGAAAGGGTTCAGAGCAACGGAATAAGTATTGCGTCCGATACTGAATAGATCAACGAGCAAGTGGCCCGTGAATTACATACAAAGTCAAGCGTGAGGAGTAACTTCGCAATGGGGTGTACAGAGAGTCGGTTTCGATCCCGTGAAACTGTGGGTTATGGGCCCACCATGTGGTTAAAAGTAGAAAGGTTGGTGACATCTTGCACGATCATGTAAGCAAGGCATGTCGAGGAGAGTCCGAGGGTCATGTCGGCAACAACATAGGTACCAAGGGCGAGGGACGAAGAGAACCATTTTCCCGCTTTCGTTGAACGAGGCGGACCAATAGGCAAGGTTCTCGCCCATCGGTGGTTACCAAATGTCACCAACAATAGTAATGAGGTCTTCTTGGCAGTGTTGTAACACGAGGTGCTTGCACAAGCAAAGGATTATTACTGCTTATATCATATAGATCATGAAAAGGTTTAAACAAACCAATGGATGGAAAATATGATCATCGATTAAACAGAACAATGGAAAGGAAAATATGTTTAAACACATAATTCAAGGGTATATCCTTCCCAAGGACAAGCGAGCAAGATATCCACGACAGGAGATAATGTAGAAAACCCTTTAGGTAAGGGGAGAGAAATTTCATGACATTACCCATACAACGGTGTTTGGATAATTGAGCAAGAAACATTTAGCATTGGGCTTCGAATGTTCTTGTTGAAAACCAGAGTATCACAGACATGCTCCGAGATAGCATTGGCATGGTCTTCAGGTGAAGATCGAACTTTGGAATCACGAAGGATCTATCAGGAATAACTTGTAGAAACAGTATTACAATTCCCTCATGGATGAAAGGATAACCCTGCTGAAAAGGAATCTATAATGATAGGTCCTCCACCGGGTGCTAGGCATGACATCATGTTACCGGGTCATCAAAGGGTCAACATCATAACTCTTGGAAAGTTGTCCCAACCATCATATCTGACCGAGATTCAGATCCGATTGGTGTCGGGATACCGAGAAGAAAAGGTGTAACATAAATTGACGAAATGACATTGTAAGATCCTCGGGAAATGAACTATGTAGTGATTCCGTTATCAAGAGTCCATCATTAACCCAAGGAGAGGACAAGGAGGTGTCTCGTGAACTCATCGGCAATTCACCGAGATCCCCAAAAGATGGATTTCCACAATTAAGTGAACAAGGAGATAACATTTGTCACTCAAATGATATAAGGAAGTATGCTCGAGGAAAACATACACAATTAAACATTGGTTGAAAGGTGCGCCAAATATGGGTTGGGTTGCACGACCAATGTCGAAAGGTGATTCAATAATCAATAACCTAAGAATGAACTTTCGATCGTTAACTTCAAAGCAATAGGGTTGCTAGAAGTCC
Source organism: Aegilops longissima (assembly GCA_021605205.1). Taxonomy (NCBI): domain Eukaryota; kingdom Viridiplantae; phylum Streptophyta; class Magnoliopsida; order Poales; family Poaceae; genus Aegilops; species Aegilops longissima. Next base: position 42,491,671 of record CM038676.1, on the reverse strand, counting down.
GAACTCAAACAACACCGCTCACTTGATGGTACCCGGTTGGAATCAACACGAGGACCAAGAAAGAATGGTGATGGTGAGAAGTTTCACCATACCAAGAATCCTTAAGAGGTGGTGAAATTCTCACGACATTCTTGACATAAAAGATGGTAATACTCCAAGGTAAGGACGAACAAATGCTGGATAGCAAGCATCTTAAGGTATAACACAAAACACGAACAAGTTTGTGTTGAACGGAAGGCTATAAAGTGGTCGATGACAACACAAACCATCGAGGGCAAGGATGGTATTTCTCATCATGAATCCTTGATATCCCGGAAGAGCTCATAAGGTTGATGATGATCACGACACATTTTTCGAGAGATTTCATGAAGATGTAATCAATCGGCGACGACATCAAGTCAAAGGAATGATGAAGCAAAAGGTTATTGAAACCATGGGTACGACACAAACTCGAAATCAAGTTTGTTGGTCAAGGAGAAATGGTAAGACGAGGAAGATCGACGAAAGCTTAGCTCATCGTCGAAACTGGTGCTCCCGGAATAAGGACCAGGTAGCACAGTTAGAATCATCACGACAATGATATATCCAAACAGGCTAGGAATGGCGTGATCGGGTACAATCTCGTACTTATAGAAGCTTACTGAAGAGTTGTTGAGCCGTAGTGCGGACTTGGTTCAGTTATCGGTGCCTTTGAGTGTTTAATATATCAGAGCCCGTGAAAAAGTGGAATCAGTGGGAAGGTAGCACTTGATGAAGAACTCATAAGAAGTTATGCAGTTCCATGATAATCTCGAGATACCAGGGGTAATACTCGATGACATATCAAAGTAGAGGTTGGACGGGGTATTGCTCTCACGTAAGACAAGTGCTAAAACTTGCACGAGAAATGGTATTTAAAAGAGAACATGGTCGGAACCACGATTGCAAAGGCCGATCCACGATATAAGATGAACTTATACCAAAGGAATAACTAATTTTAAGAGAAGCTTTAATGATAAGATCTACATCGTGTCCATGGGCATGAACACAAGTTCAAGGTCGACTCCACTTCTCCAATGCATAACCTTTCATTCACTTCTCACGCTCGATGAAGTTGCGGTGTTGAAAATTTTATCCGCGAAGCACCGTAAGAGTATGATTCGTGAAAACTTTCGGGTTCACACGGTTTAGTGAAGGCATATGTTCAACCCATAGGGCTTCTTGGAATCATATACCAGAATCTTTAGAAATAACTAACTCAAGCTCGAAGGCAGAGCATGGTTGAGAAAGCAGAGGATACAATTTACCAAAGGCATTATGTATCAGAGGAAAGGCTCACAAGGTTATTGAGTATGAAGGGCGTTGTCAGATAAAATCCAACAAAGGATCTGGTGGTCCACAAGGGATCTGACGTGAGCATCAGTACTCTACTAGAGGAAGAAGAATGCAAGGAGATCAACTATAGAAACAACTGGCTAGCTCAATTGTCGAATGCAAAGGAATTATGATTCCCAAATCAAGGGGTCAGAAGCAATGCTCTGATTAGGGATGGATAAGTTGAATAGCCTTAGGGTACAATCAACGACAATTGGATTGGTCGAGAACCAATTCCAGTTAAAAGAATGGCAGCTCAGCTAGAAAGGTAATTTATAAGGATCAATGATGATTGCGGGTATTCGCAAACATATTGAGTCAACAGACCCAAAATGATAATGACAAGGAATGTCAATATGACTACGAGGCTTATGGGATTAACCATAATGCAAGCAAGCAAGAATTTCAAGAGCCAAAGGCTCCAGAGGATTTTCGGAAGATCGAATAGTAATTTGAAGACTTTTGTGAAACACATGAACAACTGGGGTTGAGCGGATACTCGACAAGTGCGAGGATTTATTTGAAGGGGTATTCATGTGGCAAAGAACTGCTAGGCAAGAGGCACAAAGTATTCTCGGAACAATAGAAAAATTCGGGTATCTTGTAATAACAAGATCAATGGGGATGATCGATGAATGGCAAGTGTAAGTAGTTATCCATACGGATTTATCGGTGGTCGAATAGCAAAAGTGATGGGCACAAAGTCTCGAGAGAACATCGAGAGTATCTTCGAATCTTCCGATTAGCGTATTTATCATCTGAAGTGAGGGCTCTCCGGAGAAAGTACTTGCGAGAACCTAAAGTTAGTTTTGTTTTAGCAAATTCATTTAACCCGAATAGAAGAGAGTTCGAGTCCCGAGTAAAGATCGAGGAGTAAAAGATCCTAATACCACCCGATGGCGACGTGGGCCCGTAAGGCACACAGCCAAGTTAGTAAACGTTTTGCAATGTCTAGACTCGACTTCGCCAAGGAGTGTGGAAGGGGATTCCTACAGCAATGGCTCGATACCAACTTGTGACGCCCCGATTCAATCGTACACTAATCATGCACGCAAATGTGTACGATCAAGATCGAGGACTCACGGAAGATATCACAACACAACTCTACAAATAAAATAAGTCATACAAGCATCATAATACAAGCCAGGGCCTCGAGGGCTCGAATACAAGTGCTCGATCATAGACGAGTCAGCGGAAGCAACAATATCTGAGTACGGACATAAGTTAAACAAGTTTGCCTTAAGAAGGCTAGCACAAAGTGGGATACAGATCGAAGAGGAGCAGGCCTCCTGCAGGGATCCTCCTAGCTACTCTTGGTCGTAAATCGTCGGGCTGCTGCGTAGTAGTAGGCACCTCCAGTAGTAGTCGCCATCGGCGGTGGCGTCGCTCCACGGCTCCAACGTCCTGTTGCAGCAATCGAGTAGAGGTAGGGGAAAAGGGGAACAAGGCAACCGTGAGTACTCATCCAAAGTACTGCAAGCAAGGAGCTACACTACATATGCATGGATATATGTGTAAAGGGCCATATCAAGGACCTGATCTGCAGAAAGCCAGAATAAGAGGGGGATAGCTAGTCTTAACGAAGACTACGCTTCCGGTCACTTGTCTTGCAACAGGTTGAAGAGGGCAATCTGAAGTCCTCCAAGTAACATCACATAGCAATAATCTTACCCGGCGATCCCCTCCTCATATCCCTGAGAGAGCGACCACCGGCTGTATCCGCACTTGGAAGGGTGTGTTTTATCAAGTATCCGGTTCTAGTTGTCATAAGCTCAAGGTACAACTCCAAGTCGCCCTGCATCAAGATCACGGCTATCCGAATAGATTAACTTCCTGCAGGGTGCACCATCTTACCCAAAGACGCTTGATCCCATTTGGCGGACACACTTTCTGGGTCATGCCCGCCGCGGAAGATCAACACGCCGCAGCCCCACCTAGGCACAACAGAGGCCAGCACGCCGTCTAAACCTAAGCGCCAGGGTCAGGGCCCATCGCCTCGAGCACACCAAGACGCTATGTGGCGGGCCGAAGCGCACCCTAGCCTAGTGGCGCTCCAGTTCAATCCGGCGCGCGCGCTCCGTCACCGACGTCTGAAGTGCTTCGCCGATACCACGACGCCGGATACCCATAACTACTCCCGCGTAGATGGTTAGTGCGTATAAGCTCAGAGCCAACTCAGATCAAATACCAAGACCTCGTTAAGCGTGTTAAGTATCCACGAACGCCGAACAGGCCCAGCCCACCTCTCTCCTAGGCGGTCTCAACCTGCCTGCCGCTCGCCTCAAAGATCCACTCATGGGTGCTCCATCACCGACCCGACTTTAGACTCCACATGTATCATGTATAAGTATATAGTATATACCCGTGATCACCTCCCGAGTGATCACGGCCCGATAGTATAGCACGGCAGACGGACAAGACTGTAGGGCCACAGATGAAAGTACTAGCATCCTATACTAAGCATATAGGATTGCAGGTAAGGTAACAACAGAGTTACAAGGACAAAGCTATGCAGCAAGATAGGAGTATCTCAAAACAAGAATATGCTATACTACTCTAATGCAAGCAGTGTAGATAAGAGTAGGCGATATCCGTGATCAAGGGGGGGCTTGCCTGGTTGCTCGCAAGAGAGAGGGTCGCCAACTCCGTGGTCGAACTCATAGCAGCAGCAGGCCGGTCCCGTAGTCTACCGGAGAGAAGAGGGGGAAGAAACAATGAATACCAAGTAAACAGATGTGACACAAAGCAAGACGCGGCAATACTTGTGCTAGGGGTGACCTAACGTAGGGATAGGCGATACCGGTGGAGGGGGAAACATCCGGGAAAGTATTCCCGGTGTTTCGTGATTTCGGGCAGAGGAGCCGGAGGGGGAAAGTTGCGAGTTTGATAGGTTAGGGGGGTGTGGCGGACGAACGGACTGCTTATCCGGATTCGTCTCGTCGTTCTGAGCAACTTTCATGTAGAAAACATTTTCATCCGAGTTACGGATTATTTCCTACGAATTTCCGAAGTTTAAACAATATTCTGAAATTATTATTAAATCTAAAATGGGGGTTATTGCATCAGCATGACGTCATCATGACGTCAGCAGTCAACCCAGCTAACTCAGGTCAAACCTGATAGCTGGGTCCCACATGTCATAGAGAGTGGGTTAACCAGAGAGTTAAATTCAACTAATTAGGTCAATTAGCAGATGGGCCCCATCTGTCAGCCACTAAAGTAATTAGCATATTAGTTTAAAATTAAATTAGTTTAATTAATCATGGGGGACCACCTGTCGGCGACTGGGGTTGCCCAGTCAGCACAGTTGACTAGTCAAAGCAGTCAGCGGGTCGGGCCGGGCCACTCGGGACCACCACCGCTGGTCATGAGGTATTCCCAGCCGCACCACGCCGCCAGGCACCGGAGAGGGGCTCGGCGACCGCTTGCATGCGGAGTGCCCTGTGCCTCGCCGAAAACAGCCACGGCCACCGCTTGGCACGGGCCGGCAGCGTTCAACGTCGGCGGACGAAGCCGCACTTCACCGTGGTGGTCTCAGAGGGAGGTGGCGGGAGCCGAGAGCTACAACGGCGCGGCGGCGGCGCTTTCGGTGCTCCACGGGACGGCAAGGCGGGCATGGTTCGGTGTGTGGAGCGGCACTACGGGCAGATGGCGTCAGCGTGAGTCGATTGCCGCAGCCGACAAAGAAGGGAGGCGACGAGCTCGCGGAGATGAGCTGCGGCGGCGGCCGGAGCACTGCCACGTCGAGGACGGCGCTAGGGGAGCGGGAGGGGTAGCGGGCGCGTGCAGTGGGTGCGGGTGGAGGTGCTGAGCACGACGGGGTGGTCGACTGCGAGCTCCGCGAGCTGTGGCCACGGCGGCGAGCACCACCGCGGCGACGAGCTCGGGCACGACGGGGGAAGCAGCTACGGCCGGGGCAGAGGCTGCCAAGAGAGGGATAGGAGAGCCAGGCTCACCGGGCCCTGTAGTTGTGCGCTCGCGGGCTCGGGGAAGGCGCGAGGTGGCCGAATTCGACGCCGGCGTTTGTCGGAGCAGAGGAGGAAGGAGAGGTCACCGCGCTCGTTGTGGGGGCTTCTGGCTTGGTCCGGTGGTCGAGGAAGACTTCGCGGGCACTACGGCGCCGGGGACGTTAGCGGTAGGCGCTGGCGGCGGGTGGTCATGGCTATGGCGCAGCCATGGCGACGGCGGCGCTCGGGCGGGGCGAGCAGAGGAGGTCGCAGCACGGGGGAGGGGAAGGAGAGGCGGCTAGGGTTCCAGGGTGCGGGGCGACGTCTTGTAGGTCGACGGGGGCGCGGCGGATGGCCGGCACGTGGCCATCGCGGTCACGGGCGGCTGCCCGGCGTCCACCTCCCCTCTGTGAACAGAGGAGGAAGGAGAGGGGCAAGTTGGGCTGGGCCGGCCTGGCATGTGGGTGGGCGAGGCCCACCGGGGGAGGCCTTTTCTGTTTATCTATTTCTTTTGTTCTATTTTTGTTTAATATTCTTTTTCTGTTTTCTATTTTATTTTAGTTCCTCTTTTATCTTAGTTTTATAAACTATAAAAGTAGTCCCTAATTTAGTGTTAGCAAGTAGCTACTGCCACATAAGTTTGGGCAACAAAATAAATTAGTTTGATATTTTATTTATTGTAAAAGGCATTTAAATAATTGTTTTTGCTGTTGTTTTATTCATCATATATTATTTAAACATTTTATAAAGGTGTGGCTTCTCCACCATAATTACCTATGCATTATTTGGCTCACCCCGAATATTTTAGTTTTAATATTTGAAAATATTTTATTGCTTGCTTGATTTTGAATTTGAATTCGAACAGGTTTCGAACTAGCGCGAGTTTATCCACAGTAACCGAGGTGACGTGGCATCATTAGCGGGGATTACTGTAGCGTAATTACCCGGGCGTCACATTAGGCATTAGAGACAACCGCACTCACTTTAATAGGGCAGCAGTAATTCCGTTGAGATGACACCGTATGAACTATGGTTTAGAGAAACCTAAGCTGTCATTTCTTAAAGGTTTGGGGCTATGACGCTTATGTGAAAAAGTTTCAGGTTGATAAGCTCGAACCCAAAGTGGATAAAATGCATCTTCATAGGACACCCAAAACAGTTGGGTATACCTCCTAATTCAGATCCGAAAGCAATAGGGATTGTTTCTTGAATCGGGTCCTTTCTCGAGGAAAAGTTCGTCTCAAAAAAGTTGAGTGGGAGGATGGTGGAGACTTGATGAGGTTATTGAACCGTCACTTCAACTGGTGTGTAGCAAGGCACAGGAAGTTGTTCCCGTGGCACCTACACCAATTGAAGTAGAAGCTTATGATAGTGATCATGAAGTTTCGGATCAAGTCACTAACGTACCTCGTAGGGTGACAAGGATGCGTACTACTTCAGAGTGGTACGCAATCATGTCTTGAAGGTCATGTTGCTAGACAACAATAAACCTACGAGCTATGGGGAAGCGATGGTGGGCTCATATTCCGACAAATGGTTAGAAGCCATGAAATCCGAGATAGGATCCATGTATCAGAACAAAGCATGGACTTTGGTGGACTTGCCCGATGATCGGCAAGCCATTGAGATGAATGGATCTTTAAGAAGAAGACGGACGTGGACGGTAATATCACCGTCTATGAAGCTCGACTTGTGGCGAAGAGTTTTTTCACAAGTTCAAGGAGTTGACTACGATGAGATTTTCTCATCCGTAGTGATGCTTAAGTCCGTCGGAATCATGTTAGCATTAGCTGCATTTATGAAATCTAGCAGATGGATGTCAAAACGAGTTTCCTTACCGGTCTTAAGTAAGGAAAGGTTGTATGTGATACAATCAGAAAGTTTTTGTCGATCCTAAGGTTGCTAAAAGGTATGCTGGCTCCAGCGATCCTTCTAAAGACTGGAGTAAGCATCTCGGAGTTGGAATGTGCGCTTTGATGAGATGATCAAAGATTTTGGGTTTATACAAAGTTTATGAGAAACTTGTATTTCCAAAGAAGTGAGTGGGAGCACTATAGAATTTCTGATGAGTATATGTTGTTGACATATTGATGATCAGAAATGATGTAGAATCTCTGGAAAGCGTATAGGGTTGTTTGAAAAGTGTTTTTCAATGGAAACCTGGATTAGGCTACTTGAACAATAAGCATCAAGATCTATAAGATAGATCAAAATGTTTAATAATACTTTCAAATGAGCACATACCTTGACATAATCTTGAAGGTGTTCAAGATGGACCAGTCAAAGAAGGAGTTCTTGCCTGAGAAGTTAAGACCACGGCAGAAAAGAGAGAAAGGACGAAGGTCGTCCCCTATGCTTTAGACGTAGGCTCTACATTATGCTATGCTAAGTACCGCACCTGATGTGTGCCTTGCTACACATCTGGCAAGAGGGTACAAAGGTGATCAAGGAGTGGATCACGAGATAGCGGTCAAAATTATCCTTAGAGGAATAAGGATATGTTTCTCGATTATGGAGGTGATAAAGAGTTCGACGTAAAGGGTTACGTCGATGCAAGCTTTAACACCTATCCGAGTGACTCTAAGTAGCAAACCGGATACGCATAGTGGAGCAACCATTTAGAATAGCTCCAAGTGGAGCATGGAAGCAGCATTTACAGTATGACATAGAGATTTGCGAAGTACATACGGATCTGAATGTTGCAGACCCGTTGACTAAAACCTCTCTCACAAGCAAAACATGATCAAACCCCAGAACTCATTGAGTCTTAATCACATGATGATGTGAACTAGTTTAGTGACACTAGTAAACTCTTGGATGTTTGTCACATGGAGATGTGACCTATGAGTGTTGATCACATAGCGATGTGAACTAGATTATTGACTCTAGTGCAAGTGGGAGACTGTTGGAAATATGCCATAGAGGCAATAATAAATTGGTTGTTATTATATTTCCTTGTTCATGATAATCGTTTGTTATCCATGCTATAATTGTATTGATAGGAAACTCAGATACATATGTGGATACATAGACAACACCATGTCCCTAGTAAGCCTCTAGTTGACTAGCTCGTTGATCAACAGATGGTTACGGTTTCCTGACCACGGACATTGGATGTCGTTGATAACGGGATCACATCATTTGGAGAATGATGTGATGGACAAGACCCAATCCTAAGCCTAGCACAAAGATCGTAGTTCGTATGCTAAAGCTTTTCTAATGTCAAGTATCTTTTCCTTAGACCATGAGATTGTGCAACTCCTGGATACCGTAGGAATGCTTTGGGTGTACCAAACGTCACAACGTAACTGGGTGACTATAAAGGTGCACTACATGTATCTCCGAAAGTGTCTGTTGGGTTGGCACGAATCGAGACTGGATTTGTCACTCCGTAAACGGAGAGGTATCTTTGGGCCCACTCGGTAGGACATCATCATAATGTGCACAATGTGACCAAGGGGTTGATCACGGGATGATGTGTTACGGAACGAGTAAAGAGACTTGCCGTAACGAGATTGAACAAGGTATCGTGGATACCGACGATCGAATCTCGGGCAAGTACAATACCGCTAGACAAAGGGAATTGAATACAGGATTGATTGAGTCCTTGACATCGTGGTTCATCCGATGAGATCATCGTGGAACATGTGGGAGCCAACATGGGTATCCAGATCCCGCTGTTGGTTATTGACCGGAGAACGTCTCGGTCATGTCTACATGTCTCCCGAACCCGTAGGGTCTACACACTTAAGGTTCGATGACGCTAGGGTTATAAAGGAAGTTTGTATGTGGTTACCGAATGTTGTTCGGAGTCCCGGATGAGATCCCGGACGTCACGAGGAGTTCCGGAATGGTCCGGAGGTAAAGATTTATATATGGAAGTCCTGTTTTGGTCACCGAAAAGTTTCGGTTTTTCCAGAACGCATCGGACCACCGAGAGGGTCCCGGGGGTCCACCAAGTGGGGCCACAAGCCCCAGAGGGCTGCATGGGCCAAGTGTGGGAGGGGACCAGCCCTAGGTGGGCTGCCCCCCCCCACCAAGGCCCAAGGCGTGGGAAGAGTGGGGAGGGGCAAACCCTAGGTCCAGATGGGCCTTAAGGCCCACCTAGTGGGCGCCCCCCTCTCTCCCCCCTTGGCCGCCCCCCTCAGATGGGATCTAGGGCTGGCCGCACCCCTTGGGGAGGGGAAACCCTAAAGGGGGCGCAGCCCCCTTCCCCCCTATATATACTTGAGGTTTTGGGGCTGCCATACACATGAGTTTCTTCCCCTCTTGGTGCAGCCCTGCCTCTCCTCCTCCTCCTCTCCCTTGGTGCTTGGCGAAGCCCTGCGGGATTGCCACGCTCCTCCACCACCACCACGCCGTTGTGTTGCTGCTGGATGGAGTCTTTCTCAACCTCTCCCTCTCTCCTTGCAAGATCAAGGCATGGGAGACGTCACCGGGCTGTACGTGTGTTGAACGCGGAGGTGCCGTCCGTTCGGCACTAGGATCTCCGGTGATTTGAATCACGACGAGTACGACTCCATCAACCCCGTTCACATGAACGCTTCCGCTTAGCGATCTACAAGGGTATGTAGATGCACTCTCCTTCCCCTCGTTGCTAGTTTCTCCATAGATAGCTCTTGGTGACACGTAGGAAATTTTTGAATTTCTGCTATGTTCCCCAACAGTGGTGTCGTCACGGAGGGTTTCTCTGAATCCGGCAGGGCCGGAAAGCAGTCATATGGCTCCCCAAAGCCCTCCGTGTCCGGCCTTCGAAAAAGGCCATCGGGCGAGTCCGGCACCGTCCGGTGCACGATCGGAGGAGCTGAAGGACCTGCTCGGACGAGCGTCTATCTCAGAAGAACACTGTGCATTGATGGGCACGGTGATTGAGAGGATTTCATCCGCGGAGAGCGGGTTGCACGAGGCCGTCAGGAGTTTACTGACAGGTTTTGAGGTACGCGAAATGATGTATCTCTTGACAGTTCCGCATATAAAGGATGCGCCCTGTATGGATAGTAGCCCCTGAGACTCGATATGTTGTCAAAAATGATGGTGCGCCGAGGATCATAATCCCAGGTATGATATGTCGCTATTCCTATGTAGGTGGCGAAGTGTCTGGTGGCTAGCCGGACTGATGAATTTGCCGAGCTAAAGCGGCAACTTGACGTGGCAGATGCCGACATCGCGCTTGTCAACAAGCGGCTTGACGAGTCCCAAGGTATGTGATTTCTACGCGGACACCTGGTAGGGGGGCTTGATGCCCATGCCTTACAACATGTATGCTTGATGCATATGGTGCCGCTGCCATGGAGAACCTTCGGGCGGAACTTGCCCGAGCCAAGGAGCAGGCCAGGAGAAGCGATGCAGCTGCCTTAAAGGCGACTGAAGAGCTGAAAGCCGAACAGGCTGCTCACTGCCGAAGCAAGAAGGAAATGGCCGAGATGGTTGTGAAGTTGAAGAATGATGCCGACCGCTACGAGCTTCTTAAAAAAGAAGATCAGGCGGAACAGAAGGGCCTGAAGAAGGCCTCTACCGAGGCCAAGGATGCTCGCTCTGCGATGAGAGCTATGAAGGAGGAGCTACGTCAGGCCGGAGATATCGCGGCTGGAAAGCCCTTTATGCTGCGGATGAAGTTCGGGGATCCTAAATATGCTCCGTTGGACCGGTTGTGGAGTGCAGCGGACACTTACCTGGACTTGGCGGCGAGTCTGCGGATGACGCGCCGAACACTTCCGAGATCAAAGGATCAAGAAGTGGAAAAGCTTTTCGTCGCAGCCCACAATCCGCACGCCCACTTCCATTAACCGATCGTTTGGCTGCATGGGCGGAGCTGAATAGGTTATCCGGACTCGCCATGAAGTATGTCGTGAGTCATCTGTGGCCGGAAAGGCCTGAGCCGAAGAGTTATTTTAGCTTGGTGGAGCAATTCCTTGGTGTGGTGCCGCATATCAATGCAATGAAGAGGTCAGCGTGCATAGAGGGTGCGCGGATGGCTCTTGCCCGTGTCAAGACATACCGGGCGGAGATGAAGGCCACCGATGTTGCATCCCAAGATTCGGACGGGGCCGAGTACCGCCGAGCACTATTTTCGTGAAGTTCTGCAGGCGCTCGTTTAATAGAAACGCAGATGCTCAAGGATATTATGTTCAATAACATGTATTATTGTAAAACAATTTTTGAGGGAATATAAGAGCTTTTTATACTTGTGCCTTCAAGAATTAAAATACCTCTGTGTGGCCGTTAATGTATATGTATATATAACCTTGAAAGATGGCGTCGTCGGCTTCATTTCCACGCATATAATGCAGGGGTGTTCGCAGAAGGCGCATTTTCACACTTGATCCAACGTCTTGGTGTCAGGACCCCGATCCTAAGTCACACCGATCTAGCATGTAACACATCATATCACTTTGCGGCCTCAAGCACGGTATTCCCACGGGTGTCGCCTTACCATGTCCCGGGACCGTTTGCGTCTTTTGGCTCACGTATATGATAGTGTCGCGAGCATCCATATGACAAAGAACCCGGGCCGACATGGCTAGTCGTGAACCCAAAGCGGCGCTAACCTATGGGGACAGGCATACATGAATCACATCGAGCATGTCGGTCATCAACGTATACATTCGGGCTGTAGCACTGGGCTATGAGACTCCGGTATCCCGGCTGTAGCAGGCTAGGCAGGACTCGAATACCACCGCGTGACATTTCCCGAAGGAACAGACATAGGCGAAGTGAAACACATGCCGCCAGTCAAGTGTCCAAGCAGTAGTGCTGGGCTAGCAGGACTCCGTGAACCGGCTGTAGCGGACTACTATCGCCGTAAGCACGAGACTACATTTCCCCATATGAGAGGCTGCCAAGGATAAGCAACTAGTTTGTCGGATCCCACACATACCAAGCATTTCAAACATACACACAATATGCTCAATATGTGTAAATACGACGTGGCATCACAACATAACTCTACGACTCAGATATTATTTATTAGGCTCCGAGGAGCGAGATATTACAAACATGGGTCTCATGACCCAACACTCGAAACATACAAGTCAAAGCACAAGCGGAAGCTAAACATGTCCGAGTAGACAGCTATAAATGAAAAGAGGCTGAGAAGCCTGACTATCTACCAGATCATGCCGAGGCACAAGATCGTAGCTGAGGTAACAAGCTAAACGTCGAAGTCCAAGCGGAACTACTAGCGAGACCGGCGTCTCTCGCAAAACATAAAATAAGCAAGCGTGAGTACAATTGTACTCAGCAAGACTTATCATCGAACTAACTACATATGCATCATTATCAAAAGGGGTGGTGGAGTTTGACCGCAGCAAGCCAGCTTTGACTCGGTGGCTATCCTGAACTACATTGCAAGTAACTCTTTTGAGGTGGCGCTACGAGTCCACATATTCACCATGGCAATACACCACTATGGACCCGCTCCCGTCTCCCTACGAGAACGCCATCCATAGCACTCACGCTTATCTTGCGCATTTTAGAGTATCCACTTTCACTTGTCTATGAACTGATATAGGCGACCCAGAAGTCCTTCTCCGTGGACACGGCTATTCGAATAGATCATATTAAACCCTGCAGGGGTGTACTTCTTCACACACGCTCTCACCACTTACCGCCGTTTACACGACATGTACTCGGCAACCTTCAAGCGGAAGCCCAACGTGGGTGTCGGCCACGGCCTACCTAAACACTCAAGTCCCTAGTCCAGGTTTATCGCCTATTCGGGTTCCATCCGCAGGGAGTCCGGCCGAGGTTTCCCATACAGCCCCGAGCGATGTGTGCAGGGTTCCCGAGATACCAAACGGGCACTTTCGGTACACGGGCCACGGTGCCTACCGCAACACAACCCACCCCTAAGGTCAGCGTTGCTATGCGGCCCCAACATGCTACAAACACCAGAAACTACTTGCAACTCCCGGACTGAGGACAAGGGTGGTCAAGAAGCCGAGAGGGTCCATTGGTTTCGGGCCCAATGTGTGGTAGTAGCTAGTTCATGGATCACAAACACAGATCTCAGTTCTTAGGATCGGCTTCAATGAAACAACCCACCATGTACTCCTACATGGCCTCTCATCGATACCTTTACCAAATCGTGTTCACACACTTAGCTTACACACAATAGGACATGTTCATAACAATTCCAATTCATTCCCAATGAATCAGACCCGACTCAACTCTAAGCAGTAGCAGGCATGACAAACAAGCATAAATGAGTAGGCACAACATGGCTCAAACAATTCCTACTCATGCTAGTGGGTTTCATCTAATTCTTGTGGAATGACAGGTCATGCAAAGGATCAAGGGTTCAGCTACCGCAGCAAGTAACACATGAGTCGTTGTTGTCCTAATGCAGTAAAATAGAGCAGGAGCGAGAGAGTGGGATTGTATCGGAATGAACAAGGGGTTTTGCTTGCACGGCACTTCAAGATAATATAGTTCTTCATCGGTGTCATCGAACTCATCGTCGGTACATCGCTCTCTGGGAGGGACAATTACCGCAAACAAGAGAGAACACAATAAATGCAATGCACATTCACATGCATGACATGTCATGTTAAGGTACTGAATTCACCTAATGCAATAATAATCCAAGTTAGTTGAAGTGGAATTCAAACAAGGTTGAACTCCAACTCCAAATGCTAGTTCATAAGTTACCCTAATCATGATTCATCCTATTCAGTGAGGTTAACTTGTTCAAACATGCATGATCATGGCATAAACAGATTCTTCATATTTTTCTGATCATTTTTCATATATAAATTATTTCCATCCGAGTTACGGTTGAATTTCTATGATTTATTAAAGTTTAGGGCATTTTCTGAATTTTCCTGAATTAAAATAATTCCAGAAAAAGGGTTTATCGTCGACATGACGTTGGCATGGCGTCATCAGGTCAACAGGGCTGGTCCGGTCAAACTGGCGATGGGTCCCACGTGTCGAGTAATTAGCTTAATTAGATTTAAATAAAACTAAACCTAGTTATTAAGCATGTATGGGCCCCACATCATTGACTCGGGAGAGTCAACCAGGCCCACCCATGGTCAAATCCCACGCTGGCTGCGGCGTTTAGCACCAGCGAGCCAGCCAGCGGCGGCGAGTGGTTTTGCCACTCCGCGACCAAATGGCTCATGGAGGGCATCTAGGAGGAGCCGGGATGAGCCGAGGCTCTTGGTGGAAGGGCTTGAGCTCGGGCGGCCGAATCGGCGCGGCAGCGACCTATCTGGCCCACCGAGCTCGGCGAGCTCGGGCTCGGCCTGCTGGCGCACTAGAGGGGAAACGGAGGGGCGCTGCGGGTTCCTGGTGCTGCGGTGATCCCAGAGGTGGGGTTGGCTTCGAGCCATTGGGGCTCTGGCCACGCCGGCGACGAGGCACGGCGGCGGCGGGCTTCGGCCGCGGGGGGGAACGGTGGCTAGAGGAGGGGAACGAGTCGGGGAAGAGGGGGAAACGGCTCGGGGGCTCACCGTGAGTGCGACGATGGCATCGGCGAGCTCGGGGAGGCACCGGAGCCGACGAATTCGTCGGTGAAGTCCGGCGGGTCCGAGAAGGGGGAAAGTGGCGGGGCGGCGCCTCGGGGCGCTCCGGTGTCGGGAGGCTCGGTGAGGAGGGGAGAGAGGGCTCGGCGGAGCTCGGGGGCATGCCGGGGAGGAGAGGGGGTGGCGGTGGCCGCGATGGAGCTCGTCGGTGGCGGCAGCTCCGTTCGGTGAGCTCGGGGAAGAGGGCCAGGGGGGAAAGAGAGGGAACAACGAGTGAGGGAGAGGAGCGAGGGGGGTTCGGGGAGGCGCGTGGCGTCTCCGGGCGTCGAGAAGGTCGGGGAGGCCGCCAGCACGAAGCAGGAGGTGGCCTGGCTCGGCTCTTGTGCCATCTGTGATGCCAAGGCATGGGGAAGGCGAGCCTTGAGGAGGTGGGCTGGGCTGGCCAACCGGGCCGGCCAGCAGGGGGGGGAGGAGGTTGGGCCGGTTGGGGCGCCAGGTAGGTGGGCTGCCAGGTAAGCGCCAGGTAGTCCTTCTCTCTCTCTCTTTTATTATTCCATTTTCTATTTTCTGTTTTGTTTTAGTTTAGTAAAATACTAAACCATTTAAATAAATCCTGAAAATAATTATGGGCATTAACTGAATTATTACAGAGGCCCATAACTATTTTCAAAATTGTTGGAGCATTTAAAATATTAATAGTATTTAAATGCCCCAATTCAAATACAATATGGTTTACTCAAAAATCCAAAAATGTCTTGGAAAAAATATCCATCACCTCTGGATATGGTTTTCACCTTTTTCCATTAATCATGAATATTTTTGCAAACCACTCTGGGTTCTTTGAAGATATTTTTGAATTTGAACCTATTTGAATTGCTTTAGTGCTAGGCTTGATCATCCCCATTTCAAATTTCATGGAAATTAAACATGATGCATGGATGCAATGCTACTAGTTACAAGCAAGCTCTAGGGTTGATCTGGGGCTGTGACAGCTCACCCCCACTAAACAAGAATCTCGCCCCGAGATTCAAGACGTGAGGTAAGAGGAAGAGGGAAGTCACAGACTATCACAATCTTCATGATCCATTTGCCCTCCTCGAAAATGTTGATTCATTCCATCATCTTGGTCTTGACGTCCTTGCTTTCGAGGTCTTCACTCGACACGACAATAGAAAGAAAGGGGAAACCCTACATGATTCGATCTTCATGAAGATCAGGTAAACATGATCAACTCACGGACTGAGACGGTGACACATCTCGAGTTGAGACACAAAATACATCGAGAGGGATGGGAGAACAACAACGGGGTTTGATTGGTGGCAACAATTCCACGCTTAGGGAGATGGTGGATGGTGTCAAGGTGGCGAGGAAATATTTATCATGATCCCGTAACGGGACACCTCGAGAAAGGTGACGCAAGAACTATTCCCTTAAGTGGCAAAAAGAATTACTTTTGATCCATAGATCATTGGAACTCTTTATACCAGCCTAAGGCAATCACAAGCGATTATTTGGTGGAATGCAAGGAATGGTACACCCGGACTAGAATGGATGATGTGGACTACCTTGTTGAAGACAACGCAATGGATGATTTTGCTTATCATCGGAGGTGGAGGGGACCCATGGTAAGTCCACTTTTGAAGATAAACCTGGACAAGAATTGCTAAGAAGACAGTCTATAGCGAGATAGCACAAGGACGGTGCAAGCTGGGAACGAAATGCAACTGTTCGAATGTTCCAACCATCATATCCGCCTGAGATTCAGATCTGGTTGGTGTTAGGATATTTCAGACTCAGCACGTCTGAAAAGGAAAGGTTGCAACACAATTTGACGAGATAACGTTGCGAGATTCTCGGGAAGTGAACTAAGGTAGCAAGCTCCAAAACATGAGCGGGTTCTGCTATAAACAGGTGAACACGTTGTCCCAGACAAACATGGCCACGTAGTAGTCTTATGATAAAACACTACCAAGTTCAGGTGGGGAACCATAATCGAGGATATTGAAGTCCTTGCATAAGGCATGCTCTTAAGAAGGAACTTCCTCTCCTTGAACAAATCAATCAGTGGCTTGGTGTGCTAGGGACACATGTAGAGCGAAGGTTGCAAGTCTCCGAACCACAGAATACTTCGCACGTATGCATGACTGAATTGGGATGATTCCGGAGGAGGCAAAACAAACCTTTCTAAAATTCACGGCGGCAACTTGCATCAGATGCACATGAATTCGAGAAAGTCGCTACTTACATCCAGCATAGGCTTCATGAACGGCACACGAAGAAATGCTTACACAAATTTCCAGCACTAGGTTGATGTTCAACATGACTCATGGGGGAGACAAAATGCTGCTGATGGGCTCAACAACAACTCGTCGAATTTCCATATCCTTTGGACTTCCACCATCATGTGAACACGGTGATAGCATTGGTCAGACCAAAGATGTAATGGGGTATGCTCGAGGGATCAATCTCGAGTAAGACAACATCACGAATATCGTTGGTTCTGATTTGACTTGACAATGGCCCATACTCAAGTCAACGAATTTGATAAGACAATAGGCCCAGCAACTGATCACAGGGACCAATCGGTGAAGATATCATCTTTCTTCAACACACACTACACAAGAATATCCCTTGGACCAAACTAAGTTAGGCAAGCTTTTATCTTCCAACTCTCCAAGTTGTTGTCTAGCTTAACCAACTAGCTTAGGGGTATCCAACACAGATTCTTGGAGAAAGGGTGGTTCACAAGAAATCGACTTGATCACGGGCTCAACATAACAGTCAGGTAACAACCCGGTAACACTTCCAAGAAGATAATTGGAAAGTCACGAACCACCGATATGTTACTAAGCTCGAGAACAATCTTGATTTTCAGGGCAAGATGATATGATCAAATGAGTGAGGACTTGACACAACCCTAACTCATCAATCGAAGTGTGCACCAGAAATAAGGACTAGGTAGCACAATCTATCTTAGGATGATGATTTAATAACCAACACGCTAAGAATGAGAATATTGTCCATTCACTACCAAGCAACAAGTTGCTCGGGGTATTGATTTCACACATCACAATTCACTTGTCGGCTTTCCGGTTGCATCAACACGGGACCGAGAAATGAACAATGATGGTGAGAAGTATCACTGCATCAAGAATTCCTAGGAGGTTGTGCAATTCCCATGACATTCTTGACATAAGATGGCAATACTTCAGGGTAGAACAGAATCAAAAGCTGAAGTGGCATTTTGATCTGCGGGATACAACTACTTTGACCCAATCCTAGAAATGGATGAGGTACTGGAGTTTGTTTCTCCTAGTCATTCCGGAATAGAATGGCTTGACGGACCACAAGGATAAATGCATCGATGAACACAAATGCACACATACCCTTGGCTATCAATTGATAGATGAAGGTCAGAATACACTAAAGAGAGCAACTCAGAGGAACATATAATTTTCTGAGTTGTGGATGCACGGATTAGTATGTCGAACGAAGCTCAACATTTCTTCCGGATAACCCATGCAGAAAGATAGGATTGGCAGATTCACAATTATGAATGGAGAACTCCTCAAGAGCACTCTTATTGTGATCTTTTGGCTCAAAAGAACTTCTGCCATAATTAGTTCATGGTATTTGGAAGAAGGAGAATACCACGGACTTCGAGGACTATCGCAAAGGTTACTAATATCCTAAAGGCACTAGCAAATACTAACAACATGAAGTAGGATGAATCTCGGGTTCAGAAACCCAGGAGTAGAATACCTACTACAAAATGGCATCACGGGATGCTTTGAAAGTGATGGCCGAATCATCACACTTTGGGGATACAAAAGCATTGCTAAATTGCTAGGTGACTTCCTAAACACCTAGGGTCATAATAGTAGTTCAACATATAGGTCAAGGCAATAAATTACCCCAACGCACGGTTAGTGTGCTTATTCGACCAAAAGGACATCGGAAGCGGAAGGAAAGGATTTGCAAATGCATCGACTATTTAGAGACACAGGATGACTCGGACAGAGATAACGGCTGTAAATGCTCAAAATGATTTGAGACATCCTGCGAAATGGTGGCATAACCACTCAACAACATCATAACAAGATTACGAGATCAACAGTTATAATACGGAAATAGTAGGAACTGAGCGGGGATTAAAACCAACAATCTTATAAGTCTATGGATTAGTAACACGTCATCCTAATAGATAGAGAGAAGCCTAGTTCTTAAACCCGTAGAAGAGAAGAGGATGACTCAGATCAGAAGGCCATGAGGTAAAGGAGTAAAAAGAGCCTTACGTTCCTTCCACAATCAATTCCCTTACATAACTAAAGCATTTCTAGACACAACTTCGACCAGTTTGGCTTGGTAATCCTCTGAGCAATCAGGCTCGATACCAACGCTGTCGGGACCCGATCCTAAGTCACACCGATCTAGCATGTAACACATCATATCACTTTGCGGCCTCACGCGCGGTATTCCCACGGTGTCGCCTTACCATGTCCGGGACCGTTTGCGTCTTTTGGCTCACGTATATGATAGTGTCGCTAGCATCCATATGACAAAGAACCCGGCCGACATGGCTAGTCGTGAACCCAAAGCGGCGCTAACCTATGGGGACAGGCATACATGAATCACATCGAGCATGTCGGTCATCAACGTATACATTCGGGCTGTAGCACTGGGCTAACAGGACTTCGGTATCCCGGGCTGTAGCAGGCTAGGCAGGACTCGAATACCACCGCGTGACATTTCCCGAAGGACAGACATAGGAACGAAGTGAAACACATGCCGGCCGATCAAGTGTCCAAGCAGTAGTCTTTGGGCTAGCAGGACTCGTGAACCGGGCTGTAGCGGACTACTATCGCTCGAAGCACGAGACTACATTTCCCCATATGAGAGGCTGCCAAGGATAAGCAACTAGTTTGTCGGATCCCACACATACCAAGCATTTCAAACATACACACAATATGCTCAATATGTGTAAATACGACGTGGCATCACAACATAACTCTACGACTCAGATATTATTTATTAGGCTCCGAGGAGCGAGATATTACAAACATGGGTCTCATGACCCAACACTCAGAGCATACAAGTCAAAGCACAAGCAGAAGCTAAACATGTCTGAGTACAGACAGCTATAAATGAAAAGAGGCTGAGAAGCCTGACTATCTACCAGATCCTGCCGAGGCACAAGATCGTAGCTGAGGTAACAAGCTAAACGTCGAAGTCCAAGCGGAACTACTAGCGAGACCGACGTCTCTCTGCAAAACATAAAATAAGAAAACGTGAGTACAATTGTACTCAGCAAGACTTACATCGTAACTAACTACATATGCATCATTATCAAAAGGGGTGGTGGAGTTTGACCGCAGCAAGCCAGCTTTGACTCGGTGGCTATCCTGAACTACATTGCAAGTAACTCTTTTGAGGTGGCGCACACGAGTCCACATATTCACCATGGCAATACACCACTATGGACCCGCTCCGTCTCCCTCACGAGAACGCCATCCATAGCACTCACGCTTATCTTGCGCATTTTAGAGTATCCACTTTCACTTGTCTATGAACTGATATAGGCGACCAGAAGTCCTTCTCCGTGGACACGGCTATTCAATAGATCATATTAAACCCTGCAGGGTGTACTTCTTCACACACTCTCACCACTTACCGCCGTTTACACGACATGTACTCGGCAACCTTCAAGCGGAAGCCCAACGTGGGTGTCGGCCACGGCCTACCTAAACACTCAAGTCCCTAGTCCAGGTTTATCGCCTATTCGGGTTCCATCCGCAGGAGTCCGCCGAGGTTTCCCATACAGCCCCGAACGATGTGTGCAGGGTTCCCGAGATACCAAGCGGGCACTTTCGGTACACAGGCCACGGTGCCTACCGCAACACAACCCACCCCTAAGGTCAGCATTAAATGCGGCCCCAACATGCTACAAACACCGAAACTACTTGCAACTCCCGGACTGAGGACAAGGGTGGTCAAGAAGCCGAGAGGGTCCATTGGTTTCGGGCCCAATGCGTGGTAGTAGCTAGTTCATGGATCACAAACACAGATCTCAGTTCTTAGGATCGGCTTCAATGAAACAACCCACCATGTACTCCTACATGGCCTCTCATCGATACCTTTACCAAATCGTGTTCACACACTTAGCTTACACACAATAGGACATGTTCATAACAATTCCAATTCATTCCCGATGAATCGACCGACTCAACTCTAAGCAGTAGCAGGCATGACAAACAAGCATAAATGAGTAGGCACAACATGGCTCAAACAATTCCTACTCATGCTAGTGGGTTTCATCTAATTACTGTGGAATGACAGGTCATGCAAAGGATCAAGGGGTTCAGCTACCGCAGCAAGTAACACATGAGTCGTTGTTGTCCTAATGCAGTAAAATAGAGCAGGAGCGAGAGAGTGGGATTGTATCGGAATGAACAAGGGGGTTTTGCTTGCACGGCACTTCAAGATAATATAGTTCTTCATCGGTGTCATCGAACTCATCGTCGGTACATCGCTCTACCGGAGGGACAATTACCGCAAACAAGAGAGAACACAATCAATGCAATGCACATTCACATGAATGACATGTCATGTTAAGGTACTGAATTCACCTAATGCAATAATAATCCAAGTTAGTTGAAGTGGAATTCAAACAAGGTTGAACTCCAACTCCAAATGCTAGTTCATAAGTTACCCTAATCATGATTCATCCTATTCAGTGAGGTTAACTTGTTCAAACATGCATGATCATGGCATAAACAGATTCTTCATATTTTTCTGATCATTTTTCATATATAAATTATTTCCATCCGAGTTACGGTTGAATTTCTATGATTTATTAAAGTTTAGGGCATTTTCTGAATTTTCCTGAATTAAAATAATTCCAGAAAAAGGGGTTTACTGCGTCAGCATGACATTGGCATGACGTCATCAGGTCAACAGGGCTGGTCCGGGTCAAACTGGCAGTGGGTCCCACGTGTCAGAGTAATTAGCTTAATTAGATTTAAATAAAACTAAACCTAGTTATTAAGCAGTATGGGCCCCACCGTCATTGACTCAGAGAGTCAACCAGGCCCACCCATGGTCAAATCCACGCTGGCTGCCGGCGTTTAGCACGGCGAGCCGCCGGCGGCGAGAGTGATTTTGCCACTCCGCGACCAAATGGCTCATGGAGGGCATCTAGGAGGAGCTGGGATGAGCCGAGGCTCTTGGTGGAGGGCTTGAGCTCGGGCGGCGGAATCGGCCTTGGCGGCGACCTATCGGGCGCCCGGAGCTCAGGCGAGCTCGGGCTCGGCCTGCAGGCGCACTAGAGGGAAGCGGAGGCTGCGCCATGGTTCTCGGTGCTGCGGTGATCCCAGAGGTGGGGTTGGCTTGAGCCATTGGGGCTCTGCCACGCCACGCGACGAGGCACGGCGGCGGCGGCGGGCTTCGGCATGAGGGGAACAGTGGCTAGAGGAGGGAACGAGTCGGGAAGAGGGGCAACGCTCGGGGCTCACCGTGAGTGCGACGATGGCATCGGCGAAGCTCGGGGAGGCACCGGAGCCACAGGTCGTCGGTGAAGTCCGGCGGTCCGAGAAGGGGAAAGTGGCGGGCGGCGCCTCGGGCGCTCGGTGTCGGGAGGCTCGGTGAGGAGGGGAGAGGGCTCGGCGGAGCTCGGGGCATGCCGGGAGGAGAGGGGTGGCGGTGGCGCGATGGAGCTCGTCGGTGGCGGCAGCTCCGTTCGTGAGCTCGGGGAAGAGGGCGGGGGAAAGAGAGGAACAGTGAGTGAGGGAGAGGAGCGGGGGGTTCGGGAGGCGCGTGGCGTCTCGGGCGTCGAGAAGGTCGGGAGGCCGCCCTGAAGCAGGAGGTGGCAGCTGCTCGGCTCTTGCCACATCTGTGATGCCGAAGGCATGGGGAAGGCGCCTTACGAGGAGGTGGGCTGGGCTGGCCAACCGGCCGACCAGCGGGGGAGGAGGTTGGGCGGTTGGGCGCCAGTGGGTGGGCTGCCGGAAGCGCCGAGTAGTCCTTCTCTCTCTCTCTTTTATTATTCCATTTTCTATTTTCTGTTTTGTTTTAGTTTAGTAAAATACTAAACCATTTAAATAAATCCTAAAAATAATTATGGGCATTAACTGAATTATTACAGAGGCCCATAACTATTTTCAAAATTGTTGGAGCATTTAAAATATTAATAGTATTTAAATGCCCCAATTCAAATACAATATGGTTTACTCAAAATCCAAAATGTCTTGGAAAAATATCCATCACCTCTGGATATGGTTTTCACCTTTTTCCATTAATCATGAATATTTTTGCAAACCACTTTGGGTTCTTTGAAGATATTTTTGAATTTGAACCTATTTGAATTGCTTTAGTGCTAGGCTTGATCATCCCCATTTCAAATTTCATGGAAATTAAACATGATGCATGGATGCAATGCTACTAGTTACAAGCAAGCTCTAGGGTTGATCTGGGGCTGTGACACTTGGTCCTATAAAGGAGGTGATAGTGCAGCGAACTAGGCAACCGGACTATAATGCTTTATCACTTTCACTTAGCCATAGGAGTTTGACAGTGGGGCTACTATATAGCCCCTGGGGGCACCGCGCTCACCCGAATTCGGGGCGCGTGTGTGCCTGGCCGGGAAACGACCCTTCATTAATGTGGAGGAATCCTAAAGATTCCGGCGGGTCATCGAGGGGTTGACCAGTCTCACGCTATATCATGACAGTCAGTTTTCGTCTTTCTCTACTGAGGTGCTCGCTTTGGCGAATCGGGACACAATCGCAGAGTTCTCCGGTGCCGCCTTAGCCGATAGAGCGGGCGTAAGGCAGCAAAACACAGGAGCCGGGCAAACCCAACATTTGACCAAAGACATGATTCGAGCTGATGCATATAAGGCCAAAC
The DNA here is from genome assembly GCA_021605205.1 of Aegilops longissima. Lineage (NCBI taxonomy): Eukaryota > Viridiplantae > Streptophyta > Magnoliopsida > Poales > Poaceae > Aegilops > Aegilops longissima. The sequence goes on along the minus strand of CM038676.1, from coordinate 42,468,003 downwards.
TTCAACGCCAACACTCCCTAAGGTATTCGGTCTTTATGAAAGCGGGCTGAAGAACGCCTTGGTAATAAGCCCCGGTGTCCAGTGCAGCGCAAAATTCTAACGTGGTCACATGCCAAGATGCCAGCCTCCACCTCGGTTATAGAAAGAAACCGGGGGATGTGTATCAACAAGAGACAGTAAAAAAGGTTTACGCAGGGTCTTAATCTGAAAAGAATCCTTGGAACGGGTCCCTACTGCACGTCTGCGCCTGTGTCTCCGTTGTGCCGTATCCTGGATGGGTGTAGCACGGTGTTCATCTGTAAAAGAGAGGAACTTAGTTGAAAAAGATCGTGCGAAAATGTACGTTATATTAAATAAACAAAGTACAATTTAAAAAATGAATAAAATTGATCTTTATTGTCTCTTGTTGTACATGCGCGCAGCCCCTTGAACGGGGGTATGCGGCTAGTAAGCCCTTGTATGTTTACGCCGGACTCGTCTAGCCATGTCCGAGGTCTGAACGACCTGTTTAGGTGCTTTGATTAGTGAAGCCGGTTTAGTGTGTGGCTGTTAAGGCAGCCGCACAATCTTCCGCGCTCGAGGAACACTCGACATTTCCCTTTAATGAGATGATGCCTCGTGGACCGGGCATTTTAAGTATAAGAGATGCATAATGCGGTATTGCGTTAAAGCGGGCGAAAGCTTCAAGTCCCAGAGTGCTTGATAGCTACTTGTAAATGGGGCGATGTGGAAGGTTAGCTTTTGCGGCGAAGTTGTCGGGTGAGCGAACATAACTTCTAGCGGGAGAGAGCCCGCATAATGGGCATCCGGGCTGGCGTTACCCTTGAAAGGAAGTGTTGCTATGGCGAATTGTTGTTGGTTCTATCCCCATTTTGCGGATTGTGTCCTAATATAGCAGGTTTAAATCACTGTCGCCATCCATTAGGACTTGTGTAAAGTGGAGTCCGTCAATTATCGGATCTAATACCAAGGCAGTCCAGCCTGCATTCCAGATACTTCTAGAGTAATCCTGATGGTCGAAGGTGATTGGTTTTAACAACCAATGGCGGGACTCCTCTGGGATAGGCCGTATGGCGCGTATCTCTATGGGCGCCACTCTGTTCTTCCCTTTTGTCACGTGAAGTGAATTTACTGTTTTGACTTCTTGTGGGAAATTCTTTTGTTTTCTGGTGCTCTTCTTGTGGGGTTCGTCATCGTCCTCGCTTGGTGTGTCGAGCCCCTTGTGTTCGGCGTTGAGTTTGCCGGATTGCTTGAAGACCCAACAATCTCCGTGGGTATGGTTTGCAGGCTTCCCGAGAGTACTGTGGATTTGACATATCTTGTCCAAGATTTTGTTTAGGTTAGATAGCTCGTCCCTGTTATCCTTGAGGGGCAGCTTTATCTGATTCTGTCGAGAGCTTTTGAATCCGGCGTTGACTACCATGCTCTTCGGGCTGTTTCCCTTGGTCCGGCGCTGGTCCTTGCTGCGTCGCGGTTTCCCGTTTCCATCCCTAACTTCGGATGTACTTGGGTCGCTGGTACTGCATCTTGCCAACCAGCTATCCTCTCCTGCACAAAAGCGGGTCATGAGGCTTGTTAATGCGGCCATTTTTCTTGGCTTTTCTTGGCCGAGGTGTCTGGCGAGCCATTCGTCTCGAACGCTGTGTTTGAAAGCTGCTAAGGCTTCGGCGTCCGGACAGTCGACTATTTGGTTCTTTTTAGTAAGAAATCTGTTCCAGAGTTTCCGGGCCGACTCTCTGGGTTGTTGAGTTATATGACTTAAATCATCTGCATCCGGAGGTCGGACATAGGTCCCTTGAAAATTTGCCCGAAAAGCATCCTCGAGCTCTTCCCAACTTCCAATGGTGTTTTCGGGAAGGCTTTTAAGCCAATGCCCGGGCTGGCCCTTTGAGTTTGAGGGGTAAGTATTTTATGGCGTGGAGATCATCTCCTCTAGCCATGTGTATGTGGAGGATGTAATCCTCAATCCAGACTCCAGGGTCTGTTGTTCCGTCGTATGCCTCTGTGTTTACGGGCTTGAATCCCGCTGAAATTCATGATCCAAACCTCATCGGTGAAACATAGGGGGTGTGCGGCACCCCTATATTTGGGTGTACCGTGATGTTCGGATAGTTGATGCGTTGCATTGCTTACTAGAGCTTGCTTTCTTGGCCCGTAGATAGATCTAGCTGGGCCATCTTTTTGATGCGAATCCTTGTGCGGATCGCGTGCCGGATTGTGTGCGGCGCCATTTGCCGCACTATGTAGGCCATGGGGTCGTTTATCCGACCTGGTGGCTTCCTTATTTTTTGATTGCGGAGGCTCTAAGGCTTCTTCATCAAATTCCGGCAGTAATTTTCGCATCGGATAACTCTTTGTGTGGCGACTGTCGCCGTATCTGTCTGCGGTGTTGAGTACTTTGCTCCATCTAATTCTGAGTGCGTCTTCCGCTGTTTTGAGCTTCCGTTTCTGCTTTTTCAGGCTACGCGCAGTGGCGATGAGCCTTTTTTGGAGGTTCTTCTGCTCCAGCAATCTGTCCGACGTGAGGTCATCCGGACTGTTATCTTCGCCGGGGACGGGTTGTTTATCCAAGTTTCCCTGTTCGGACGGTTGCTCGATGGCATGTTCGTCGTCCGCCGGTTCGGCCTGCTCTATGGCTGGGTCTGTATGGCTGCTGTCTTTGTCGAGGTGGGGTTTGGAGCGGCGCTAACACCGCCGCTTTGACTGCTTTTCGAGGGAACGATCCCTCGTTGCGCCCCTTTGTTCCTCGTCGTCGTTTCTTTTAGGTGTGTCCACCATGTATACATTGTGGGATGAGGTGGTTGTCCAGTGCCCTATAGGCGCTGATTCTTGTTCGTCTCCTACATCATCATCCATACCGTCAATGTCTTCGGAGTCGAAGTCGAGCATGTCGGTTAAATAATCGACAATGGCTACGAAGTGGGTGGTGGGTGGGCTTTGAATTTCTTCGTCGTCCGCATCCCAACCTTGCTGACCATAGTCCGGCCAGGGCTCTCCTGATAGAGAGAGAGACTTTAGTGAATTCAGAATGTCGCCGAAGAGCGAGTGCTGAAAGATGTCCGCGGCGGTGAACTCCATGATCGGCGCCCAATCGGATTCGATTGGCAGGGGTGCGGAAGGTCCGGAGTCCGGAGAGGAGTCCGGCACCTTGGAGTCGCGAGCTTCGCAAAGGACAAGGCTAGTATTCGGCTCGATCACCGTAGAGATTGTAGCCCCCGAGGCGGCGTCCAGCCACCCGTCCTCGATTGTCACAGTCGGCTCCGAGCTAAGGGTCGGAGCGGACACTGCTGCGGCCTCCAGGGCACTGTTCGGCGGCAGAGCTAGATCATGCCCATCGTGACAGTGCGGCGCGCTTGGCTGTGGCTCGAACCCGTCGAATATCAAGTCTCCGCGGACGTCAGCCGTGTAGTTCAAACTTCCAAATCTGATCTGATGGCCAGGGGCGTAGCTTTCGATCTTCTCTAGACGGCCAAGCGAATTGGCCCGCAGTGCAAAGTCGCCGAATACGAAGATCTGTCCGGGGAGAAAAGTCTCACCCTGGACCGCATCATTGTTGATAATCGGAGGAGCCATCAGGCCTAAAGGTGACGACACAGAGGAACTCTCAATGAAAGCACCAATGTCGGTGTCAAAACCGGCGGATCTCGGGTAGGGGGTCCCGAACTGTGCGTCTAGGCGGATGGTAACAGGAGACAAGGGACACGAGATTTTTACCCAGGTTCGGGCCCTCTCGATGGAGGTAAAACCCTACTCCTGCTTGATTAATATTGATGATATGGGTAGTACAAGAGTAGATCTACCACGAGATCAGAGAGGCTAAACCCTAGAAGCTAGCCTATGGTATGATTGTTGTTCGTCCTACGGACTAAAACCCTCCGGTTTATATAGACACCGGAGAGGGTTAGGGTTACATAGAGTCAGTTACAATGGGAGGAGATCTACATATCCGCATCGCCAAGATTGCCTTCCACGCCAAGGAAAGTCCCATCCGGACACGGGACGAAGTCTTCAATCTTGTATCTTCATAGTCCAGGAGTCCGGCCAAAGGTTATAGTCCGGCCATCCGGACACCCCCTAATCCAGGACTCCCTCAGTGACACTTTTCCCAATTCAGGACGAGACTATTGTCTTCGCATCTCTACAGAACTCGATCAAGGTTGCTCAAACAATCATCAAAAGAGGATCCATAGACGGAGAAGTCATCCATGAATACCTCACAAATCTTTTCACAAAAATCAGAGAATATAGCCATCATGCATCTTTGAAAGGTAGCAGGTGCATTACATAAACCAAAAGGCATACGTCTATAAGCAAAAGTACCAAAAGGGCAAGTAAAAGTAGTTTTAGATTGATCCTTTGCTGACACAGGTATTTGAGAGAAGCCAGAATAACCATCTATAAAGCAAAAAAGTGTGTGTTTGGATAGCCTTTCTAGCATTTGATCAATAAAAGGTAAAGGGTAATGATCTTTCTTAGTAGCTTTATTTAACTTACGAAAATCAATTACCATCCTATAGCCTGTAATAATTCTTTGCGGGATCAATTCATCTTTATCATTAGGAACAACGGTAATACCTCCCTTTTTAGGGACACAATGGGCAGGGCTTACCCATTCACTATCAGCAACGGGACAAATAATACCTTCCTCAAGGAGTTTTAGAATCTCCCTTCTTACCACCTCCTTCATTTTCGGATTTAATCGTCTTTGAGGATCTCTAACTGGTTTGGCATCTTTCTCCACTGAAATTTTGTGTTGACATAATGTGGGACTAATGCCCTTAAGATCATCCAGAGTATATCCAATAGCAGCTCGGTGCTTATTCAGAATTTTCAATAATCTTTCTTCTTCTTTCTCTGAAAGGTTAGCACCAATAATAACATGATATATTTCTTTTTCATCAAGATAAGCATACTTAAGATTATCAGGTAAAGGTTTGAGTTCAAACACGGGATCACCCTTGGGTGGAGGGGGATCCCCAAGAATTTCAACGGGAAGGTTATGTTTAAGCATAGGTTCTTGTTTAAGGAACACTTCATCTATTTCTTCCCTTTCCTTCATAAACATATCGTTTTCATGGTCTAACAAATAATGTTCTAATGAATCAGTTGGAGGAACAGCAATGGACACAAGACCAATAATCTCATCCCTACTGGGTAATTCCTCTTCACGGTGTTGTCTACGAAATTTAGAAAAGTTGAACTCATGAGACATATCACCTAGACCAATAGTAACAACATCCTTTTTGCAATCTATCTTAGCATTAACGGTGTTCAAGAAGGGTCTACCAAATATAATGGGACAAAAGCTATCTTGTGGGGAGCCAAGAATAAGAAAATCAGCAGGATATTTAGTTTTCCCACACAACTTCAACATCTCTAACAATTCCCATTGGTGAAATAGTATATCTATTGGCAAGTTTAATTGTGACATCAATATCTTCTAGCTCAGTAGGTGCAATATCATGCTTAATTTCTTTGTATAAGTCAATAGGTATTGCACTAGCACTAGCACCCATATCACATAAGCCATGATAACAATGATCTCCTATTTTAACAGAAATAACAGGCATGCCTACCACAGGTCTATGTTTATCTTTAGCACAAGGTTTGGCAATTCTAGAAGTTTCATCACAGAAATAAATAACATGCCCATCAATATTATCAGACAAGAGATCTTTAACAATAGCAACATTAGGTTCAACTTTGATTTGCTCAGGAGGTGTATAAGTTCTAATATTGCTCTTACGAACAACAGTCGAAGCTTTAGCATGATCTTTTATCCTAACAGGAGAAGGAGGTTTTTCAACATAAGCAGTAGGAACAATAGGATCACTATAGGTAATAGTCTTTTCTTCGACTGTAATAGGTGCAACTACTTTCACTTCAACAGGAGGATTATATTTAAACCACTTCTCTTTAGGGAGATCGACGTGAGTAGCAAAAGATTCACAAAAAGTAGCTACTATATCAGAGTCAAGTCCATACTTAGCGCTAAATCCACGAAAAGCGTCGTTATCCATTAAAGATTTAACACAATCGAAATTAGGTGTCATACCTGACTCCTTACCATCGTCGGAACCCCAATCTTCAGAGTTGCGTTTAATTCTTTTCAATAAGTCCCATTTGAAATCAATAGCCTTCAGCATATAAGAACCAGCACAGGAACTATCGAGCAGGTTGCGATTATCAAGAGAAAGCCGAGCATAAAAATTCTGAATAATCATTTCCTGAGAGAGCTCATGATTGGGGCATGAATATAACATTGACTTAAGCCTCCCCCAAGGTTGAGCGATGCTTTCTCCTTCGCGAGGCCAGAAATTATATATGTAATTACGATCACGATGAACAAGATGCATAGGATAGAACTTCTCGTGAAATTCCAACTTCAATCGCTTATAATTCCAAGATCCCGTATCATCACATAGCCTATACCATGTCAATGCATCTCCCTTCAAAGATAAAGGGAAGACCTTCCTTTTGACAACATCATCGGGAATACCTGCAAGCTTAAATAATCCACAAACTTCATCCACAAAGATAAGGTGTAAGTCGGGATGCAATGTTCCTTCTCCTGCAAAAGGATTAGCTAGCAGTTTTTCTATCATACCCGAAGGAATCTCAAAGTGAATATTTTCATAAAGTTCAGTAGGTTGAGGAGCATCTCTTTGCTCTTCTGGTTGGGTTGAAGATACCCCAAACAAGCCCCTCAAAGGATTAGTTTCCATAGTGACAAGTAACAGAAAATTTCAGCACACTATATAAATGTTTCCTTACCAAGTTCCAATCACCAAAAGCGCTACACTCCCCGGCGACGGCGCCAGAAAAGAGTCTTGATGACCCACAAGTATAGGGGATCTATCGTAGTCCTTTCGATAAGTAAGAGTGTCGAACCCAACGAGGAGCAGAAGGAAATGATAAGCGGTTTTCAGTAAGGTTTTCTCTTCAAGCACTGAAATAGTGAATGATAGATAGTTTTGTGATACGATAAATAGTAACGAGCAAAAAGTAAATAAAGTAAATAAAGTGCAGCAAGGTGTCCCAATCCTTTATGTAGCAAAGGATAAGTCTAGACAAATTCTAATAATGAAGAAAGAGCTCCTGAGGACACATTGGGAATTATCGTCAAGCTAGTTTTCATCACGTTCGTAAGATTCGCGTTCGGTACTTTGATAATTTGATATGTGGATGGACCGACACTTGGGTACTGTCCTAACTTGGACAAGCATCCCACTTATGATTAACCCCTATTGCAAGCATACGCAACTACAAAAGGGAGTATTAAGGTAAACCTAACCACAACATTAAACATATGGGTCCATATCAGCCCCTAACGAAGCAACGCATAAACTAGGGTTTAAGCTTCTGTCACTCTAGCAACCCATCATCTACTTATTACATCCGTATGCCTTCCTCTAGGCCCAAATAATGGTGAAGTGTCATGTAGTCGATGTTCACATAACACCACTAGAGGAAAGACAACATACATCTCATCAAAATATCGAACGAATACCAAATTCACATGACTACCAATAGCAAGACTTCACCCATGTCCTCAGGAACAAACATAACTACTCACAAAGCATATTCATGTCCATAATCAGAGGAGTAATAATATGCATAAAGGATCTGAACATATGATCTTCCACCAAGTAAACCAACTAGCATCAACTACAAGGAGTAATCAACACTACTAGCAACCCACAGGTACCAATTTGTGGTTTTGATACAAGATTAGATACAAGAGATGAACTAGGGTTTTGAGAGGAGATGGTGCTGGTGAATATGTTGATGGAGATTGACCCCCTCTCGATGAGAGGATCTTTGGTGATGATTTCCCCCTCCCGGAGGGAAGTGTCCCCGGCAGAACAGCTCCGCCAGAGCCCTAGATTGATTCCGCCAAGGTTCCGCCTCGTGGCGGCGGAGTTTCGTCCCGTAAGCTTGCTCACGATTTTTTCCAGGGTAAAAGTGATGATATAGCAGAAGATGGACATCGGAGGCCCACCAGGGGGCCCAGGAGATAGGGGGCGCGCCCTATAGGGGGGGCGCCCCCTGTCTCCTGGACAGGGTGTGGGCCCCCTGGCCTATTTCTTTAGCTCAGAAATTCTTATAAATTCCAAAAAGTTGTTTCGTGGAGTTTCAGGACTTTTGGAGCTGTGCAGAATAGGTTTCCAACGTTTGCTCCTTTTCCAGCCAGAATTCCAGCTGCGGCATTCCCCTCTTCATGGTAAACCTTGTAAAATAAGAGAGAATAGCCATAAGTATTGAGATATAATGTGTAATAACAGCCCATAATGCAATAAATATTGATATAAAAGCATGATGCAAAATGGACGTATCAGACCCCGGAAGGGCCCTAGATCCATGTCTCGAAGAAGATCCGGATATTACCGTGGAGCTCGTCAACGGGATATTTTATCAAGCGAGCTGTGATGGCGCCTCACTGACCATTACTGCCGACTATCCCGGACCGCTTCCTACGTCGCGCGTAAGCCAAGTTGAAAAACCCTATCCTCCGAAGAGGACTCCCTTCAGATGTCATGCCTTACCCTTGAAGTGTCGTTGATACGTCTCCAACGTATCTATAATTTTTGATTGCTCCATGCTACTTTATCTATTGTTTTGGACTATATTGGGCTTTATTTTCCACTTTTATATTACTTTTGGGACTAACCTATTAGCCGGAGGCCCAGCCCAGAATTGTGGTTTTTTTTGCCTATTTCAGTGTTTCGAAGAAACGGAATATCAAACGGAGTCCAAACGGAATGAAACCTTCGGGAACGTGATATTCTCACCGAACGTGATCCAGGAGACTTGGACCCTACTCCAAGAAGTGCCAGAGGCGGTCACGAGGTGGGGGCGCGCCCGGGCGCCCCTCCTCGTCGCGCCCGACGCTCCACCGACATACTCCTTCCTCCCATATATACCTACGTATCCCTAAACGATCAGGGGAGGAGCCAAAAAAACCTAATTCCACCGCCGTACCTTCCTGTATCCACGAGATCCCATCTTGGGGCCTGTTCCAGAGCTCCGCCGGAGGGGGAATCCACCACGGAGGGCTTCTACATCAACACCATAGCCCCTCCGATGAAGTGTGATTAGTTTACTTCAGACCTTCGGGTCCATAGCTAGTAGCTAGATGGCTTCTTCTCTCTTTTTGGATCTCAATACAATGTTCTCCCCCTCTCTCGTGGAGATCTATTCGATGTAATCTTCTTTTTGCGGTGTGTTTGTTGAGACCGATGAATTGTGGCTTTATGATCCAGCTTATCTATGGATAATATTTGAATCTTCTCTGAATTCTTTTATGTATGATTGAGTTATCTTTGCAAGTCTCTTTGAATTATCCGTTTGGTTTGTCCAACTAGATTGTTAGTTCTTGCAATGGGAGAAGTGCTTAGCTTTGGGTTCAATCTTGCGGTGTCCTTACCTAGTGACAGAAAGGGTTGCAAGGCACGTATTATATTGTTGCCATCGAGGATAACAAGATGCGGTATTTATCATATTGCATGAATTTATTCCTCTACATCATGTCATCTTGCTTAAGGCGTTACTCTGTTTTTAACTTAATACTCTAGATGCATGCTGGATAGCGGTCAATGAGTGGAGTAATAGTAGTAGATGCAGAATCGTTTCGATCTACTTGTCACGGACGTGATGCCTATATACATGATCATACCTAGATAACCTCATAACTATGCTCAATTCTATCAATTGCTCAACAGTAATTTGTTCACCCACCGTAGAATATCTATGCTCTTGAGAGAAGCCACTAGTGAAACCTATGGCCCCCGGGTCTATTCTCATCATATCAATCTCCATCACTTTATTTACTTGCTTTGCTTTTACTTTTACTTTGCATCATTATACCAAAAGTACCAAAATATTATCTCTATCAGATCTCACTCTAAGTAAGTGACCGTGAAGGATTGACAACCCCTAATCGCGTTGGTTGCGGTAGCTATTGTTCTGTGTAGGTACGAGGGACTTGCGCGTGGCCTCCTCTTGGATTGATACCTTGGATCTCAAAAACTGAGGAAATACTTACGCTCTCAGTGCTGCATCATCCTCTCCTCTTGAGGAAAACCAACGCAAGCTCAAGGCGTAGCAAGAAGGATTTCGGCGCCGCTGTCGGGAGGTCTCACGAAAAGTCAACATACCAAGTACCCATCACAACCCCTATCTCTCGCATTACATTATTTGCCATTTGCCTCTCATTTTCCTCTCCCCCACTTCACCCTTGAAATTTTATTTTCCCTCTCTTTCCCAATCTCCTCCTCCTTTTTCCCTTGCCTTTTTCTCGTCCGTTTGTTTGCTCGTGTGTTAGTTTGCTTGCTTGTCATCATGACTAGTCCCTTATCTACTCCTATGTCTCCCGAGTTTGAAGTTCTTCACTTCAAGCAAAGGCAAGGAGAAAACTTAAAAGATGCTTGGTATAGGATGATGGAATCTTATCGTAAATGCACCCTAGAGGTGAACTATAGAATCCTTTTTCGGAATTTTTATGTTGGGTTAAATATAACATATAGACAACTCCTGGATTGCATGGCCAAGGGAAATTTCATTGAAATTGATCCCAGTATTGCGCACGAAATTATAGAGGGAATAGTGGGAACACCACCCCAAAAAGGAGGATCTCATCCTAACCAGGAAGAAACCCAAATGTTTGAAAAGATTTGTGAAGCAACAAAGATTTTACAAAAGTCTCTTGATCCTCTTAAAAATATTGGCGGAAATCTTAACCGTATTAATATGTTGATTACTCTTTGTAATAAACTCTTGGATTCTTTAGATCTAAAAATTTCCGAGTATGACGGGAAGAGGGAAGAAACCCCCGGATTCGAACATGACTCCGCTAAAAAACTGAAAATTAAAGTTGGCAATACCTAGATCTATCCTTGCTTTTATGCCTAGCTAGGGGCGTTAAACGATAGCGCTTGTTGGGAGGCAACCCAATTTTATATTTATTTTTTGTTTTTGCTTCTGTTTAGGAATGAATAATCCATCTAGCCTCTGTTTAGATGTGGTTTTATCTTTTAATTAGTGTTTGTGCCAAGTTAAACCTATTAGATCTTCTTGGGAGATAGTCATTTGATCTTGCTGTAATTTCCAGAATCTTTGTGCTCAGTGCCCGAATTGTTAAAAATCACCAAAACGTGATAAAATAGTGATTCCAATTGCTTCTGATCAATAAACAAATTTTCCAGGTCTTCTAATTTTGGTAGAATTTTTTGGGTTCCAGAAGTTTGCGTTAGTTACAGATTACTACAGACTGTTCTGTTTTTGAAAGATTCTGTTTTGCGTGTGTTGTTTGCTTATTTTGATGAATCTATGGTTAGTAAAATAGTTTATAATCCATAGAGAACTTGGAATACAGTAGGTTTAACACCAATATAAATAAATAATGAGTTCATTATAGTACCTTAAAGTAGTCTTTCGTTCTCTTTCTCTAACGGAGCTCACGAGATTTCTATTGAGTTTTGTGTTGTGAAGTTTTCAAGTTTTGGGTGAATTCTTTTGATGGATTATGGAACAAGGAGTGGCAAGAGCCTAAGCTTGGGGATGCCCATGGCACCCCCAAGATAATCCAAGGACACCAAAAAGTCAAAGCTTGGGGATGCCCCGGAAGGCATCCCCTCTTTCGTCCACTTCCATCGGTAATTTACTTGGAGCTATATTTTTATTCACCAACATGATATGTGTTTTGCTTGGAGCGTTTTGTATTATTTGAGTCTTTGCTTTTTAGTTTACCACAATCATCCTTTCTGTACACACCTTTTGTGAGAGCCGTACATGATTTGGAATTTGTTATCATACTCTATGTGCTTCACTTATATCTTTTGAGCTTGATAGTTTTGCTCGTAGTGCTTCACTTATATCTTTTGAGCTTGATAGTTTTGCTCTAGTACTTCACTTAGATCTTTTAGAGCACGATGGTGGATTTGTTTTAAAGAAACTTGATCTCTCATGCTTCACTTAGATCATTTTGAGAGTCATTAATAGCATGGTAATTTTCTTAATGTTAATATACTTGGTGTTCGAGATATGTGAAACTTTCTTTTGAGTGAATTGAATACTAAGATAAATTTAATGCTTAATAATTGTTTTGAGATATGGAGGTAATAATATGAAAGTCGTGCTAGTTGATAATTGTGAATTTGAGAAATACTTGTGTTGAAGTTTGCAAGTCCCGTAGCATGCACGTATGGGTAAAGTTGTGTAACAAATTTGAAACATGAAGTATACCTGGCTTGTGCATCCTTATGAGTGGCGGTCGGGGACGAGTGATGGTCTTTTCCTACCACTATATTCCCCTAGGAGCATTGTGCGTAGTACTTGATTTTTGATGGCTTCTAAATTTTTGCAATAAGTATATGAGTTCTTTTGACTAATGTTGAGCCCATGGATTATACGCACTTTTATCTTTCCGCACTTGCTAGCCTCTTGATGCACTGCATTGCCCTTTCTCACCTTGAGAGTTGGTGCAAACTTCACCGGTGCATCCAAACCCCGTGATATGATACGCTCTTTCACACATAAACCTCCTTATCTCTTCCTCAAAACAGCCACCATACCTACCTATCATGGCATTTCCATAGCCATTCCGAGATATATTGCCATGCAACTTCCATCATCATTATTATGACATACATTACTTTTTTCATATTGCCATTGCATGATCATGTAGCTGACATCGTATTTGTGGCAAAGCCACCATGCATTATTTTCCATACATGTCACTCTTGATTCATTGCACCATCCCGGTACACCGCCGGAGGCATTCATATAGAGTCATATTTTGTTCTAAGTTTCGAGTTGTAATTGTTGAGTTGTAATAGAAATAAAAGTGTGATGATCATCATTATTAGAGCATTGTCCCAAGTGAGGAAAGGATGATGGAGACTATGATTCCCCCATAAGTCGGGATGAGACTCCGGACGAAAAAAAAGAGGCCATAAAAAAGAGAGAGAGAAAAGGCCCAAATAAAAAATAATAATAAAAAAATGAGAGAAAAAGAGAGAAGGGACAATGCTACTATCCTTTTACCACACTTGTGCTTCAAAGTAGCACCTTGTTCTTCATGTAGTGAGTCTCATATATTGTGCTTCAAAGTAGCACCTTGTTCTTCATGTAGTGAGTCTCATATATTGTGCTTCAAAGTAGAACTATGATCTTCATAATAGAGAGTCTCTCATTTTCTCACTTTCATATACTAGTGGGAATTTTCATTATACAACTTGGGTTGTATATTCCAATGATGGGCTTCCTCAAATAGCCCTAGGTCTTCGTGAGCAAGCAAGTTGGATGCACACCCACTTAGTTTCTTTTGTAGAGCTTTCATATACTTATAGCTCTAGTGCATCCGTTGCATGGCAATCCCTACTCCTCATGTTGACATCAATTGATGGGCATCTCCATAGCCCGTTGATTATCCTTGTCGATATGAGACTTTCCTTTTTTTGTCTTCTCCACACAATCCCATCATCATATTTCTATTCCACCCATAGTGCTATACCCATGGCTCGCGCTCATGTATTGCGTAAAGGTTGAAAGAGTTTGAGATTATTTGAGTATGAAACAATTGCTTGGCTTGTCATCGGGGGTATAGAAGTTGGGAACATCTTTGTGTGACAAAAATGAAGCATAGCCTAACCATATGATTTTGTAGGGATGAACTTTCTTTGGCCATGTTATTTTGAGAAGACATCATTGCTTAGTTAGTATGCTTGAAGCATTATTATGTTTATGTCAATATGAACTTTTGTCTTAAATCTTTCGGATCTGAATATTCATATCACAAGTAAGAAGATTTATATTGAAATTATGCCAAAGTATCACTCCGCATCAAAAATTCTCTTTTTATCATTAACCTACTCGAGGACGAGCAGGAATTAAGCTTGGGGATGCCAGATACGTCTCCAACATATCTATAATTTTTGATTGCTCCATGCTAATTTATCTACTGTTTTGGACTATATTGGGCTTTATTTTACAATTTTATATTACTTTTGGGACTAACCTATTAACCGGAGGCCCAGCCCAGAATTGTTGTTTTTTGCCTATTTCAGTGTTTCGAAGAAACGGAATATCAAACGGAGTCCAAACGGAATGAAACCTTCGGGAACGTGATCTTCTCACCGAACGTGATCCATGAGACTTGGACCCTACTCCAAGAAGTGCCAGAGGCGGTCACGAGGGTGGAGGGCGCGCCCCCCTACCTCGTGGGCCCCCTGACGCTCCACCGACGTACTCCTTCCTCCTATATATACCTACGTATCCCCAAACGATCAGGGGAGGAGCCAAAAAACCTAATTCCACCGCCGTACCTTCCTGTATCCACGAGATCCCATCTTGGGGCCGGTTCTGGAGCTCCGCCGGAGGGGGCATCCACCACGGAGGGCTTCTACATCAACACCATAGCCCCTCCGATGATGTGTGAGTAGTTTACTTCAGACCTTCTGGTCCATAGCTAGTAGCTAGATGGCTTCTTCTCCTTTTTTGGATCTCAATACAATGTTCTCCCCCTCTCTCGTGGAGATCTATTCGATGTAATCTTATTTTTGCGATGTGTTTGTTGAGACCGATGAATTGTGGGTTTATGATCCAGCTTATCTATGGATAATATTTGAATCTTCTTTGAATTCTTTTATGTATGATTGAGTTATATTTGCAAGTCTCTTCGAATTATCCGTTTGGTTTGGCCAACTAGATTGGTAGTTCTTGCCAGGGGAGAAGTGCTTAGCTTTGGGTTCAATCTTGCGGTGTCCTTACCTAGTGACAGAAAGGGTTGCAAGGCACGTATTGTATTGTTGCCATCGAGGATAACAAGATGGGGTATTTATCATATTGCATGAATTTATTCCTCTACATCATGTCATCTTGCTTAAGGCGTTACTCTGTTTTTAACTTAATACTCTAGATGCATGCTGGATAGCGGTCAATGAGTGGAGTAATAGTAGTAGATGCAGAATCGTTTCGATCTACTTGTCACGGACGTGATGCCTATATACATGATCATACCTAGATAACCTCATAACTATGCTCAATTCATCAATTGCTCAACAGTAATTTGTTCACCCACCGTAGAATATCTATGCTCTTGAGAGAAGCCACTAGTGAAACCTATGGCCCCCGGGTCTATTCTCATCATATCAATCTCCATCAATTTATTTACTTGATATGCTTTTACTTTTTACTTTGCATCATTATACCAAAAATACCAAAAATATTATCTCTATCAGATCTCACTCTAAGTAAGTGACCGTGAAGGGATTGACAACCCCTAATCGCGTTGGTTGCGGTAGCTATCATTTTGTGCAGTGTACGAGGACTTGGCGTGGCCTCCTCTTGGATTGATTCCTTGGTTCTCAAAAACTGAGGGAAATACTTACGCTACTGTGCTGCATCATCCTCTCCTCTTCAGGGAAAACCAAGCAAGCTCAAGATGTAGCAGTCGTGTTTTTGCAGGGACGACGATCGGAGCGTGGGGCCAAGCCCCTATGGACTCGTCGGCCAAGGGCGTCCGGATTGGGCAAGCTCAAGAGGAAGGCGGTAAGGGTTGACTCGCCGCTACAGAGGTAAGACAAAAACTTGTGCTGTGATTATGGTATTTTGAAGTATGACAACACCCTTTGTGTTCTAGCAGGAAGAGGAGCAGCCGGACTATATCCGGGGATCCTGCCAACCACGCCTCCACCAGCCGGATTCTAGAACCAGCTTCGAGAGGGGAGGCTAGAGCGGGGCCGATGCCGCATAGTTCTCCAACATAGAGTGCGGATATGCTCTCAGCCACGAATTCCGAAGTAGAGAGCGCCATGAATCACAGGCGCCGACGGGCCGTACTTCGGAACAACATCTTTTCCGAAGAGGCATTTAATGCCTTCAATTCGGGAGACGCATACATCCGAGCTGCTCAAGGCGTGCTTGCCCGAGCGACGGACCAGTATACCAAAGATATACGGGTGAATCCGGAGGGCGTAAGAGAGGATGCATCGCATCTCAAAAGGCGGCTGGAGGCTGGCGAGCGCATTCTTACGCGAGTTAGGCAGGAGAAGAACGATCTTCAAGATGCCAAAGTCCAGCTGGACGTGGAGTTAAAAGATCTCCGCGCTCAGCTGGCGGACTCCATGAAGGAGAACAAAAGGCTTCGACGCGGCATTTACGGTAAGTGCCTAGACGAACTGTAGTATAGTTCGGCGAGGAAGTATATTGAAAGAATTCTGCTTGCAGGAATGTTAACGGGTCACCCTGAGGAGGAAATGCCCTCATCTGCAAGTGATTTACTGCAGGACCTTTCGCAACTGCACGAGCGAGCTCTGCAAGTGATGCAGGGTGTTGCTCAGGCTTTATGGCCATCAAGCTTGCTGCCGAATGGCATGGGGGAGCTTGTGGATATGCTTCAAGGAGCATGGCGGCGCTTCCGACTGTGGAAGGTGTCCGCTTGCCGCCAAGGCGCAAGAGAAGCCTGGGCTATGGTGAAGACGCGCTACACCAGGCTGGACCCGAACCATATGGCCAAAGTAGGACCGGCGGGGCCCGATGGGCAGGAAATTCCCGTGACCCTGGTATATGACCAGGTAGCGTTAGCCGCTAAGTATTCTCAATAGGATTGTAAGCTAGATAGCCTGTTGGACGGTATAGAGGAGGAATATAGTCATTCCAAATGACTGTGTAATTTTAATGGACATAATTAGCCCCTAGCCGGATTAAAATCATTTGTCATGGCGGACCTTTTCGCTTCAGCCCCCGGATCCTATAGTCCGGGGTGTGTCCGAATACCCACTCAATTATACAAAACCGGGGTATGCGTGGACACCAGGCGTAGGGGTCATAAGTGCTTGAACAGACAAGTACCCAACTAGTTAATATTACATGGATAGTAAGAAACATCTTCCAGGGAGAATAGTTCTGTTAGGGGTTCCTTTCCCTGGGTAAGCATGTGATAATGCACATGTACGGACTGCGAACTATTGCGCAGGATACAAAACTTCTGGGGATTTGCGTTATAATAAACGAATAAATATTTTTTTCACCGACCGAATATTCTCTTAAGGAAGCTAGCTTTCGGCTTCACCCAGTCTGAGGTACACATCCGGCTAAACCGGCAGTAACAATCGCAGAGGTGCTCCCCTTATGCCCTAGCCGAATTAACGGGAACGTAGGGCATAAACACAAGAGCCAGGCAACCCATCTTGGCAACATCTTAAGTCATATCGATGCATATAATGGTGAAGAAAAGGCACATATGGAAAAAGAATGCATATGTGATGGGCAGAAAGCCATGTGAGTAATTATTCTTAGCTTCCGTATAGGAAGCCCCCAGGTATTGCTTACACACTTAGTGCGGCCGGAGTGATCCGGAAATCCGCACTGTATTGAATACTTTGTGTGAAGAGAGAAAAAGTTCGAGAAAGGAAAAAGGGAGGGAGCATAATTAAAAAAGGAGGGGTTGGGAGACGAACATTGAGTTCGGCGTTAGGCATAGAATCTCCGGAGTCTGGCCGCGTTCCATTGGTTCGGCTCGAGTCTGTTATCGGATGCATTACGTGAGCGATACGCTCCTCCAAAGATAACTTTGTCAATGACGGCGACCCTCCCACTTGGGTTTGAGCTTGTCCTTCTTCTTCTCCGGTAGGCGTAGACGAGCTCGCCAATGTTGTAAGTTTTGGCCCGCACTTCTCTGCTTTGATATCGTCGAGCCTGCTGCTGATAGAATGAGGAGCGGGCTTTTGCGACGTCGCGCTCCTCCTCCAGGGCGTCCAAGTTATCCTGCCGATCTAACTCGGCTTCCTTCTCTTCGTACATGCGTACCCGTGGCGAATCATGTATTATGTCGCAAGGTAATACTGCTTCCGCACCGTACACCATAAAAAATGGTGCATATCCGGTGGTGCGATTTGGCGTGGTCCGCAGCCCCCAGAGTACGGAGTCGAGCTCCTCGACCCAGTGCGTATCCGACTCTGTCAAGGATCGCACTAGTCTGGGTTTGATGCCGCTCATGATGAGAACATTTGCCCGCTCTACCTGGCCGTTTGTTTGGGGATGGTAGACGGAAGCGTAATCGAGCTTAATGCCCTTTTTTGCGCAACAAGTTTTCACTTCGTCGGCTGTGAAATTTGAGCCATTATCAGTGATGATGTTGTGGGGGACACCGTATCGGTGTACGACCCCGGATATGAAGTCCATTACTGGTCCGGATTCAGCCATTTTGACTAGTTTAGCTTCTATCCATTTGGTGAATTTTTCCACCATGACCAATAAGTATTTTTTCTTATGGCTACCCCCTTTAAGGGGTCCGACCATATCCAGCCCCCAGACCGCAAAGGGCCAAGTTATGGGGATTGTTTGGAGAGTGGTAGGGGGCATATGACTCTGATTGGCAAAGAGCTGGCAACCAACGCAATGGTGGACAAGGTCCTGTGCGTCTGCTCGGGCCGTCGGCCAATAGAAACCTGTACGAAAGGCCTTGCTGACTAATGCTCGAGCCGCGGCGTGGTGCCCGCCCAGGCCGGCATTAATTTCAGCCAAGAGCTGCCGCCCTTCCTCTTCGGAGATCCATCTTTGGAGTACTCCGGTAGCGCTTTTCTTGTAGAGTTCCCCTTCGTAGACTTTGTAAGCTTTGGAGCGCCGGATGATGCAACGTGCTTCATTTTGGTCTTCGGAGAGCTCCTGCCTATTTAGGTAGGCCAAGAAAGGCTCGGTCCACGGGGCGATTATGTAACGCCCCCGATGCGGCTATATCTCCCACGTGTCGAGGCACGAC
The DNA here is from genome assembly GCA_021605205.1 of Aegilops longissima. NCBI lineage: Eukaryota > Viridiplantae > Streptophyta > Magnoliopsida > Poales > Poaceae > Aegilops > Aegilops longissima. The sequence continues at coordinate 42,449,243 of CM038676.1, read as the reverse complement.
TTAGAGGCATAACCGCATTGAAAGCAATGTCGCAAGTGAGGTAATCTTCACACTACCCATGTAGTAATTAAGGGAAAGATACATAGTTGGCTTACAATCGCCACTTCACACAAAGACATAAATAAACATCCATCATTCAGTACACTCAAGGTCCGACTACGGAACCAAAATAAAAGAAGATACCCCAAATGCTACACAGATCCCGAATCGTCCCAACTGGGCACCACTACGATCATCGGGAAAAGACACATAGTAACGACCACGTTCCTCGTCGAACTCCCACTTGAGCTCGGTTGAGTCACCTGACCGCATCGTCGGAACCTGCAACTGTGTTTGGAAGTATCTGTGAGTCACGGGGACTCAGCAATCTCACACCCGCGAGATCAAGACTATTTAAGCTTATAGGAAGGACAGGGAAGTAAAGTGGAGCTGCTGCAAGCGACTAGCATATATGGTGGCTACATCGCAAAAGAGAGCGAGAAGAGGAGCAAAGCACGGTCGTGAAGCTAGTAGCGATCAAGAAGTGATCCTGAACTACTTACGTCAGACATAACTCCAACACCGTGTTCACTTCCCGGACTCCGCCGAGAAGAGACCATCACGGTTACTCACGCGGTTGATGTGCATTTTATATGAGGTCAACTTTGGGTTATCTACAACCGGACATTAACAAATTCCCATCTGCCTCATAACCGCGGGCACGGCTTTCGAAAGATATTACCCTGCAGGGGTGTCCCAACTTAGCCCATTATAAGCTCTCACGGTCAACGAAGGATATTCCTTCTACCGAAGACCCGATCAATCTCGAATCCCGGACTACAAGACATTTCGACAGCAATAAAACAAGACCAGCAAAGCCGCCCGATTGTGCCGACAAATCCCGATAGGAGCTGCACATATCTCGTTCTCAGGGCACATCCGGATGAGACTAGCTACGAGTAAAACCAAGCCTCGAGTTTCCCCGTGGTGGCCCCGCAGTCAGCTCAGTTCGGGCCAGCACTCGAAGGAGCACTGGTCCGGGGTTAAAATAAAGATGACCCTCGGGCTCGCGAAAACCCGGGGGAAAAGGCTTAGGTGGCAACTGGTAAAACCAAAGTTGGGCCTTCTGGACGAGTCTTATTCAAAGCGAACTGTCAAGGGGTCCCATAAATCACCCAACTGTAAGGAACGCGAAATCAAGGAACATAACACCGTATGACGGAAACTAGGGTGGCAAGAGTGGAACAAAACACTGGGCATAAGGCCGAGCCTTCCACCCTTTACCAAATATATAGATGTATTAATTATAGCAGATATATATATTGTGATATCCCCAACAAGTAATCATGTTCCAAAGAGGAACAACATCTCCATGTTCCAACAAGGAACAAACTTCAGCTTCACCTGCAACTAGCAACGCTATAAGAGGGCTGAGCAAAGCGGTAACATAGCCAAACAACGGTTTGCTAGGAAAAGGATGGTTAGGGGCTGACATGGCAATATGGGTGGCATGATATAGCAAGTGGTAGGCATCGCAGCATAGGCATAGCAAAAGAGCGAGCAACTAGCATAGCAAAGATAGAAGTGATTTCGAGGGTATGGTCATCTTGCCTGCAATGTTCTCAGAGTTGTCGAAAGCTTGATCCTCGAAAACGTTCTCAACAGGTTCCTCGTTCACGTACTCGTCTCCCGGCTCTACCCAAAGCAACAACACAAACAAAGGAACCACAATAAATCACGGTGCAATGCACAATCAACATGATGCAAAACATGACAAGATATGCGAGATGCGATATGCAATGCGTATGTGCGCTCCGGAAGGTAAATGATGAACCAGGCATCAACTTGGCGAACCAAGTATGCCACTGGAAAGATGAGATGATTTCGGTTGAAATCGATATAAAGATCACCAGAAACGGATGCACGGTTTGCAAATGGCAAGCAAAACAAGAATGGCGCAAATCTGCCATTAACAGCATGATGCCACTTAGCAAGCAACAATTAATTAAGCTACTGCACCCAGACGTAACAACAAAGCACATGGCAGTGATCTACACATGATGCTCGACAAAAGATGAGCACTGAGCTACGGCTAGTTCACATCATAACATGTTCAAATAAGCATGGCAAAAGAGCACAAAATATCAGGCTGGACATGGCAAAAACAGCATCAGGTTGCAATGTTCAGAGCAGCAAAACTACATGCTACAGGACCTTAAAATAGCAAATCATGGCATGGCATGAATTTACTCAAAGCCTAGAACAAAAGTCCCTTACTGACCATAAGCCAAAAAGGACTAGAAAATATAGTAACACCCATGTCAATATTGAAAGTTTCGTTAACAGATTCAGCAACATGACATGTCAAAAACTGATAACGAGTAGGCATGTTTACAAGCTCAATGCACTCACTACAGAGCCTCAAATGATAAACTAAGCATACATACATCAAGAAGAAATGGCATAGAAGACATACATGGCAAGAACAATAACATAGCGTAAATGGATCAACCACAACAAGCTTGGCAAAATTGAATAACATGTATACAATCTGCCAGGAAACATTTGATAGCAAAAGTAGAGCTCGATTGACTCAAGCTATGGCACTCCATAATTGCAAACAAAGGCATTGATGGATAGAGAAAGACATGTTTTACAAAACACCCTTACTGAAGTATCTCAAAATATGCATGGTTCTCTCGGTATCATCAAGTAAACATGACATCAAAATCAGCTAAAACAGGGCTGAAATCAGCAACAACAGGACACCTACTTTGCATGCTTGTGCTAGTCACCACATAGATCACAAAAATACATGGCATATACCCCTGGAAAGATGGCATGGCATTTTACAAAACACATGTAGGACTCAAATTCATAGGGTGCACACAATAATCATGGCAAAAATAACAAAAGTGCAATTTCTGTTAAGAAACAGAAACTATCATCACATAGCACTCTACCAACAGCATTTCGGGCATCAAGATGAGCTCAAATGAAAATGATGCAATGAGATGAAATGATCTACTCTTCGAGACGAACATTTTGACATATTATACGCATAAAATGGATCTACGGATGCTAAGATATAGTACGTTGAAAATGCACAAAATAACAATGATGCTAAAAACTTAGAAGGAAAAAGGGAGGAGAGAGAGAAGTCAACGGTAGCGGTTCCCGAGGCCGGATCGGATCGGGCGCGCGATCGGCGAGGCGGCGCCGAGGTCGCCGGAGGAGGCGGCAGGAGGTCGCCGGCGGGTGGAAGGAGCTCGCGGTGGGGGCCGCGCCCGGTGAAGCGCGGCGGCGGAGGCGGCGACCACCATGGCGGGGCAGCGGGATCCGCGAAGGCGGGCGGCGGTGAGGCGGCGGTGGCGCGCGCCGGCGCGGCGGCGGGAGGCGCCGGCGGAGGCGCTGCTCGAGAGCGGCCGGGCGGGCGAAGCGCGCGTCTCGGCGGCGGCGGCGGCGCCAGCCGGCGCAAGAGGCCCGGATGGGCCCCACGACGGCCGCGCACCGTGGAGGCGGAGGGCCTGTGGCGGCCGGGCGGTTGACGAGGGCGCGGGCGGACGTGTCCGGCGGCGGCTGGACGCGTCCGGCGGCGCGGGACGGATTTTTTAGGGTTTCGGGGAAGAGGATGATCCGGATTTCGGGGGAGGTGTTTAAATAGGCATAGAGGGAGCTAGGAGAGTCCAAATGAGGTGTAGTTTTCGCCCACACGATCGTGATCGAACGACGGAGAGCATGGGAGTGACTTAGCTGGGTTATTGGGCTGTTTTGAAGGGGTGTTGGGCTGCAACTTAAAAGAGGCCTTTGCGAGAGTGCGGTTAACCGTTGGAGTACCAAACGAGCTCCAAATGACCCGAAACTTGACCGGTGGTCTACGGGTGGTATACCAAGGCCACTAGACAAACCTCGGTCCATTTCGAGAAGGTTTAATACCCGCACACGGAAAAACGTAAAAGGGACCGCCGTGGGAGATAGGAGTGCCGGATTGCAAAACGGACAACGGGAAAAATGCTCGGAATCATGAGACGAACACGTATGCAAATGCGATGCACATGATGACATGATGGAAATGCATGACAAGGACAAAAGCAAAAAGGAGAAAAACCCAACCACGGAGGGAATATCATATATCAATGCCGAAAATGGCAAGAGTTGGAGTTACAAATATGGGAAGTTACTTCCGGGTGTTACAACACTCCACCACTACAAGAGGATCTCGTCCGAGATCTAGGACTGAAAGAACTCCGGATATTCGAACGGAGGTGATCCTCGCGCCCCGGTAGCTTCTCGGTCGGAATGGTGTGACCACTTCACTTTCAGGAATTTGATTGACTTGTTGCGAGTCTTGCGCTCGGTTTCTTCAAGAATAGCAACGGGTGCTCATGATAAGAGAGATCTTCTTGAAGGTCAATCTCTTGAAGTTGATAGTGCGTTCAGAGTCTTGAAGCACTTGCGAAGTTGTGACACGTGAAACACATCGTGCGCGTTTGCAAAGTTGGATGGAAGCTCAAGTTGATAGGCGAGATCGCCTCTTTTACCAATTATCTTGAAAGGACCCACGTATCTAGGTGCAAGCTTCCTTTGATACCGGGCGACGAGTGCCTTTCATTGGAGAAACGCGGAGGTAGACATGGTCTCCGATTTCAAAAGCCACATCACGGTGCTTATCATCATAATAGCTCTTCCGCGCGATTATGCGGCTTTGAGATTCTCACGAATGACTTGGCACATTTCTTACGCTTCGTGATCAAGTCATTGCCAAGAAGTTGGCGTTCACCTGTCTCGCACCAATTGAGAGGAGTACGGCACTTTCTCGCCATAGAGAATTTCAATGGGGCCTTGCCCAACTCGCTTGGAAGCTGTTGTTGTAGGAGAACTTCGGCATATGGAAGACAATCTTCCCACTTCATACCGAAGAAATGACACAAGCCCCGAGCATATCTTCAAGGATTTGATTTACTCGCTCAACTTGGCCACTTGCTTGAGGATGGAAAGCTGTCTTTGAAACGAATGTTGGTGCCCATGGCCTTCGGAAAGAATCCCAAAACTTGGAGGTAAAGATGCTGCCACGGTCTCAAGAGATCACTTGTGGAATGCCGTGCAAGGAGACAATCTCGAGGTGTATAGCTCGCCAACCGAGCTGCTGTGATGGATTCTTTGATAGGAAGAAAATGAGCCACTTTAGTAAGCTTGTCAATGACAACGAAGATAGCATCATTTCCACGCTTGGACTTTGGAAAGCTAGTCACGAAGTCCATTTCAATATGATCAAACTTCCATTCTGGAATAGCAAGAGGTTGGAGGAGACCAGCTGGTCTTTGGTGTTCTGCTTTCACTCTTCTGCAGACATCACATTCATTCACGAATTGAGCAATTTCTCGCTTCATTCGAGTCCACCAATAAGACTGCTTGAGATCATGGTACATCTTCGTACTTCCAGGATGAATGGATAGAAGCGAATTGTGAGCCTCGTTCATAATGACTTTTCGCAGATCACCCTTAGGAACCACAATCCGGTCCTCAAAGAACAGAGTGTCTTTGTCATCAACATTGAAGCACTTGTACTTGGAAATGCCCTTGTCGATACCACGTTTCACCTTTTTCACCATGGTATCCGAAGTTGAGCCTCACGAATCTGATCTTCCAAAGTAGGAGAGACTATGAGGTTGGCAAGAAAGCCTTGAGGAACAACTTGAAGATTCAGCTTGCGGAAAGCTTCACAGAGATCCGGTGAAAGGGCTTGAGGATTAGATCACATTGCGATAAGCTTTCCCGCTCAAAGCATCTGCAATAACATTGGCTTTGCCGGAGTATATTCAATACTTGGGTTGTACTCTTGAATCATTTCGACCCAACGAGTCTGCTGAGGTTGAGGTTGGGCTGAGTGAAGATGTACTTGAGACTCTTGTGATCGTGAAAATGTCCACTTTCCTTCCCAACAAGAGATGTCTCCACGTAATCAATGCATGGACAACTGCCGCCAACTCAAGATCGTGAGTGGGGTAGTTCTTCTCGTTGGGCTTCAATCTGGCGAGAGGTATAAGCCACAACTCTCTTCTCTTGCATTAACACAGCACCGAGACCTTGAAGAGAAGCATCACGAAAAACTTCAAATGGCTTGGATTCATCAGAGGAGTCGAGCAGGGAGCTGTGACGAGTTTCTCTTTGAGGGTATTGAAAGCAACGTCACACTCAGGAGACCAGACATACTTCACATGCTTCTGGAGAAGGTTGGAAAGAGGCTTTGCAATCTTGGAGAAATTCTCAACGAATCTTCGGCAATAGCTTGCAAGACCAAGAAAACTGCGGAGCTCCTTGACATTCTGAGGAGGTTCCCAATTCACAATTGCGGACACCTTCTCGGGATTAACAGCGATGCCCTTGGCAGAGATGATATGACCAAGATAAAGCACTTCATCAAGCCAAAATTCACATTTGGAGAACTTAGCATAGAATTGATACTCTCTGAGCTTGTCTAGCACCAATCGCAAATGCTTGGCACGATCCTTCTTATTCTTGGAGAAGACCAAAATATCATCAAGATAGACCAAGACGAATTCATTGGTGTAGGGGTTGAATATGAAGTTCATCATCCGAGAGAATGTAGGAGGAGCATTGACAAGGCCGAAAGACATGACAGTATATTCATAAGAACCAAAGCTTGTTCTGAATGCTGTCTTGGGAATATCTTGTTCACGAATGCGAATCTGATGATACCCCATACGAAGGTCAAGCTCAGAGAACACTGTAGCACCTTTGAGTTGCTCGAAAAGCTCATTGATGTTGGGAAGTGGATACTTGTTCTTGATTGTCTTCTTATTCAATGGACGGTAATCGACGCAAAGTCGGTCCGTGCCATCCTTCTTCTGGACAAAAAGAACACCACAACCCCAAGGAGATGAACTCGGTCTGATCAAACCCAGACGCTCTTGTTCATCGAGCTGCTTCTTCAATTCCTTCAGCTCATCAGGTCCAAGCTTGTATGGACGCTTGCAAGCGGGTTCATGCGGGCTCAAGATCGATAACGAACTCAACTGGCCGATGAGGAGGCATACCCGGAAGCTCTTCTGGAAAGACATCTTGGTACTCACAAACAACTGGAATCTGAGAGATGGCATTCAGTTCGCCCTTCTCATTGAGAGAAAACAACCGAATGGTTTCATCACGAGCGGCATAGATGATCACATCATTAGAAGAGTGAGTCAATTGAATTTCCCTGGCAGCACAATCAAGCTGAGCTTTATGCTGATAAAGCCAGTCCATTCCGAGAATAAGATCAATATCCGAGTCACCAAGAACAATTGGTTTAGCCAGAAACCTATAATCGCCCATCTTGATAGAAACATCCGGAACCAAAACTCGAGAGGTCATCTCCTTAGCCGGAGAAACAATAGAGAAAGGTCTAGGCAAAGCTTGAGTAACCAAATCATGCATAGCCACAAAAGGTCTTGAGATGAAAGAATGCGATGCACCAAAGATCAAATAAGACTTTTGCAGAATATCATTAATCGAGAGATTACCCATTAACACATCGAAGATTCCTCCGCTTGAGCTGCATTCATCATATTGACCTTTGCAAACTTGGGATTATGCTTGACCACCGCATTGCTGGAAGATTTCACAGAGGAGGAGGCGGAAGGCGCCTCTGGTTGAAGCACTTGTTCAGATAGTGACCCTTCTGCCGACACTTGTTGCAAGTGACCTCGAGAGCGGACGGTGGTAAGGAGCACTTGACCTTGGAGCTTGAGAATTAGACTTGTTACGATAGCTTGGGTTGGGTGGGTGGGAAGATCCACGCCACCTGAGTTCTTCTCACTGGTAAGGCCGACGGAACGGAGGGGGAGGAAGGTAAAACTTCTGCTGCTTAGCTGCCACTTGAGAGGACGAAGAGGACTGAACTGCATCCCTGATTCTCTTCTTAGAAGCCTCACATTTGAGCTGGGCATCTTCTTGCTTCAGAGCCATGTTGTAGAAATCATCATACTTATCTCGCTCAAACAGCACAAGAGGTAATTGCAGATCTTCTCTCGCACCACCTCTGAATTGATAGATCATACTCTTTTCATCGTGCGCCTTGCTTAGCAAAACGAGCGAGCTTCGAACTGGATATTGTATTGATAGACAGACATGTTGCCTTGCTTGAGATTGCGGAACTCCTCACGCTTGCTCTCAACAACACTTTTCGGAATGTGATGAGCTCTAAAATCACGGCGGAACTCATCCCAGGTAATGACACGACCTCCTCTGGAATCTTTGTATTGCTGGTACCACTCAGCAGCTTGATCCTTGAGTTGAAACGATGCAAACTTGACAAAGTCCTCAGGTCTGACATTGCTACAGTCAAAGTGCTTGCAGATGTCCACTAACCAATCGTCAGCGTCTGTGGCCTCAACACAGAAACTGAAAGACTTCGGCTGATTAGCGAGGAACTGACTGAGAGTAGCAAAGTGTGGCTGATTGTTGCCTTGACCTTGATTTCCTTGATTGCCTTGCCCCTGAGTACGTTCTTGCAAGAGCTGCAAAATCATCTGAGCATTGGCATTGGTGGCTGCCATGATAGCTTGCCAGGCCTCTGGAGGCGGAGGTGGAGGTGGAGGTGGAGGATTCGACTGATCCCCATCATTGCGATCCGGATTCAGACGCGTTGGCGGAGCCATCCTGAAGAGGGTGACATCCGTTAGTCCTTTGATAGACAAATAGATAAGTAGAATCAACGGATAGAAATTGCAACATATAGTCTTCACAATAAACATTCGAACAAGAATGAACGAATGAATTCCAAAGTTAATCATCACACGCCCATTAAGGTGAGAAGCCACTTAGATAAAGATATGGAAACAACATCTGTCTTAGAAACAATTCAATATCCCAACTGAAAACAAAAGATTGGCTTCTAGAATGAGCGGAACAAACACATGATAGAGATTTCGCCCAAAGTGTTAGTGGTGGGGCCCACACGGACACGAAGTATAGCGGACGTCACGAATGACAAACAAGACGTCCCGAATCAGCATAGCCAAGGATTCTTTAAGACGCCTCGCGACCACTGAATCGACCGTGAATGGGCGGACCACTAGACGTTGAACCCCAATCTCAAATCATACATCCGCCGGAAAGAATATCCCGTAAGCTACTAGAATTCCCACCTATAAACTCCCAAACTTTCTGGTTATGCAATCTGGTGTTGGGGATACAGGGACACAAAATATATCACCCAAACTAACAATACCTAGATCCAATTGTATCCATCCGTCAACACATAACCAAGAAATCCTCGAAATCGTGTACCTCGACCTTCAAAAACATCCGTTATACAAGTCATGGCAATACTCCCTTTCGCCACAATCTTCGGGCTATCGAGGTTATCTCACCAACAACTGCACAAAAGAGATTTCGATGTCGGCAAAACTCGTATTCCAGAACTGCAACGATAAAATTGTGACGACAACACCTCGGAGCTCAACTCCCCGGGACACTGCCACAACCCCTAAATGTCAGGAGGCACCAAGAACAATGTTCTCGTCACAAAACCATCGGAACGATTCCAAGATACCCACGTGATCCTAAAAATTTTTTAGTGAAATTTGAGGAGAGAAGAGTCAAAACTCTCGTCAGACACCTCACAGAGCGATTTAAGGGACTGGGGAGTAAAAAGAATCCTACTCTCCGATATATATAATCCTAAGACTCAAAACATTTTCCATTCTAGACTCAACAACGGCAGCAAACAATCAAGTAGGGGGCTCCTAAGTCGGGGAAGGCTCTGATTACCAACTTGTAACGCCCCCGATGCGGCTATATCTCCCACGTGTCGAGGCACGACTTAGAGGCATAACCGCATTGAAAGCAATGTCGCAAGTGAGGTAATCTTCACACTACCCATGTAGTAATTAAGGGAAAGATACATAGTTGGCTTACAATGCCACTTCACACAAGACATAAATAAACATCCATCATTCGAGTACACTCAAGGTCCGACTACGGAACCAAAATAAAAGAAGATACCCCAAATGCTACACAGATCCCGAATCGTCCCAACTGGGCACCACTACTGATCATCGGGAAAAGACACATAGTAACGACCACGCCCTCGTCGAACTCCCACTTGAGCTCGGTTGAGTCACCTGCACCGCATCGCCGGAACCTGCAACTGTGTTTGAAGTATCTGTGAGTCACGGGACTCAGCAATCTCACACCAGCGAGATCAAGACTATTTAAGCTTATAGGAAGGACAGGGAAGTAAAGTGGAGCTGCTGCAAGCGACTAGCATATATGGTGGCTACATCGCAAAAGAGAGTGAGAAGAGGAGCAAAGCACGGTCGTGAAGCTAGTAGCGATCAAGAAGTGATCCTGAACTACTTACGTCGACATAACTCCAACACCGTGTTCACTTCCGGACTCACGAGAAGAGACCATCACGGTTACTCACGCGTTGATGTGTATTTTATATGAGGTCAACTTTGGGTTATCTACTACCGACATTAACAAATTCCCATCTGCCTCATAACCATGGGCACGGCTTTGAAAGATATTACCTGCAGGGTGTCCCAACTTAGCCCATTATAAGCTCTCACGGTCAACGAAGGATATTCCTTCTACCGAAGACCCGATCAATCTCGAATCCGGACTACAAGACATTTCGACAGCAATAAAACAAGACCAGCAAAGCCGCCCGATTGTGCCGACAAATCCCGATAGGAGCTGCACATATCTCGTTCTCGTGGCACATCCGGATGAGACTAGCTACGAGTAAAACCAAGCCTCGAGTTTCCCGTGGTGGCCCCATGAGTAGCTCGAGTTCGGACCAGCACTCGAAGGAGCACCGGTCCGGGGTTAAAATAAAGATGACCCTCGGCTCGCGAAAACCGGGGAAAAGGCTTAGGTGGCAAATGGTAAAACCAAAGTTGGGCCTTCTTTGGACGAGTCTTATTCAAAGCGAACTGTCAAGGGGTCCCATAAATCACCCAACCGTAAGGAACGCGAAATCAAGGAACATAACACCGGTATGACGGAAACTAGGGTGGCAAGAGGGAACAAAACATCGTGCATAAGGCCGAGCCTTCCACCCTTTACCAAATATATAGATGTATTAATTATAGCAGATATATATATATTGTGATATCCCCAACAAGTAATCATGTTCCAAAGAGGAACAACATCTCCATGTTCCAACAAGGAACAAACTTCAGCTTCACCGCAACTAGCAACGCTATAAGAGGGCTGAGCAAAGCAAGAACATAGCCAAACAACGGTTTGCTAGGAAAAGGATGGTTAGGGCTGACATGGCAATATGGGTGGCATGATATAGCAAGTGGTAGGCATCGCAGCATAGGCATAGCAAAAGAGCGAGCAACTAGCATAGCAAAGATAGAAGTGATTTCGAGGGTATGGTCATCTTGCTCGCAATGTTCTCGAGTTGTCGAAAGCTTGATCCTCGAAAACGTTCTCAACAGGTTCCTCGCTCACGCACTCGCCTCCGGCTCTACCCAAAGCAAGAACACAAACAAAGGAACCACAATAAATCACGGTGCAATGCACAATCAACATGATGCAAAACATGACAAGATATGCGAGATGCGATATGCAATGCGTATGTGCGCTCCGGAAGGTAAATGATGAACCAGGCATCAACTTGGCGAACCAAGTATGCCACTGGAAAGATGAGATGATTTCGGTTGAAATCGATATAAAGATCACCAGAAACGGATGCACGGTTTGCAAATGGCAAGCAAAACAAGAATGGCGCAAATCTGCCATTAACAGCATGATGCCACTTAGCAAGCAACAATTAATTAAGCTACTGCACCCAGACGTAACAACAAAGCACATGGCAGTGATCTACACATGATGCTCGACAAAAGATGAGCACTGAGCTACGGCTAGTTCACATCATAACATGTTCAAACAAGCATGGCAAAAGAGCACAAAATATCAGGCTGGACATGGCAAAAACAGCATCAGGTTGCAACGTTCAGAGCAGCAAAACTACATGCTACAGGACCTTAAAATAGCATATCATGGCATGGCATGAATTTACTCAAAGCCTAGAACAAAAGTCCCTTACTTACCATAAGCCAAAAAGGACTAGAAAATATAGTAACACCCATGTCAATATTGAAAGTTTCGTTAACAGATTCAGCAACATGACATGTCAAAAACTGATAACGAGTAGGCATGTTTACAAGCTCAATGCACTCACTACAGAGCCTCAAATGATAAACTAAGCATACATACATCAAGAAGACATGGCATAGAAGACATACATGGCAAGAACAATAACATAGCATAAATGGATCAACCACAACAAGCTTGGCAAAATTGAATAACATGTATACAATCTGCCAGGAAACATTTGATAGCAAAAGTAGAGCTCGATTGACTCAAGCTATGGCACTCCATAATTGCAAACAAAGGCATGGATGGATAGAGAAAGACATGTTTTACAAAACACCCTTACTGAAGTATCTCAAAATATGCATGGTTCTCTCGGTATCATCAAGTAAACATGACATCAAAATCAGCTAAAACAGGGCTGAAATCAGCAACAACAGGACACCTACTTTGCATGCTTGTGCTAGTCACCACATAGATCACAAAAATACATGGCATATACCCCTGGAAAGATGGCATGGCATTTTACAAAACACATGTAGGACTCAAATTCATAGGGTGCACACAATAATCATGGCAAAAATAACAAAAGTGCAAGTTCTGTTAAGAAACAGAAACTATCATCACATAGCACTCTACCAACAGCATTTCGGGCATCAAGATGAGCTCAAATGAAAATGATGCAATGAGATGAAATGATCTACTTTTCGAGACGAACATTTTGACATATTATACACGCAAAATGGATCTACGGATGCGAAGATATAGCACGTTGAAAAATGCACAAAATAACAATGATGCTAAAAACTTAGAAGGAAAAAGGGGAGGGGAGAGAGAGAAGTCAACGGCGGCGCGGTTCCCGAGGCCGGATCAGATCGGGCGCGGGATCGGCGAGGCGGCGCTCGAGGTCGCCGGAGGAGGCGGCAGGGAGGTCGCCGGCGGGGTGGAAGGAGCTCGCCGGCCGGGGCCGCGCGCGGCGGGCGGCGGGCCGGGCGGCGATGACCATCACAAGGGCGGCAGGGATCCGGCGGCGGCGGGCGGCGGTGAGGCGGCGGTGGCGCGCGCCGGGCGAGGCGGCGGGAGGCGCCGGCGAGGCGCGCTGCTCGAGCGGCCGCCGCGGCGGGCGGCGGCGGCCTCGGCGGCGGCGCGGCCGATCCGGGCAAGGGGCTCGGATGGGTTTCAGCGGGCAGCGCACCGTGGAGGCGGAGGCCCTGCGGCGGCCGGGCGGTTGACGAGGGCGCTGGGCGGACGTGTCCGGGCGGCGGCTGGACGCGTCCGCGGCGCGGACGGATTTTTTAGGGTTTCGGGGAAGAGGATGATCCGGATTTCGGGGGAGGTGTTTAAATAGGCATAGAGGGAGCTAGGAGAGTCCAAATGAGGTGTAGTTTTCGCCCACACGATCGTGATCGAACGACGGAGAGCATGGGAGTGACTTAGATGGGTTATTGGGCTGTTTTGAAGGGGTGTTGGGCTGCAACTTAAAAGAGGCCTTTGCGAGAGTGCGGTTAACCGTTGGAGTACCAAACGAGCTCCAAATGACCCGAAACTTGACCGGTGGTCTACGGGTGGTATACCAAGGCCACTAGACAAACCTCGGTCCATTTCGAGAAGGTTTAATACCCGCACACGGAAAAACGTAAAAGGGACCGCCGGGGGAGATAGGAGTGCCGGATTGCAAAACGGACAACGGGAAAAATGCTCGGAATCATGAGACGAACACGTATGCAAATGCGATGCACATGATGACATGATGGAAATGCATGACAAGGAAAAAAGCAAAAAGGAGAAAAACCCAACCACGGAGGGAATATCATATATCAATGCCGAAAATGGCAAGAGTTGGAGTTACAAATATGGAAAGTTACTTCCGGGGTGTTACAGATTACGGCCATGATTTCATGGGCCGAGGGCGTTATTTCGGTGGTAGAACCTCCGACTATGTCTGATGGCTCGGAATCTGAGGGTGTATTCGGATCCGTGCTAGTATTGTCGGACTCCCCTTCCCATACTACGGATGGCTTGAACAACCGTTCCAAGAATATGTTAGGTGGGACAGGGTCGCGTTTAGCGCCGATGCGAGCGAGGACATCCGCCGCTTGATTGTTTTCTCGAGCCACATGGTGGAATTCGAGCCCCTCGAACCGAGCTGACATTTTGAGGACGGCATTACGGTAGGCTGCCATTTTTGGGTCCTTGGCATCAAAATCTCCATTTATTTGTGATATTGCGAGGTTTGAATCCCCGCGCACTTCTAGGCGTTGAATGCCCATAGACACTGCCATCCGAAGACCGTGCAACATACCCTCGTATTCGGCTGCATTGTTGGAGTCTGTGTATAATATTTGGAGGACGTATTGGACCGTGTCTCCGGTGGGAGACGTCAGGACTACACCTGCTCCCAATCTGGTTTAGAGCCGTCGAAGTGCATGATCAAGTTTGAGTATGCGTCGTACTCTTTAAGGAGTTCGGCTTCTATCCATTCGGCGACGAAGTCAGCCAATACTTGCGACTTGATGGCCCGCCGAGGTTTGTATGTTATGTCGGACGGAAGGATCTCAATGGCCCATTTAGCAATCCGGCCCGTGGCATCGCGGTTATTTATTATGTCATTGAGTGGTACTTCGGAGGCCACCGTAATCGAACACTCTTGAAAGTAGTGTCATAGCTTCCGGGTGCCATGAACACCACGTATGCTATTTTTGATAGTGTGGGTATCAGGATTTGCATGGGGTTAGGACCGTGGACACGTAGTAAACCGGTTTCTGGAGCGGGTATTTGTATCCATCAGCCTCTCTTTCAACGACGAGAACTGCGCTTACAACTTGATGTGTTGCAGCTATGTACATCAGCATAGGTTCGTCGATATTTGGCGCTGTTAGTACTAGATTACTGGCCAATAAGGTTTTTATTTCATCCAGTCCGGCCGCGGCTGCATCCGTCCACATGAAGTTTTCGGTGCGCCAAAGAAGGCGGTAAAGAGGTAATGCCTTTTCTCCTAACCTGGAGATAAAGCGGCTGAGAGTAGCCACGCATCCGGCTAGTTTTTGGATGTGCTTGAGGTCTGTTGGTATAGCCAACTATGACAGAGCTCGGATCTTTGCCGGATTCACTTCAATTCCTTTGTTGGAAACGATGAAGCCGAGTAGCTTCCCCGAGGGGACGCCAAAAACGCATTTTTCCGGGTTCAGCTTGATGTCGCATGTCCGGAGATTGTCGAATGTAAGCCTCAAGTCATCTATTAGGGTTTCGACGTGTCTTGTTTTTACGACCACGTCATCCACGTATGCATCAACTGTTTTGCCGATTTGCTTTTCCAGGCATGTTTGAATCATGCGTTGGTAGGTTGCACCGGCGTTCTTGAGCCCGAAAGGCATAGTGTTGAAGCAGAAAGGGCCATATGGCGTTATGAAAGCTATTGCAGCTTGGTCAGACTCTACCGTCTTTATTTGATGGTATCCAGAGTATGCATCGAGGAAACACAGCGAGTCGTGTCCTGCTGTGGCATCGATGATTTGATCGATGCGAGGGAGGGGAAAGGGATCCTTGGGGCAAGCCTTGTTGA
The DNA here is from genome assembly GCA_021605205.1 of Aegilops longissima. Taxonomy (NCBI): domain Eukaryota; kingdom Viridiplantae; phylum Streptophyta; class Magnoliopsida; order Poales; family Poaceae; genus Aegilops; species Aegilops longissima. The sequence continues at coordinate 42,433,588 of CM038676.1, read as the reverse complement.
GGTCTTTAAAGTCGACACATAGGCGCCAGGATTTGTCCTTCTTTGGTACCATTACCAGGTTTGCCACCAATCCGGATGCTTGATATCTCGATGAATCCGCCTCGAGTAGTTTGGCTAGCTCTTCCCCCATGGCCTGCCGTTTGGGCTCTGAAAACCGTCTTAGAGTTTGCTTGACCGGTTTGTATCCTTTTAGTATATTGAGGCTGTGTTCGGCCAATCTACGTGGGATGCTTGGCATGTCCGATGGGTGCTAGGCGAAGATGTCCCAATTCTCGCGTAAGAAGTCTCGCAGTGCGGCATCCATCGCGGGGCTCAGCTGTGTCCCGACGGAAGCTGTCTTCGTGGGGTCCGTTGGATGGACTTGGAATTTGACTATCTCGTCTGCGGGTTTAAACGAGGTGGACTTGGGTCGCTTGTCGAGTATCACGTCGTCCCTGTCCACGGTGGCCCGTAGTGTTGTTAATTCTTCGGCTGCTAGGGCCTCAGATAATGCATCCAGGGCCAGTGCTGCGGTTTTGTTTTCAGCGCGAAGTGCGACGTCCGGATCACTGGCTAGAGTGATGATTCCATTGGGCCCGGGCATTTTAAGCTTCATGTACCCATAATGGGGTATAACTTGAAAGCTTGCAAACGCGTCCCGCCCTAAAAGGGCGTGGTACCCGCTGCTAAAGGGGGCCACTTGGAATGTGATTTCTTCGGACCTATAATTCTCCGGGGTGCCGAATACCACGTCAAGTGTGATTTTTCCCGCACACCCTGCTTCCCGACTAGGGATAATTCCCCTGAAGGTTGTGCCTCTTTGTTCAATGCGGCCTTTGTCGATTTCCATCTTGCCGAGTGTCTCTTCATAGATCAGATTTAATCCGCTTCTGCCATCCATGAGCACTTTAGTGAGCCGAAAGCCGTCCATGATTGGGCTAAGAACCATAGCGGCTGGTGCCCGGACAGTCTTGGATCGAGGTTCGTCACTGGCATTGTAATGTATAGCAGTGTCGTTCCAGGGGTTTATTTTGGCCATATGGCAAATTTCCGTGGAGCTTCGATGAGCTCGCTTGCGCCTACTGTTTGAGGTAAAAGTCTCGAAGACTGTTAGTACTGTATTGTGCTCATTGGCGGGATGTTGTTCTGTAAGAAGATCCTCGCCACTTTTCACAACCTGCCGGTGTATCCAACATGCCCTAAGGCTATGAGTTGGTGCTGTGTCCGGAGTGCTGTGGAGTTTACATGGCCCATTCAGCCATTTTTCCAATACGGTTCCCCGCCCTGTGGTGGGCTTTGGTTTCTTGGGGATTGGATCGGACGACGTACGAGAGTTCGCCCGTTTAGTTTGGACAAAGGTTTTGGTGAATGTCGGATTATCCCAAAATTCAGTTTGAGTTTTCCAGACGCTTTCCATCGCACAGTATTTCTGTACTACGATTGCTAAGTCTGCAAAGCGTACTACGTCATGGTGACTTATAGCATTAAGTATTCCTTTGTCCGTGCAATTTTTGCAGAAGAGCGAGACTACGTCCTCCTCGTGGCAGTCCTCGACTTTGTTTAGCACAAGGAGGAATCTGGCCCAGTAATGATGTACTATCTCGTGGGGCCCTTGCCTGATATGGGAGAGACGATTTAATTCCGCGTGGGTGGTTATAGCTGAATCCGGATTCTGATCCGATTTAGCACCCCGGGGCATGGAAGCTTCCGAGTTCAACAGCTTGAGATTCGGGACGCTGCCCAATTTTTTCGGCCCCGTGCCCGGTTCTAAGTCCGGGACCCGGGTCATATCATCCCCCGGGCGGGTGTCCGGCTCCGGGAGCTCGGCGATCCGGATACAATTCGCCCTCAAAATAGAGGGATACTCTTTATGTGGTTCCTCCTATACCGCTATCTCATGGGTGACCGGCGGGGATTTAATGTCCCTTTGGTCGGGTTTAAGCCCGATCCGTTCATAGTCCGCTGCGACTCCCAAAGCGGCGATGCGATCCAAGAGCTCATTAAGAGAAGAGAACTCTATTGGATCCATCTGTTCGGCGAGTTCTGAATTGATGTGAAGTTTATGTGTGATGACCCGAGAGGCCATTGTCGGCACGACAGCTGATGGGGTGGCCATGACAAAGCCGCCTAGTCGGAGAGTTTGGCCTACAGCCAGAGCTCCCCCTGCTGTAATGTTGTCCCTGACAACGAGACGAGCCGTCGAGCCTTGCAGCGACGACATAGAGGAACTCTCAATGAAAGCATCAATGTCGGTGTCAAAACCGGCGGATCTCAGGTAGGGTGTCCCGATCTGTGCGTCTAGGCTGATGGTAACAGGAAGCAAGGACAGATGTTTACCCAGGTTCAGGCCCTCTCGATGGAGGTAAAACCCTACTTCCTGCTTGATTAATATTGAAGATATGGGTAATACAAGAGTAGATCTACCAAGAGATCGAGGAGCCTAACCCTAGAAGCTAGCCTATGATGGTATGATTGTAATTGTGATCGACCTTCTAAGGACCAACCTCTCCGGTTTATATAGACACCGGAGAGGACTAGGGTTTACATGGAGTCGGTTACAAGGAAGGAAATATAATATCCAGATCCCCAAGCTTGCCTTCCACGCCAAGGAAAGTTCCATCCGGACACGGGACGGAGTCTTGAGTCTTGTATCTTCATGCTTCGATAGTCCGGATGATGTATACAGTCCGGCTGTCCGGATACCCCCTAATCCAGGACTCCCTCACGCGCACCCAGGTGACACACTGGCCCCCGCGTGACAAGGGCCTCCGGCACCAACCGGCCTTGACACATGGGCCGGCCCACGGCCCACATGCCCCTCCACGGCCCCAGGCCCAACGCTGCCAACCCTAGCCTCAGGAGAGACAGAGCCGCCCACCGCCGCCTGCGGCTCTGCCACCGCCTCCACCACCCCCCGACCGGCCGCCACCGACGACGGCAGGCACGGCCAGTCAACCTCCGAGTCCACCGAAGCGAGGAGCGCAGCCGCCGCCCGCGCCCTGATTCCCTAAGCGGCTCCACGAGGGGCCACCGAGCCCCTGCCCGGAGTCAGAGAGGGCCGCCATGCATGGACTGCGACCACTCGCGACCCCCGGCCTCCCGGAGCGAAACGGCGGCGCGCCCCCGCGGCGCCGCTCCCCTCTGCCTGCGCGCAGGCCACGAAATTACCAAGCGACGGCCTCGCCGGCGCCTGTTTCCATGCCTCCGCCGCTGGATCCACGTCCTCCTCGTCCTTTGACTCAACATCAGCCAGCGCCCAGAAACGGCTTCCCACTGACGCCAGCGCCGCGCCAACCCCCACGACCAGCCCCGCCCTCATCGGAGAGGAGCTAGCGCCGCGTCGGACCACCTCCCAGCCCTCGCTGGCCGGAGCCAAAGGCGACTGAGGTGGGGAGCCCGGGCCGTCGCCAGGAGGAGCGCCTAACGGTCCGCACATTTCGAGTGACTACTACAATGATGCTAACTCCCTTGCCTAGTAGCCTCCTAATTAGTTCTGTGCACTAGTGTAATAGTTGGTTACCATGGTTCAGAAACTAAGTTGTTGATTGTTTAGTTGCCTACCATATTGTGAAAGTTGCTAACCATGTAGTGGAAACTTCTCCAACATGGCTTCAGAAACCAAGTTGCCTACGTCGCTACGAAGTTGGCTACGAGTGATCCTCAATTTCCTATAATACTTTGGAAGTTGTCCATGAGGGACCTAAGTTGCCCACGATGTTACAAGGTTTTTATGGGATCTAAGTCATCTATCATGATTTCAAATTTCAAAACTATGTGGGGATGGATGGTACAAGATGTCTGTGCTTTCCTTTTCTAGGGGGAGGGGGGGAGTCTGCCGACAACACTACTGAGCGCGTGAGTATTGGTTACCCAGGTCGCGATGAGCTCTTCAAAACTAAATCCCACATGGATATGTACTGATGTTTCTGAAAAAATCAACTTTAATCCCAGATGAGGCAACTTTAGTGCTAAACAAAAGCAACTTCGCCCCATTAAAAGTAACTAATTACCAATAATAAGCAATGAAATAGTAATAGAGAACAACCTAAAAACAGACGTAGATAACATCACATCACCTTCATAAGCAACTTTCTTTCTACTAGAGGCAACTTTAGTGCTAAAAATAGGCAACTTCTCTACATTTTGTGTCCTAGTAAATTTTATATGACATTCTCCTAACTTCCCAACCGGTACTTCTAAGTTTTCTATTATTCATGCTCGTAAGTCGCTATTTCTAAATTATCTATAATATTACAATGTCATCTACCGTTGATACTCTTTTTTCTGCTATTGCTAGTTATGGTAGAAAACTTGGTGGTGAATCGAGGCAACTTCAAAGTATTTGTAGGAAACATAGAAAAATAATGATAAACCACTTCACAATATTCTAGGCAACTAATTATACAAAGTTAGGCAACTGGGCAACTGTTGGGATCTACTGTAGGGTGCGTCGACTGCAAATTAAAATTTCCTACGCGCAGAACAACCAAGAACATGCTACGGGAGATGGATCACAGATCATTACCACTAGACGCGCAGTGCCGTGCAGCGGAAGAAGAGTTGGGGCAGCGCGTCCGCGTGGATCGTCTCCTCCTCGTCCGATCTCCCTCGAACAGCCGGTCGTCCGATCCCACGTACGAGTTTGCCGGAGCGGCGCAAGTGCACCACCTCTAACGGTATCCGCGCATGCAGGAGGAACACCGTGCGGCGGACTGCTAGGTCCGATCACACAGTCGGCGGCGAGTGGAGGTGGCTATTCGCAACACATACAAACCCTAGTCGCAGCGCTGAAGCGATCAACCGCATGAGTGTGCTGCACCTCCACTTTATATAGGCGTCCGTCGCAGACTCAACACTTGGGCCTTGCACGGACCCTAAAGCCCAAAGTCTACTCGGTCACATCCGACCAGTGTCCTACGAACCGACCTCGTGAGGTTCCTTCCTTGCTGCCACGACCCTTAGGTTCAAGTCGGCTTGGTCACAGCTTCGATCACCTCCGACCTGCACGGTTGGTAGCGGCCTCTAGAAAGGCGTGCGACCACCAAGCGCACTATGAAGCTGGTTAGGCGAACCTGCACAACGTGTCACACTTCTGTTCCTTTGCCGACGATATATGTTTTCGGGCTCAAGGCGAGACTGTCATCCTTGTGCTAGCCCGACCTCTTTCTTGTTCCAGTGATACCGACCACTATCCGGATTATCTCACAATCCTTGTCGCATGGCCATGCTTATCCTGGTCGGATCACACGAGGGGCCCAGAGTATATCTCTCCTGATCGGAGGGGCAAATCCCATCTTGCTCGACCATGTCTCGCAGCATGGGACTGGACAAACTCAAAACCTACCTTATAACTACCCAGTCACGGAGTAGCGTTTGGTCGGCCCAAAGCAAGTCTGTCACCATCCCGAGTACATGCGTCAGCTCAGGTCTTAGGACATAGAACGTATGTTATACTAGAGACTCACAGATGACATATCACTGCGTCTAATAGTTGGGTCTGTCCGACTCGGACCTTATCTCGACTCGGATCCGACTACGTCGAATCCGACCAGACCTTTCCAAGTCCATATTATCTGGTTAGCATCCAATGCTCCATGGCTAGTGAGACCAAGCCATCGACCGTGTCATATGCCAGTCTAGTCAGCTGCGCGTCCACACAACCCTTACGACTAGGGACCTTTTAGGACAGTCATCATACAATACATAGTCTCACAAACAAGTCACGTACTTGCTGATACACATAATTGATAATGTCCAAGGACTATCTTTATTCATAAACACATAGGAAATTTCATCATACATGATTGCCTCTAGGGCATATCTCCAACAGCAACAATGATAAGCAACTAATTACCAATATCAGGTAACTGGGCATCGGTGATAGGAAATTTGTAGTATTTATAGGCAACAGAACATCAACCGTAGGCAACTAACCGTCAAACAATAGACAACTGACCAGCCATGATAGGCAAGTTGGGATAATGTTAGCAAATTTCATAGATACATATAGTCCAGCGAAGTTGTTTTGTATATAGCACTAAAGGGGTCCGATGTTTTGTGTTTTTTTTCTCATTTTATACAAACCAACCCAATACACGGTCTACTAGGATAAAAAGAAGAAGTTGCTTCCATATAGCACTACAGTTGCCTCCATCGCATCCAAAGTTGCCCAAAAAAAGTTTGACGAAACCTACCAATATGTATCTAGTTTTGAAGAACTCATCGTGAAAAACTCAAGGTGAAAACGGAATTGGATTTCCACGCTTGAATCAAAAGTTATGACTTTTAAGAATTTTTGAACCCCCAACAAATGCATGTGACGACAAGATCTAGGCTGATTTAACAGGATCACGTGGGGGAGATGGTGGAAGTGACGAGGGTGCTTTCTTTTTTGGAAACACATGCGAAGGGACCGGTTGCATTTTCTATATATGGTAAGAGCGCTGGATCATACGAGCAGGCGCCCGAGCGCTCGCTAGCCACGTCCTTTAAAAATTGATTCTGGACATTTTTTATTTTAAAAATGGTCATTCTCAAAATCTAGTTACCAACTTTCTAACTTGTTGGAGTTCATGTGTTAGGTCTTGTAGTACTACTAGAGATCAACTACTAAACCTAAGCGAAAAAAATCTTGGTTTTTTTTTCAGGTACAACATGAATGTAAGTCATTGGATAGAATACTTTTCAACTAAATTGATTCATGAAAGGGGGGTCAATCAAATCAATTAGCCATGAATGAAGTAGTGAGTCTTTTACCTTATTGCGCTTGACTCGTGGAGTTGAGAAATCTACCAAGAGAAGGTAGCAAAAAGTGCAATTCATGTAATATATATATGTATATTTGCAATGTTTAGTTCTTCAAGGTCTTAGTTTTAAGAACATGCTAGATTTTTAGTTTCTCCTAAAATTCCTTTTCACAAGGAATAGAAATGGTTATAACAAGTTTCTAGTGTTCTCGTTCACAATTAAATAGAAACGGTTTTAGCTGTCAGCATGGACGGTGGACTCGACAAAGACTTCATTTTTAGCACATATTGATCCATCTAGGCATATATATAGGTTAAATCCATACCTACTCCATAATAAATATGTATGACTTGTCCCAGTGCAAGAAACAACTACAACTATTAAGCAAACAGATCAGGGATGAGGCTCTACATCCACCACTGCACAAACGTCTTCACTCCCTTTCGACCCATGGAAAGGCAAAGGGTCACCGCGCTGAGTAACAGCAAATAGACCGCACCATCTCTGTACCGTTGATCTGGACCTTCCGCCGACCTTGTTGTGAGACATCTTCCAATTTCAGTTTCTATTCCAGTCGCCACAGCTGAGTGTCTGTCTAATGGTTTATCCTCCAATTGACAGGGGGTCTCGGCCTTCGCTTCCTCGCTAGCTTTTCTGACTTCCATTACCAGAGCCTCGAGATGATTCAGCTTCGCCAGAAGCCCATCGTTTGCATTTTCTTTTTTCATCACCACAGTCAAGTCTGGTGCTTCTTTCTCTGCAGGATCAAATGCCACGTCGATGAGCCTGGTAGTCGCCTCATCTTCCAAGGGTCTGACACTGTCATGACTTAAAGCAGCTTCAGATTCTTTTTCTTTAAGCAAAGTGCTTGTTGCATCTAATTCTCCCATCACTGAACCCAAAACAGAATTACCTGCCTCAAGCTTTCCAGTTTGCTCAGAAGCTGCTTTCGACTTGCTCTCGTTAGGCACTTCCATGAAAGGATGGTTTTCTAACTTGGCCTTCATCTTTGCAGCCTTCCTAACCAAGGCATCCAATTTGTACAAATGTCTACTCCTCTGTGAACAGAGACTTAGAACCTCATTGTAGAGAGAAAGGACATCAATCTTTAAAAAGCTTCCTTTATATCCAGGTGAATGATCCACTATCTTTGAGTACACGTCGAGTAAGAAAATCTGAAAGAAAAACACTTCAGTCGATTGCTAAAAAAAAGATAACTCCCAGCATATGCATACTCAAAACACATTAACGATATTATGGTTTACCTCATCGGGGTGGTGAACTTCATATGAAGCTCGGGGGTGACAGATCATCTTCAGAGCTGTTGCAAATTGGATTAAATCCAATTCTTACAGTCAATGCCGGATCTAGACAGGAATTTGTTTAGAAGAAGGCGGAAAAACTTCAAATAGTTCTTTTCACATAATTCGACTTCATGCAAGTGAAGAGCCGGTGCATAATATGATTCCTCAACCTGGATAAAATGGAGCATTTGCTTCATCAACGAAAGAAACATGGAGGCAAACAATTCAAGAAGATGTTACATCGATGAATACAACAAATTGAGGTTTTCAAATGTCAATGTATAGTACGGCACAATCATTGGCAATAAAGCATTATAAGCACACAATTCAAGCATTATAACAGTTGGAAAGGACTAGCATTGCAAAACAAGGGGCAATCTATTCAAGCTTGCTATAGATGCTGAAAAGAAAAGAAAGGAAAGTAGTACCAACATTGACAAGGGACAAGTAAAACAAGTAATATCGCATGAGAGAATAACGAAGGACAGGCCGTAAGCTCACCTTCCCTCCCAGGATATCAAAGTCATGTTGATGTAAGAACGATATTATATTTTTCGCAGGGTCTGATTTTCCTTCGTCAGGCAATAAAATGCCCATGGGCTTCTTCAGACTGCAAATGTTCACCTCACAATCCGGAATATCAACATGTAGACATGTTATTTTTTCCTGAAAAAGCAAATGGTGATCAATACTGTTCATCCGACAGAAACAACAAGAGAGCATACAAGGTTAACTTACCACTTTCATTTCTATTATTCTTTTATGTGCAGCACTTCCCACAACTAATTTCTTCTCAGAACCACACAGCTTCATGAGCCTCTTGGTCAGGCGATCGTCAATAGCCTCATTATCAAGGTCAATCGGGGTGGGCACCCTCTCATACGCCATGAATTCTACCAGATTCTATGAAATAAGCACAGAAGGGATTTAAAAAGATTGTCAAATATAATTCAAGTGTCTAAATCAGGTAAGGAGGAAGGGTAATCATTTAGTAGCCATGCATCAGTCAAAAAGTATAGTGTTGCTTAAGTCTTCGTTTTATTCAACCCTAGCTAGAAAGATGTAACTAGTTTGTAGAAATTTGTGCATAGCAATGCCCACTTAGGTTTCCACCAGCGCTAATTGATCTTTTAAGGATCTATATCAGCAGATGTCTGGCCATTGAAGACAGGGCACCATGGCACCAAAATGGAACATGGGAAAGAGGAAAGACTCCAAACCCACCAGCTTGATTCGGTTTTGAATCGGTTGAAACAAATAACACCTACCGAGTATTGGGTTAAATTTTTTTATTGCACCACTCGTTGCAACATAAATTGAGAATAAGACTGGTGAAACATTACAGTGAATTTTGTGAAGTGCTACTCTGTTCGAGTTGGCAACAAGAAGCGTAAGGACATATGAAAAAAATAGTAAGAAAGAAAATGGGAGCGTCACTGACAAGCGGTGGCAAGCATGCCCAAAAGTCCTGTATAAAAAAAGAGAGAAATCAATCGCATGATCTTGAATTCTTCGTAGATCACAGAGATAAAAAAAACTAAGGAGCATCTCAGCAACAAATGGAAAAGGACCTTGGCTAGACCGTTGAGGTAGCTCTCATCAAAAGAGAAAATTGCAATGCCAGAGGGTGCTTCGTGTAGCAGCATAGCCGATGCATCATCCGGGAAACCAAGCAAACTACGGACGTGATCCTTCAGATGGCAAATTATCACCTCACAGTCCAAAACATCAACATACATACAGGTTATTCCCTGAAAGAAAATGGTGGTCAAACACTGTTCACCCGGAAAGAAGCAACAAGGAAGCTGACGAAGTTACACTAACCAGTGTCGCTTCAATTATTCTTTTATGTTCAGCACTTTCCACAATGTCTTCTCAGAACCACACAGCTCAATGAGACTATCAGCCAGCAGACTGTCAACAGACTTATTAGCAAAGTCAATGGGGCTGGGCACCATCTTAGACTTTATGAATACTTCCAGACTCTGAGAAATAAGCACAGAAGGGATTTAAAAGGCTTGTCAAATAATAATAAAAATATAATGCAAGTGTCTCAATCATGAAAGGCCCCCTAAAAAAATCATGAAAGAGGGCAGAGTAATTTAGCAGCCCTTCAACAGTCATAAAGTATAGTGGTTCTACAACTCTCTCAGCGGTGCTCCCAGATTGTTATTTATATTCCACCCACACATTGCAACAAAATTTTGACAACAAAGGCAGGTGAAGATTGGAGTGGATTTTGTAAAGCATTACTCTGTTGGAATTGGCAACACAGGAAGCGTTAGGAAATATGAGAAGGGTAATAAAAAGGAAAATGGGAGCTTTACTCACAAGGGATGGCAAGGATTTCCAGAAGGCCTGTAGAAAAAACAGAGAGGAACCGATTAGATGATCTTGAGTCCTTGATGGATCACAGAACAAGGAGCACCAGAACAAGCACCTTGGATATACCGTTGAGGTAGCTCACATCGAGCGAGAAAACTGCGATGCCAGAGGGTGCTTGGTATAGCAGCATAGCAGTCCTAATGTCTCCTGCCGATCGATAAACCAAGAAAAGTTAAGGCAGCACACGGAACTAGAGAACTCCCAGCCGGCCACCCTGACCGAAGGTGAGGTATTTCTCCACTTTGCACACAGTTGTGTTCATATGAGGTGAGGTATATGATTATATCTCTCCAGATTTCTTCCGAGAGAGAGAGAGAGACGGGGGTGGGGGTGGGGTGGGGGCGTGGCACACCTGTGCTGGAGGGCGTCTCCAAGGGCGAATTCCGTCGCCGGCGTCGAGCCATGGTGCGTGCGAGAGAGGAGGGAGCGACTTGGGTGAAGTTTAGTCAACCGGACTGTTTGTGGCACCGTCTCAGATTCTTTTTTATTTCTTTTTTGAGTTGGCACCGTCTCCGTATCAGATATCGATGGCATGAGCGAGGCCGTCCATGTAGCGTGTCATTATTAGCAGTGCCCAACGATTTCCATATATAGTTTTTTTAGTTGGATTTCCATGTATTGTAGGCATTTCTTTTGGAAAACCGTCATCGTTTGATCTCAATCAAAGGGCAGCGAGAGCGTTCGCTGGGAGTTTCATTCTAGTAAATTTTCGCCAGTTAGCATTACCGAAAAGGAAACTCGGAAGTGAAGGCGATTGCATCGGACGAGACTTGCCTGCTCCCTACTTGTGCGCTCATTCGTGCTCCCACATACGTGGCTTGATTTGATTGGAACAAAATAAGGCCCGGCCCCACCCCCTTAAAATCAGGGGGGAGATGATTAAATTAGAAAGGAAAAAGGAAAAAAGACAGCCGTAGGATGAGGTGGGAGCACGGATGGGAGCATGGAGAGGGAGCAGGCAAGCCGGATCCGATTGCATCGAGCGGGAAGAAGATGATTTTAATGGTAAGGTATCTTTATCTCGAGACGAATCGCGCGAGATTCCAGATGATGCGGAGCAAAGCGGAACCAATTGTATGGGCACAAGAGAAAAATAACTAGTTCTCTGAATTTTGCTCATGCGAAGGAGAAGAGAATTGCGGAGGAGAATAGGCACAGGAAAAGTACAAAGGAGATGAAATTGTGTGGGGTTGTCACATGTGTATCAATATCATGGAGGAGGGCAAAGTTGCGCCTGCCAACCCATAGGCCAACATAGCAGTTTTAATTTATAATGGGTATTGATGGGCTCGTGGTTCGTTTGTAGATACGAATAGTGGTACAAATCTAATAGTTATAACTGACTAAGATAAAATTATGATATTCTAACTAGTCTAATTTGGTTAGGTACATCTATGAAAGATCCATTCATTATTAGCTACTAATCCTATATACCTAAGAAATTCACCCCACTATCCTGTTTATCTTCACATGCAAGCTATCTTTTTAGAAAAAAATCTTGGAACGAGTCTGAGCAAGGCTCTATCCTTCCTCGACTTTGAGTTAACAAAGCCATCAACCGGCTAGGATTACAAAGAAACACATTGATGTTGCAAATATGCCCTAGAGGCAATAATAAATTGGTTATTATCATATTTCCCTATTCATGATAATCGTTTATTATCCATGCTAGAATTGTATTGATCGGAAAGTCAGATACATGTGTGGATACGTAGACAACAACGTGTCCCTAGTGAGCCTCTACTAGACTAGCTCGTTGATCATAGATGGTTAAGGTTTCCTAACCATAGACATGAGTTGTCATTTGATAACGGGATCACATCATTAGGAGAATGATGTGATGGACAAGACCCAAACTATAAACGTAGCATATAATCGTGTCAAGTTTATTGCTATCGTTTTCTGCATGTCAAGTATATGTTCCTATAACCATGAGATCATGCAACTCACTGACACCGGAGGAGTACCTTGTGTGTACCAAACGTCGCAACGTAACTGGGTGACTATAAAGGTGCTCTACAGGTATCTCCTAGGGTGTATGTTGAGTTGGCATGGATTAAGACTGGGATTTGTCACTCCGTATGATGGAGAGGTATCTCAGGGCCCACTCGGGAATACAACATCATAGTATGCTTGCAAGCAATGTGACTAATGGGTTAGCCACGGGATCTTGTATTACGAAAAGAGACTTGCCGGTAATGAGATTAAACTAGGTATGGAGATACCGATGACTGAATCTCGGGCAAGTAACATACCGATAGACAAAGGGAACTGCATACGGGATTAGCTGAATCCTTGACATCGAGGTTTGACCGATAAGATCTTCGTAGAATATGTAGGAACCAATATGGGCATCCAGGTCCCGCTGTTGGTTATTGACCTTGGAGGTGTCTCGGTCATGTCTGCATAGTTCTCGAACCCGCAGGGTCTACACACTTAACGTTTGGTGATGGTATAAGTATAGTTGAGTCATTATGGTGGTTACCGAAGGTTGTTCGGAGTCCCGGATGAGATCCTGGACGTGACGAGGAACTCCGGAATGGTCCGCAGGTGAAGATTGATATATGATACGTCTCCAACGTATCTACTTTTCCAAACACTTTTGCCCTTGTTTTGGACTCTAACTTGCATGATTTGAATGAAACTAATCCGGACTGACACTGTTTTCAGCAGAACTGCCATGATGTTGTTTTATGTGTAGAAAAGAAAAGTTCTCGGAATGTCCTGTAAATCCACGGAAGCACTTTTTGGAATTTATAAGAATTTTTTTGCGAAAGAATTAATGTCAGGGGGCCCACAGCCTGTCCACGAGACAGCCTGTCCCTAGGGCGCGGCCTCCTATCTCGTGGGCCCCCTGGACCTCCTCCGACCTCAACTCCAACTCCATATATTCCGTCTCGAGGAGAAAAAAATCAGAGAGAAAGTTTCATCGCGTTTTACGACACGGAGCCGCCACCAAGCCCTAATCTCTCTCGGGAGGGCTGATCTGGAGTCCGTTTGGGGCTCCGGAGAGGGGGATTCGTCGCCGTCGTCATCATCAACCATCCTCCATCACCAATTTCATGATGCTCACCGCCGTGCGTGAGTAATTCCATCGTAGGCTTGCTGGACGGTGATGGGTTGGATGAGATTTACCATGTAATCAAGTTAGTTTTGTTAGGGTTTGATCCCTAGTATCCACTATGTTCTGAGATTGATGTTGCTATGACTTTGCTATGCTTAATGCTTGTCACCAGGGCCCGAGTGCCATGATTTCAGATCTGAACCTATTATGTTTTCATGAATATATGTGTGTTCTTGATCCTATCTTGCAAGTCTATAATCACCTATTATGTGTTATGATCCGACAACCCCGAAGTGACAATAATCGGGATACTTCTCGGTGATGACCGTAGTTTGAGGAGTTCATGTATTCACTATGTGTTAATGCTTTGTTCCGGTTCTCTATTAAAATGAGGCCTTAATATCCCTTAGTTTCCGTAAGGACCCCGCTGCAACGGGAGGGTAGGACAAAAGATGTCATACAAGTTCTTTTCCATAAGCACGTATGACTATTTACGGAATACATGCGTACATTACATTGATGAATTGGAGCTAGTTCTATATCACCCTATGTTATAACTATTGCATGAGGAATCACATCCAGCATAATTATCCATCACTGATCCATTGCCTACGAGCTTTTCATATATTGTTCTTCGCTTATTTACTTTTCCTTTGCTACTGTTACAACTATTACAAAAACCCAAAAACATTTATCTTTACTTTTGCTACCGTTACCTTTATTATCATACCACCTTTGCTACTAAACACTTTGCTGCAGATATTAAGTTATCCAGGTGTGGTTGAATTGACAACTCAACTGCTAATACTCAAGAATATTCTTTGGCTCCCCTTGTGTCGAATCAATAAATTTGGGTTGAATACTCTACCCTCGAAAGCTGTTGCGATCCCCTATACTTGTGGGTTATCAAGACTAATTTCTGGCGCCATTGCCGGGGAGCATAGCTCCATTCTCTGAGTCACTTGGGATTTATATCTGTTGATCACTATGAAGAACTTGAAAGATGCTAAAACCAATATTTTGCCCTCAACTACGAGGGGAGGTAAGGAACTGCCATCTAGCTCTACACTAGATTCTCCTTCCGTTATTAGTAAGATTGCGACACCTAAACCTGCTACTGCTATGAATTCTGATATGTCGCATGTTATTGATGATTCCACTTCTGCTATGCATGATGAAACTACTTCTGTGCGTGATACTACTTTGCCATTAGGTGAATTTCTAGATGAACAACTTGCTAGAGTTAGGGGGGAATGAAAATATTGAAGAACCATTGATGATAGTGATGATGAAGGTTCCCCCAATGATTATGTTTTACCTGTTGTTCCTAAGGGTTATGTTATGAATGAAAAAGCTGCTACGGAAATCCTTGCTTGCAATGATAGAAATGATCTTAAGAAATTATTAGCTAAATGGAAGCAGCAGTCTCTTAATGCTAGAATGAAACCCGATCCTGCTTTTTCTACTTCACCTATCTGTGTTACTGATAAGGATTATGAATTCTCTGTTGATCTTGATATTATTACTTTAGTTGAATCTGATCCTTTTTATGGCCTTGAACCTGAAACTGTTGTGGCACATCTTACCAAGTTGAATGATATAGCCACCCTATTTACTAATGATGAGAAGTCTCGCTATTTATATATCCTTAAGATATTTCCGTTCTCATTAAAGGGTGATGCTAAGACTTGGTATAATTCTCTTGCTCCTGGTTGTGTGCGTAGTCCCGAGGATATGATTTATTACTTCTCTGCTAAAATTTCCCTGCTCATAAGAAACAAGCTGCCTTGCGGGAAATATATAATTTTGTGCAAATCAAAGAAGAGAGTCTCCCACAAGCTTGGGGGAGGCTTCTCCGGTTACTTAATGCTTTGCCTGATCATCCTCTTAAGAAAAATGAAATACTTGCGATCTTTTATAATGGACTAAACGATGCTTCCAAGGACTACTTGGATAGTTGTGTTGGTTGTGTTTTCAGGGAAAGAACAGTTGACGGAGCTGAAATACTATTGAATAATATGTTGACTAATGAAAATAATTGGACTGTTCCCGAGCCAGTTCGTGCAGTAATTCCTGAACCAATTGAGCCAACTCCTGAGCCTATTCCTAAACCCACTCCGAAGAAGAGAGGTGTTTTATTTCTCAGTCCTGAAGATATGCAAGAGGCAAAGAAATCAATGAGAGAAAAAGGTATTAAAGCTGAAGATGTTAAGAATTTACCACCTATTGAAGAAATACACGGTCTTAATATACCGCCTGAAGAACCACATTGTCTTGATGACCCGACACAGGTAGTAAAGGTAAATTCTCTCTATAGATATGATAAAGTTGAAATACCCTCTACTAAATTTCATAGCCATGCTTAGATGAATTTGATGACTTTATGGCTAGGCACGAAAGCTTTAATGCTTATGTTGGTAGAGAGTTAAAGAATAATGCTTTCGAGATAGGACGCGTAGGTGATAATCTGGCTAGAGTTAAAGATGAACTTCACCGCGTTAGCAAATATGCTTCTATGGTTGCTACTCAAGCTGAGCAAGTACTCAAAGCTCAAAATGATTTGCTTGATGAATTGAATAATAAAAATGACTTTGCTGTTAGAGTGGCTACTAGAACGGGTAGAATGACTCAGAACCTTTGTATCCTCGAAGGCCACCCTAAGAGAATCGAGCAAGATTCTCAGAGAAATAATTTAGAGGCACCTAGTTCTTCTAAAAGAAGAAAAGAAAACGATAGAACTTTGCATGCTTCTAGTGAACCTACTGTAGACACACCTGAGAATCCCAATGATATTTCTATTTCTGATGCTGAAACACAACCAGGTGATGAACATGAACCTAGTGATAATGTTAACTATAATGTTCATGTTGATGCTCAACCTAGCAAAGGCAATGATGTAGAGATTGAACCTGCTGTTGATCTTGATAACCCACAATCAAAGAATCAACGTTATGATAAGAGAGATTTTGTTGCTAGGAAGCACGGTAAAGAAAGATAACCATGGGTTCAGAAACCCATGCCCTTTCCTCCTCAACCTAGCAAAGGCAATGATGGCTCCAAGTCAAAGGATGATGAGGATTTTGAGCGCTTTGCTGAAATGATTAGACCTATTTTCTTACGTATGCGCTTAACTGATATGCTTAAAGTAAATCCTTATGCTAAGTATATGAAGGATATCATCACAAATAAAAGAAAGATACCGGAAGCTGAGATTGCCACCATGCTTGCTAATTACACTTTTAAGGGTGGAATACCAAAGAAACTTGGAGATCCGGGTGTACCAACTATACCATGCTCTATTAAAAGAAATTATGTTAGAACTGCTTTATGAGATCTTGGAGCCGGTGTTAGTGTTATGCCTCTCTCTTTATATCGTAGACTTGAATTGAATAAGTTGACACCTACTGAAATATATTTGCAAATGGCTGATAAATCAACTGCTATACCTGTCGGTATTTGTGAGGATGTGCCTGTTGTGGTTGCAAATGTCATGACTTTGTTATTCTTGATGTTCCTGAGGACGATAGTATGTCTATTATCCTTGGTAGACCTTTTCTTAATACTGCAGGGGCTGTTATTGATTGCAACAAAGGCAATGTCACTTTTCATGTTAATGGTAATGAGCATACGGTACACTTTCCGAGGAAACAATCTCAAGTTCATAGTATCAATTCTATTGAAAAAGTTCCAACTATCATTTTTGGAGGTTTTGAATTTCCTCTCCCTACTGTCAAGAAAAAGTATGATATTCTTATTGTTGGGGATTTTCAAATCCCCATTGAGGTAACTTAGTGTTATTCGAAATTTCTCCGGTTCCGTGTTATTCGGAATGAGTTTGTTAACAAGACTTGATCAACCTTGTTAGTGGGTTCATTTTGATGATCACGAGATGGATGAAACTAGAAGGCACAACCTTCTGTACCCTCTCTTTACTTTCTATTATTTAGAATAAATAAAGTAAAAATAGTATTACCCGTCTGTTTTCTGAATTATCCATGCATTAAAAATTAGTCCGAAAATAAAAGTGCTCCAAATGCCCTGCAAACTCAGTATGATTTTTTCTGGAATATTTGAGAATTTTAGGCACTAAAAACACTGCAGAAGGGGCAAGCACCAGGCCATGAGAGAGGAGGGCGCGCCCCCTGTCTCATGGGCCCCTGGTGGCCCCCCTCCACTTATGCCAGCACACACACTTCATCTTCTACCCAAAAAAATCACCATCCAGCTCAAGCACGAGTTCTAGCTCGTTTTGCTGCGATTTTCGATCTCTTAGCTCAAAGCTCCATTCACAAAACTGCTTTGGGAGATTGTTGCTTGTTATGTGACTCCTCCATTGGTCCAATTAGTTTTTGTTCTAGTGCTTTATTCATTGCAAATTTTTGCTGCATAGGTGACCATGTTCTTGAGCTTGCATGTTAAATTTTTGAGGTCCCAAGCAATTCCAATGCATGATATAGGCTCTAGGCACTTGTAGGAGTAGTTGCTATCAATCTTTTTTAGTTTTATTCACTTTTATTTTGAAGTCACTAAAATTTCAGAAATTTTCAGAAAATGTTAAGGAGGCTCTTTAAAGGCTCTTCTAGCCAAAGCTCTAAGGAAAAACAAGACAAAGAGAAGGAAAAACCCAAGCATAATCTTCCTCGCTTAGCGAAAGTACGGTCGTGTGAATGGCCATGCGAGGATTTCTTGAAAGAAGCTGGAATTCATGAAGATTTTTATGCTTTAATCGAGACTGCAGGCCTCACCGATTTCATCAATGACCGAATCGATCAGTATCTCTTACTTACCAATACTTTCGTGCAAAACTTTTATTATTATCCTAAGAAATCACCGCCTGCAGTATCATTTCATTTATATGATGAATTCAAAGAAATATCTTTACGTCATTTTTGCGCAGTATGTAGGATACCTTATGAGGGAGAATTAGAGGAACCCCATCGTGAAGATGTGGATGGCTTCGTTAAAACTATTGCTGTGGAAGAGCCAAAGAAGGGCTCTGAGGCAAAAGTCTCTAGCATACACTTTCCTGTTTTACGCTACTTTGCCATATTTGCTAGTAGATGCTTGATTGGTCGTGGAAATAGTGGAAATTTGAGTGTTCCTGATATTATTATTCTTCAACATGCTTTGCTGGGAGACAACACTTTTAGTATGGGTATCGTTGTTGCTAAACGGCTAGCCCTGAATCGTACAAAAGGCCCCATATTTGGAGGTATCTATGCGGCACGTCTTGCTGAACATTTTCAGATACCCATTAGGCACCATGAGGAGGATGAGATAAAGTTACATCCTCACATTTTAGATTACAAGAGCATGGTAGCACATAAGTTTATTGTTGACAACGAAGAGAAGATGCTCTTGTATAAACTTAGATTCAATAAGAAACACTTTGAGATTATTATTTTGCCCGCGCCTTTGTTGTTTGATTTGCTTGTAGAAAATTTTCTTGTCACACCGGAAGCGGTGAACAATCATCGAGCTCAAGCTTTTACTCTAGAACCTGAACCTGAGCCTGAACTGGACCCTTATCATGCATCATCTGTCCAGTGGGATCTGGAGATGACCAGCCAGTGGTATCCTGATTACACCTCCCATTACACCGGGGAGAGTAGCGGCGGTCCTTGGTACTAGACCAGCTTAGGCCAAAAGCCTAAGCTTGGGGGAGTACGTATTTCTCACCGACTTTACATTCATGTTCACACACTAGTCATCGGTGCTCATACTCTTTCATTGTATTATCCATGCTAGTTTAAATTTATTTTTCTAGTTTTCTTCTTGTGTGTTTGATAAACCTTAAGAAAAACCCAAAAAAATAGTTAGTTTAATTTCCATGCTTGTAGTAGAAATTAAAATGAAAATCCAAAAAGATTTCTCGTTCTTCTTTTACTTGTTGGGAGCTTTCCCGTGTAAATAGTTTTATTTTCTTTTCTTTCTTTTGGGGGTCGAGAAGACCATATTGAAAATGCTTAGTGGCTCTTATATGCATGATTGTTTATTTATTTTAGAGCCCATATTACTTGTCTTCTCTCTTGAGTTGAATGCTTGCAGATTCCAGCTTAGTCCAATGCACGTGCATTCTTATTATTATACACATCGTTCGGTCGTACTAGTGAAAGGCAATAATGACGATATATGATGAACTTATTGGGATGAGAAAAACTGGTATGAACTCGACCTCTCTTGGCTTTGTAAATATGATGATTCATTGTTCCCGAGTCAGCTATTATGAAGTAAACATATTTGCAATGACATTTAGAGATTATAGTTACTTGTGCCAGGCTTGATTAGCTATGAGTTATAATGGTTTACCTTGCGTGCCAACATGCTATTAGAATAATTATGATGTGGTATGATGGGATGGTATCCTCCTTTGAATGAATTGAGTGACTCGACTTGGCACATGTTCACGCATGTAGTTGAAACAAATCAACATAGCCTTCATGATATTTATGTTTATGGTGGATTATATCCTACTCATGCTTGTTCTCGTGTGAATTAATTTTAATGCATGTTTACGACTGTTGTCGCTCTCTCGCTTGGTCGCTTCCCAGTCTTTTGCTAGCCTTCACTTGTACTAAGCGGAATACTGCTTGTGCATCCAAACTCCTTAAACCCCAAAGTTGTTCCATATGAGTCCACTATACCTTCCTATATGCGGTATTTACCTGCTGCTCCAAGTAAATTTGTATGTGCCAAACTCCAAACCTTCAAATGAAATTCTGTTTTGTATGCTCGAGCAGCTCATGTTTCAACTAGGGCTGCCTGTATCTTCCATGCTAGGTGGGTTATTCTCAAGAGGAGTGGACTCCGCTCCTCATTCACGAGAAAGGGCTGGTAACCGGGATGCCCAGTCCCATGATCCAAAAAGTCTAAGCAAATCAAAATAATTAAACAAAACTCCCCCAGGCCTGTTGTATGTTGGAGGCACTCGTTGTTTCGAGCAAGCCATGGATTGATTCTTATTGGTGGTTGGGGGAGTATAAACCTTTACCATTCTGTTTGGGAACTGCCTATAATGCATGTAGTATGGAAGATACAACCATCTCATAGTTGTTGCGTTGACAGCGAAAGTATGCCGCTCAAAATGTTATTCAATCTCTAATTTAAAATTGAGCTCGGGCACCTCTACAAATCCCTGCTTCCCTCTGCGAAGGGCCTATCTATTTACTTTTATGTTGAGTCATCACCCTTCTTATTAAAAGCACCCGCTGGAGAGCACACTGTCATTTGCATTCATTATTATTGGTTTATATTGGGTATGACTTGACTGGATCTCTTTTACCATGAATTACAATGTTTAGTCAGTCCTTGATCTTTAAAGGTGATCTGCATTTATGTTTTGCGATCTCAGAAAGGGCTAGCGAGATACCATTTTGTTATATCATGTTATAATTATTTTGAGAAAATGTTGTCATCCGAGTTTTATTATTATGGCTCGCTAGCTGATTATGTTATTGATATGAGTAATTGTGAGACCTATGTGTTATTGTGAGTATGGTTAGTTCATAATATTTGCTGAAACTTGAATGCTGGCTTTTCATGTTTACAACAACAAGAGCAAACAGAGTTTGTAAAATTTTTTATTTATCACTTTCAGTTTATCAACTGAATTGCTTGAGGACAAGCAAAGGTTTAAGCTTGGGGTAGTTGATATGTCTCCAACGTATCTACTTTTCCAAACACTTTTGCCCTTGTTTTGGACTCTAACTTGCATGATTTGAATGAAACAAACCCGGACTGATGCTGTTTTCAGCAGAACTGCCATGATGTTGTTTTATGTGTAGAAAAGAAAAGTTCTCGGAATGTCCTGGAAATCCACAAAGGCACTTTTTGGATTTATAAGAATTTTTGGCGAAAGAATTAATGTCAGGGGGCCCACAACCTGTCCACGAGACAGGGGGGCGCGCCCCTCCCCCTAGGGCGTGGCCTCCTATCTTGTGGGCCCCCTGGACCTCCTCCGACCTCAACTCCAACTCCATATATTCCGTCTCGGGGAGAAAAAAATCAGAGAGAAAGTTTCATCGCATTTTACGACACGGAGCCGCCGCCAAGCCCTAATCTCTCTCGGAGGGCTGATCCGAGTCCGCTCGGGCTCCGGAGAGGGGGATTCGTCGCCGTCGTCATCATCAACCATCCTCCATCACCAATTTCATGATGCTCACCGCCGTGCGTGAGTAATTCCATCGTAGGCTTGCTGGACGGTGATGGGTTGGATGACATTTACCATGTAATCAAGTTAGTTTTGTTAGGGCTTGATCCCTAGTATCCACTATGTTCTGAGATTGACGTTGCTATGACTTTGCTATGCTTAATGCTTGTCACTAGGGCCCGAGTGCCATGATTTTAGATCTGAACCTATTATGTTTTCATGAATATATGTGTGTTCTTGATCCTATCTTGCAAGTCTATAGTCACCTATTATGTGTTATGATCCGACAACCCCGAAGTGACAATAATCGGGATACTTCTCGGTGATGACCGTAGTTTGAGGAGTTCATGTATTCACTATGTGTTAATGCTTTGTTCCGGTTCTCTATTAAAAGGAGGCCTTAATATCCCTTAGTTTCCGTAAGGACCCCGCTGCAACGGGAGGGTAGGACAAAAGATGCCATACAAGTTATTTTCCATAAGCACGTATGACTATTTACGGAATACATTCCTACATTACATTGATGAATTGGAGCTAGTTCTATATCACCCTATGTTATAACTATTGCATGAGGAATCGATCCGCATAATTATCCATCACGATCCATTGCCTACGAGCTTTTCATATATTGTTCTTCGCTTATTTACTTTTCCGTTGCTACTGTTACAACTATTACAAAAACCCAAAAACATTTATCTTCACTTTTGCTACCGTTACCTTTATTATCATACCACCTTTGCTACTAAACACTTTGCTGCAGATACTAAGTTATCCAGGTGTGGTTGAATTGACAACTCAACTGCTAATACTCAAGAATATTCTTTGGCCCCCCTTGTGTCGAATCAATAAATTTGGGTTGAATACTCTACCCTCGAAAGCTGTTGCGATCCCCTATACTTGTGGGTTATCAATATATTGGACGAAGGGCATTGGAGGCCCGAATTGTTCCGGGGGTACCGGATGATGACCAGCAGCACCGAAAGAGGTTTCGGGGGGGGGCGACAATGGTTGGGGGGCCCAATGGGCCAAGGGGAGGGGGAAAACCAGCCCACTAAGGGGCTGAACGCCCCCCTGAGGGAGTTCCGGACTAGGGGGTGTCCGGATAGCCGAACTATCATCATCGGCCGGACTCCAAGACTATGAAGATACAAGATTGAAGACTTCGTCCCGTGTCCGGATGGGACTTTCCTTGGCGTGGAAGGCAAGCTTGGCGATACGGATATGTAGATCTCCTACCATTGTAACCGACTCTGTGTAACCCTAGCCCTCTCGGATGTCTATATAAACCGGATGGCTTTAGTCCATAGGACGAACAACAATCATACCATAGGCTAGCTTCTAGGGTTTAGCCTCTTTGATCTCGTGGTAGATCCACTCTTGTAACACACATCATCAATATTGATCAAGCAGGACGTAGGGTTTTACCTCCATCAAGAGGGCCCGAACCTGGGTAAAACATCGTGTCCCTTGTCTCCTGTTACCATCCGCCTAGACGCACAGTTCGGGACCCCCTACCCGAGATCCGCCGGTTTTGACACCGACATTGGTGCTTTCATTAAGAGTTCCTCTGTGTCGTCACCGATAGGCTCGATGGCTTCTTTGACCATCATCAACGACGCAGTCCAGGGTGAGACTTTTCTCCCCGGACAGATCTTCGTATTCGGCGGCTTCGCACCGCAGCCGATTCGCTTGGCCATCCGGAGCAGATCGAAGCTACGCCCTGGCCGTCAGTCAAATTTGAAGTTTGAACTTCACGGCTGACATCCGCGGGACTTGATCCTCGATGGAGTCGAGCCACCGGCGCGTGCCGCCTTTCACACGGCGAGCATGATTTAGCTCTGCAGCCGGACAAGACTCGGAGGTCAGATCGAACCCGCCCGATCTTCAATTCGGAGCCGGTTGTGCAGATCGGGGACGGATGGATAGACACCGCCTCGGGGGCTGCAACCTCTACGGCGATAGAGCCGAACACTGATCTTGTCCCTCATAAAGCCCGTGACTCCGAGGTGCCGGACTCCTTGCCGGACTTCGAACCTCCCGCGCCCCCTCCTATCGAATCCGATTGGGCGCCGGTCATGGAGTTCGCCGTAGTGGACATCTTTCAAATCTCACCTTTTGGCGACATCTTGAGTTCGCTAAAGTACCTCTCGTTATCGAGAGCCTCGGCCGACTGCGGTCAGACTGTTGGGATGCGACTGACGAAGAAATTCAAAGCCCACCCACCACCCACTTTGTAGCCGCTGTCGACGATCTAACCGACATGTTAGACTACGATTCAAGACATCGACGGTATGGACGACGATGCCGGAGATTTAACAAGAACCAGCGCCACTGGCACCGGAAAGCCACCTCATCATATGACATATACATGGTGGATATCCCAAAGGATGGGAATGGCGAAGGAACAGAGGAGGATGACCTCCAAGAAACAGCCCAAGCGCCGGCGTCGCCGGGCGCCGCTCTAAATCCCGCCACAGCAAGAATGAAGATTCCGGCACGGGAGATAACAATACACCGGACAGTGCGAAGATAATCCACTCCAGCAAGATCAAGCGCAGGAGGATGGAGACGCCAGCCTCACGAGAGAGCGCGCGAGAAGAAGAGGTAGAGGATTATATGCCTCCTCTCCGAGGCGAAGCAAGCCTCGACGACGATGAATTCGCTGTGCTGAGGATCCCGTCGAACAAGAGCGTTTTAGACGCAGGCTTATGGCCACGGCGAACAGCCTCAAGAAAAGCAGCAACAGCTTAGAGCTGATCAGATCTGCTAGCCGACGGATGGATCAAGTCCTCGCGTCAAGAGCATGAGCTCAACGCCTCAAAAGCTACCCTAAACGCAAGCTGCTCCCCGATTAGAGGAGGAGGCTTATGAACCCGCATCACCAGGAGACAATACGGCTGACCGACCACCCCGTGGTCGCGACAGAGAGCCTCTAGGCCCTTCACTAGAACCGCACTCGCATCGCTCAAAAAGCACACGGCCACGGGGGGCGCTACGGACTCGCGAGATATATTGAGGATAAGGCAAGACAATCAAGATCGATCTATGGATCGCGTGCGCCCACGGTATGTGACGACAACCGTCGCGCCAGACACAAGAAGTCCGCCGGGCGAACAAAATGCAGACAAAGCTCTTTTGAGCTCCGTCGTGATATCGCCAAAGATGCAGAGCGCCACACACCCACTATGCTTCACGACGAAGTAATGGATCATCAAATCCCAAGGGTTTAAACCCACAATATTGAATCCTATGATGGCACAACAGAACCCGCGGTTTGGATCAAGACTATCTCCTTCACATTCACATGGCCCGCGGTGACGATCTTCACGCCATCAAATACCTCCCCTCAAGCTTAAAGGACCAGCCCGCATTGGCTCAACAGCTTGCCGCCAGAGTCAATTGGGAGCTGGGAGGACCTGAAGCCGCATTCCTCGATAACTTCCAGGGCACTTATGTGCGACCACCGACGCTGATGACCTAAGCCACATAATTCAGCAGCCAGACGAATCGCCGACAATTCGACACGGTTCTTAACCAAGAAAAACCAAATCGCCGACCGTCCGGATGCGGAGGCCCTCGCGCCTTCAAGCATAACATCCGCGACGAGTGGCTTGCCCGCACCTAGGACAGGAAAAGCCAAATCCATGGCAGCCCTCACATCACTCATGACCCGCTTCATGCTGGTGAGGAAAGCTGGCTAGCACGCAGCAACAACCTCAGCAAAAATTCTGGCAGTCCAGACTTCAAGGACCGAAATGGCAGGCCGCGTCGTAACAAAAAAAAGCCGCATTAACGGCGACAATATTGAGGATACGACAATCAATGCCGGATTCAGAGGCTCTAAACCCGGTCAGCGGAAAAAGCCATTCAAAAGAACTACTCCGGGTCCGTCCAATTTGGACCGAATACTCGACCGCTTGTGCCAGATACACGGCACCCCCGAAAAGCCAGCTAACCACACCAACAGGGACTGTTGGGTATTCAAGCAAGAAGGCAAGTTAATTGCCGAAAACAATGACAAGGGGCTGTATCGCGATGACGAGGACGAGACCCAACCGCCGAACAATAGAGGACAGAAGGGTTTCCCCCCACAGGTGCGGACGGTGAACATGATATACACAACGCACATACCCAAAAGGGAGCGAGCGTGCACTCGTGGATGTCTACGCGGAGGAGCCAGTTGCCCAAGTTCAATCCATGGTCCTCCCGCCCGATCACTTTTGACCGAAGGACCACCCCACCAAAGATCCGCCACGCCGGATTCGCCAGACCGGTCTTAGACCCAATCGCCGATGGATTTCACCTAACCGAGTCCCGATGGATTTGGCGGCAGCAGCTCTGAACCTGCTTTACCAGATACAAGGCGCAAAATGGGCATAGACCCTCAAGGATTAAACCTACCAAAATGACCTTTAAAGGCGTTATACCAGGTGTAGAAGCCAATTGTACAGTGCTCAATTACACCGGAAGTGGTCTTCGGATCCTCGGATAACTTCCGGCGAGGAGTTAATCTTCGACATAGTCCCGCTCCGCAGCGGCTATCATGCCTTGCTCGGACGCATCGCGCTTGCAAAGTTCAACGCGTGCCGCACTATGCATACCTCAAGCTCAAGATGCCAGCCCTCGAGGAGTCATCACGGTCAACGGAAACACTGAACGCTCTCTCCGCACGGAGGAACATACAGCGCTCTAATGGCGTATGCAATACAGCCTCTTAAGGCAATTCTCGAGTCCGTCGTTAAGCCGGACACAGCTAAGCGCCCGGAGTAACTTACAAGAAGACCACCGCACGCCCGAGCACGCCAGAAAGTGCGGCCCCAACCCCAGCTCCCCGTGAAACGCCAGCAGGTCCTTCGCACACCATTACGCTCAAGATACCATGGGCATGGGGAGAGGGCACGACCACGATAAACCCAGCATCAAGGCTCAACCACACCAGGGCTCTCAAGTGTGTCGCTCCTTTTCTTTCCTTTTTACCTTTTACTTTTTACCCACAGGACTCCATTTGTCGAGGCCCCGTCCGCAGCAGACCTGCCGAACTCACGATGCAACAGCCGTGGAAGGATAAAGGCTACAACGAATATACTGGTGGTCTCCATTACAAGCATTTTATACACCAATCTGCAGCCTACCCACGAGGGGGACATGTTTAACAGTCCCATACCTTGCTTATCGTGACTATTTGTATCGTTCTGCATTCGTAGCAGCACTTATTGAATAAAACAATGCAGCACATTTTTGCTTATAATTGCATTTCTTTTTCATCTATATGTTCATTCACGGCATGTTGCATCCGTACACTTTGGTACGGCTAATATACACCAGGAGCTTATGTTTCCCGCATTATGGTATGATGAGTCCGAACACTTTCACAAGTGCGGCACCCCGAACTTATAACACTACATGCATTGGCTCCGAATCATGTCTTGGGTCAATAGTTGGGTTTGCCCGGCTCCCATGTTTTGGTACCTTACGTTCCGTTATATCGGCTAAGGTAGCACTGGGAGAACCACTGCGATTCCGCCCCATTTGAGCTGGGTTAACGCCTTAGTGGAGAAAGCTAAAACTGACCATCATGATGAGGCGAGAGCCGGTCGTTGTTCGAGAGGTTTTTTGCGAGTCCTTAAAGACTTATGCCGCTTAGAGCGAGGAGCCAGATACTATCCGCCAAGGCATGGATAGCGCCCCAAATTCGCCTTCCGAAGACTAGGGGCTTCACTAAATTTAAAATTATAGAATTCTATGGCTAAGGAGAGTGTTCAAGCATTATAAGTCCGGTTGCCTTGTTCGCTGTGTTGAGCGCCTCCTAGATGGACCCAAAATGGGAACAAGAGCGCTCAAGTTTATCCCGAACACCCCAGCGCTCGTGGCATGGGGCTGAAGCCGACGACTTGCCATCTCTCGATTTGATAAACAGCCGCACATAAGGTAATATTTTAAATTAACAAGCGTTGCTTAGCGATATGAACTAAGTTTTCAGCGACAGATAACAAAATGCGAGTCTACTCAAATATTACATCTTTGGAGCACTCACCGCAATAGTGCAGCGCCTTCAAAGACACTCTTATAATACATCTCGGCGTGCGATGCTCCTTGCCCTCTCGTGGCGGGCCCGTCCACGAGCTTGGCATCCATCTTGCCCCAAAGGCACCTTTATGCTGGCAAGGCCCGACGGGCACCCTCAATACAAGCGGAATGCTTGATGACTTCTACCCACGGCACGCATCCATCACCGCCGCACCAGCCAAGTAGCTCCTGCATGGTCTCCTTAGGCCACGTACAAACTATGAGGCCCTTCATGGCCTGTTCGGCCGCCTTGTGGAGCTCGACCAGCTGCTTCAGCTGGTTGCTAAGGGCACCGGATGTCCGCCTCAAGATATCGAGACCAGAAACCTTCTCCGTCGAGCTCCCTCCTCGCCCGATAGAATGCGGCAGCATCGACACGCTGCGAGGAAGATCTGCGAACGCATCCGAGAACTCCGACCGGGTAAGCAACAGGTAATTAACACTCACATGCTTACTTTGCATGAAAATGCCTTACCCTCTGCTATTTTCTTCACCGCCTCAACCTCCTGGAGGGCCTTGTAGGCTTCGCCTTAGCGGCTTTGGCACTCTCAAGAGCCGTTGCAAGCTCGCACTCTCGAGTTTGAGTCACGCCCAAGCTCTCATGTTTTTCATGAGATCCTGGAGCTCTTGCTGTACCTCCGCCACCCGCGCCTCCTGCTTCTCTCGCTCGGTGCGCTCCGCGTCAGATTACGCTCGCCGCTGCCACCGCCTCCTTCAGTGGTCGCCACCTCGTTAGTGGCCCCTACAACACCCACGTTATTCTTGTCATTTTTCTTGCAACCAAATCCTTTTCTCAGAAGGTACAATTTTCATAAGGTATTACTCACCTTCTTTTTCCTCGAGCTGCTTCTTGGCATGGCCGAGCTCGTTCTCGGACCGCTCGAGGTTTTTCTTCAAAGTATTGACCTCCGTAGTCAATGCGGCGGAGGTCAAGCAGCACAGCCTGCAATCCCATATTGACATATTTTTATGACTCCTGCGTTTATCTTTCTAAAGATCCTCATCCGCTTTTCTTTCCTAACACGAACCGAGCATCGGGGGCTACCGCCTATGCGGTACCATTTTACATATATTGAAATTCTTACCTCAAAGCCAGCCGGAAGGCTGCTGCAGCTTCGTCAGCCCGCCTTGGCGAGCGTAACCTTCAATCACCGCACTCATAACAGTGTGGTGTTCTTCTTCGATGGAGGCGCCGCTGAGCGCCTCCAGCAAATTATCCGCACCTCCGGTTGGGCGGAGGCAGCCGGGCGTCATGGGTCTTGCCCTTCTTACGGGGGTCGCCACTGGACTCGAGCCACCGTGGCCTCCGGGCTGACTCTGTGCAAAGTCCGGAGGGTGTCCTGACACCTCCGGGCCTTCTCCTCCTGGTGGGTCCTTCCCGGACCCCACCTCAAGCGTCGTCCGCGGCACGGGGGGTGGAGGCAGTCGGAAGGGAATCCATATCCGACACACCCAAGGACCCGCTCGACGAAACGGGAAGATCATCCTTGGGCGGACTGCAGGGTTGTATGCGGCATTAGAAATACATTATGTGGCGAAAAGAAAAAACTTTGAAGTTATTCGGGAGTCTGGATACTTACGATCTCGCCAGGGGCTTGGCCCTTGGAGGCCAGTCCTCGTCGTCGTCACTAGCGTTGGCGGAACAGTCCGGGAAGAGTTTTTCTTTCTTGATTCTTCGCCTCCCTTGTTGGGGAGGCCTTCCTTTTTCCTCTCTTCACCGGGAGGCTTTTTCTTCTCCTCCTCGCCTTGGTGGGAGGAGTCGGCGCCGGATTCATCATCCGATAGCACCTGAAAACGGAACTCTTCCGAGTCCCGTGGCCGCCTTTCTTGGCCTTCTTCTCCGGCACCACGGGGTGCCGGAGCCAGCAGCCCCTGCTAGGCGGGCGTCCCGCTGGGTCCTTCCGCAATGGGGCCGACAGATAGTCCGCTTGGCCTTTGCCAGCCATTCCTGTCAAAGGTAAAGCGAAGTTTAGATCCCAT
This sequence comes from Aegilops longissima, assembly GCA_021605205.1. NCBI lineage: Eukaryota > Viridiplantae > Streptophyta > Magnoliopsida > Poales > Poaceae > Aegilops > Aegilops longissima. Next base: position 42,403,914 of record CM038676.1, on the reverse strand, counting down.
AGAGCCAAACTATGGAAAACAAGTGGTGAAATCACTTACCTCGTCACCTGGACGCTGCGAAGCGAATCCGCGATCTTCGGTAGCGGATGCGGGAGCTTCGGCACCCTTGAACAGCACCTTCCAGACATCTTCTTACGTAGTGTCGAAGAGCCCGCTCAGGGCCTGGTGCTGCGCCGGATCAAACTCCCACATGTTGAAGCCCGTCACTGCGCACGGGAGAATTCGCGGATGAGCATGACCGACTACGTTGACAAGCTTGAGCTTCTGTCCACCAGCTTACGGATACGTGCTTGGAGTCCGTCAGCTCCTCCGAATCCCCAAATCCGGCCACTCTCTTTCCAGGAGGTGAGCCGTGTAGGGATGCCAGATCTAAATTCGGGGGCCGCTGCCCAATCAGGGTCACGCGGCTCGGTGATGTAGAACCACCCCGATTGCCACCCCTTGATGGTTTCCACGAAAGTGCCCTCCAGCCACGTAACGTGGGACATCCTACCCACCATGGCGCCTCTGCACTCCGCTTGGCTGCCCTTCACAACCTTCGGCTTGACACTGAAGGTCTTGAGCCACAAGCCGAAGTGGGGATGCATGCAGAGGAAGGTTTCGCACACGACGATAAACGCCGAGATGTTGAGGATGAAATTGGGGCCGATCATGGAAATCTAGGCCGTAGTAGAACATGAGCCCCGGACAAAGGGATGAAGCGGGAAGCCCAGTCCATGGAAGAAATGGGGAAGAAATACTACCTCTCATGGGGCCTGGGGTTGGGACGAGCTCTCCCTCATCGGGAGCCGATCGCGATGTTGCTTTGGACAAATATCCGGCGTCACAGAAGCTTCGGATCTGCCCTCCGTGACGGAGGAGGCCATCCACTTGCCTCCTGCTCCGGACATAGTTGGAGAAGGTGAAGGAAATATGCCCTAGAGGCAATAATAAAGTTATTATTTATTTCCTTATATCATGATAAATGTTTATTATTCATGCTAGAATTGTATTAACCGGAAACATAATACATGTGTGAATACATAGACAAACAGATAGTCACTAGTATGCCTCTACTAGACTAGCTCATTAATCAAAGATGGTTATGTTTCCTAACCATAGACATGTGTTGTCATTTGATTAATGGGATCACATCATTAGGAGGATGATGTGATTGACATGACCCATTCCGTTAGCTTAGCACTTGATCGCTTAGTATATTGCTATTGCTTTCTTCATGACCTATACATGTTCCTGTAACTATGAGATTATGCAACTCCTGCCACCGGAGGAACACTTTGGTACTACCAAACGTCACAACGTGAATCGGGTGATTATAAAGGAGTACTACAGGTGTCTCCAAAGGTACATGTTGGGTTGGCGATTTCGAGATTAGGTTTTGTCACTCCGATTGTCGGAGAGGTATCTCTGGCCCTCTCGGTAATACACATCACATAAGCCTTGCAAGCATTGCAACTAATAAGTTAGTTGTGAGATGATGTATTACGGAACGAGTAAAGAGATTTGCCGGTAACTAGATTGAACTAGGTATTGGATACCGACGATCGAATCTCGGGTAAGTAACATACCGATGACAAAGGGAACAACATATGTCGTTATGCGGTTTGACCGATAAAGATCTTCGTAGAATATGTAGGAACCAATATGGGCATCCAGGTTCCGCTATTGGTTATTGACCGAGAATGGTTCTAGGTCATGTCTACATAGTTCTCGAACCCGTAGGGTCCGCACGCTTAAAGTTTCGATGACAGTTTATTATGAGTTTATAAGTTTTGATGTACCGAAGGTTGTTCGGAGTCCCGGATGTGATCATGGATATGACGAGGAGTCTCTAAATGGTCGAGACATAAAGATTGATATATTGAAGCCTATGTTTGACTTCGAAAGGTTCCAATGAAAACAGGATTTTATTGAACACCGGGGTTACTGAACCCCGGGGATCAATGGGCCTTGATGGGCCATAAGGGAGAAGAGGAAGGGCCGCCAGGCAGGCAGGCGCCCCCCCTCTAGTCCGAATAGGACAGGAGAGGGGGCGCCCTTCCCTCTTCCCCTCCCCAAGACCTAATCCAACTAGGAAGGGGTCCTACTCCCGGTGGGAGTAGGACACCTCCAGGCGCGCCTCCCTTGGGCCGGCCGCACCCCCCCTTGCTCCTTTATATACGGGGGCAGGGGGGCACCCCATGACACACAAGTTGATCTACGTGATCATTCTTAGCCGCAGCGGTGCCCCTCCACCATATTCCACCTCGGTCATATCGTCATGAGCTTAGGCGAAGCCCTGCGCCGGTGAAGCATCATCGTCGTCACCATGCCGTCGTGCTGACGGAACTCAACCCCGACGCTTTGCTGGATCGGAGCCCGGGGATCGTCATCGAGCTGAACGTGTGCTGAACACGGAGGTGCCGTACGTTCGGTACTTGGATCGGTCGGATCGTGAAGACGTACGACTACATCAACCGCGTTGTAATAACGCTTCCGCTTACGGTCTACGAGGGTACGTGGATAGACACTCTCCCCTCTCATTGCTATGCCATCACCATGGTCTTGCGTGTGCGTAGGAATTTTTTTGAAATTACTACGTTTCCCAACAGAAGGTTGAGGTGAGAAGTGCGGACTTGGGCGCTGGAGCTCGAGTTCGCGGAGATGGATAAGCCAAGGAGGAAGAAGGCGCAGGTAAAAGGGTTGGATCTTTATCCCCTTATATGGGCGGACAAAAACATGTGTCCCCGCCGGCCTGGTAAAACTCGCTTATCCCCCAAGCGTCACAATCAATGGCGCGGTTGGGTTACCCACGTCCGTATTGATGGGAATCCCGGAATAAGGGGAACACGATCTCTGCTTCGACAAGACGTGCCAAGGAAACCGCCTCGCTAAACGCACGGAGGTGGAACAATAAAAACGAGTAAAGGCTTGGTAATGGCATGACGTCACGCCACTAAATACGTCAGCAGATTGAACTTGTGTAATATTATTCTCTACGTGGTACGTGGAATTTATCTATGCAGAGCGGACACTATCCTGGTGTTCACAATCTTCTATAAATTATTCGAGGAAGAACCCGCCTTGCAATTCAAGACAATATGCGCCGGACTCGCTCGTCATTGAAGCCTGGTTCGTGGGCTACCGAGGGAGTTCCGGACTAGGGCTGTCCGGATAGCCGAACTATCATTATCGGCCGGACTCCAAGACTATGAAGATACAAGATTTAAGACTTCGCCCCGTGTCCAGATGGGACTTTCCTTGGCATGGAAGGCAAGCTTGGCGATACGGATATGTAGATCTCCTACCATTGTAACCGACTCTGTAACCCTAGCCCTCTCCGTGTCTATATAAACCGGATGGCTTTAGTCCATAGGACTAACAACAATCATACCATAGGCTAGCTTCTAGGGTTTAGCCTCTTTGATCTCGTGGTAGATCCACTCTTATAACACACATCATCAATATTAGTCATGCAGGACGTAGGGTTTTACCTCCATCAAGAGGGCCCGAACCTGGGTAAAACATCGTGTCCCTTGTCTCCTGTTACCATCCGCCTAGACGCACAGTTCGGGACCCCCTACCCGAGATCCGCCGGTTTTGACACCGACACCCCCCTCACCCCATCTCACGTAACCAAGAGGTTTGGGGAGCACCCTAGGGCTTCCCACCTCCTGGCTTGGGGGCAAGTCACCCTAGGGGAGATCCGGCCCATCTGCCCTGGCCGCCACCGCCCCTATGGGAAACCCTAGGGGCACAACCCCCTCCTCCCTTCTCCTATATATAGAGGGTAGAGAGAGGGCAGCCGCACCCCACAGCACATCTCCACGCCACGGCGCTGCCTCTCCTCTCCCTCACATCCCTCTTCCTCTCCGTAGTGCTACGCGAAGCTCTGCTGAGATTCCGCCACCACGTCATTGTGCTGTCGGAGGACTCGAGCTACTACTTCATCATCGCTCGCTGGATCGAGGAGGTGAAGGCGTCATCAAGCCATACGTGTGTTGAACACGGTGTAGGGTAACGCAGCAGAAAACAAAAAATTTCTGACCTACACACCAGCCCAGGACCACTATGGAGACTGCATACATGGTTTGATCTTTTTCGTTACCGGCTCGTAGCGCAGCGGAAGTAGAGTCGATGACAAACGGTGGTGCAGATCCCCGTAGCTAGGATTTACAACCTCCCAACCGCGAGCATGTATACCCTCATCCGCCCCACGGACAGCCCTTCAGGAGGCGGTCGGACAGTCCCTCGGACGGTGTCGCGGACAGCCCTTCGGGAGGACCCTCAAAACTCGGACGGTCACTCGGACAGCCCTTCAGGAGGATTCACAGAACTCGGACCGTCACTTGGACAGCCATTCGGGAGGCACTCTCAAAACAGCCCCTCGAGCAAAAGGATCGAAACTACGACCTCTCTACGGGGTTGCACACATATGGTGTCATCTATCCGGCAGGGCTTCACCGCCCAGAACCTGCACAGCCTTCGGCTCTACTTAAACTATTTCATTGGGAGGAGAGAGAAGCCAGATCATGCATGGCACTTGTATGTGAGAAACAGTGAGTGTGGAGGGCTGCCCCTCCACCTCTATTTATAGGAAATCCCAAGGGGTAGGGTAGTTTAACACAAAAATCCCAAAATGCACATGAATGAAGTCCTTCCTCAAGGGCATAAGAGTGAAACCAAGTGAGGGAGTTCCGGACTAGGGGGTGTCCGGATAGCCGAACTATCATCATCAGCCGGACTCCAAGACTATGAAGATACAAGATTGAAGACTTCGTCCCGTGTCCGGATGGGACTTTCCTTGGCGTGGAAGGCAAGCTTGGCGATACGGATATGTAGATCTCCTACCATTGTAACCGACTCTGTGTAACCCTAGCCCAATCCGATGTCTATATAAACTGGATGGCTTTAGTCCATAGGACGAACAACAATCATATCATAGGCTAGCTTCTAGGGTTTAGCCTCTTTGATCTCATGGTAGATCCACTCTTGTAACACACATCATCAATATTAATCAAGCAGGACGTAGGGTTTTACCTCCATCAAGAGGGCCCGAACCTGGGTAAAACATCGTGTCCCTTGTCTCCTGTTACCATCCGCCTAGACGCACAGTTCGGGACCCCCTACCCGAGATCCGCCGGTTTTGACACCGACATTGGTGCTTTCATTGAGAGTTCCTCTGTGTCGTCACCGATAGGCTCGATGGCTTCTTCGACCATCATCAACGACGCAGTCCAGGTGAGACTTTTCTCCCGGACAGATGTTCAGATTCGGCGGCTTCGCATCATGCGGGCCGATTCGCTGGCCATCCGGAGCAGATCGAAGCTACGCCCGGCCGCCGGGTCAGATTTGAAGTTTGAACTTCACGGCTGACATCCGCGGGACTTGATCCTTGATGGAGTCGAGCCACAGCCGAAGCGTGCCGCCTCACACGGCGAGCATGATTTAGCTCGCAGCCGGACAAGACTGGAGGTCAGATTTCGAACCCGCTCCGATCTTCAATTCGGAGCCGGCTGCGCAGATCGGGGACGGATGGATAGACACCTCCTCGGGGGCTGTAACCTCTACGGCGATAGAGCCGAACACTGATCTTGTCCCTCATAAAGCCCGCGACTCCGAGGTGCCGGACTCCTTGCCGGACTTCGAACCTCCCGCGCCCCCTCCGATCGAATCCGATTGGGCGCCGGTCATGGAGTTCACCGCAGCGGACATCTTTCAACTCTCACCTTTTGGCGACATCTTGAGTTCGCTAAAGTACCTCTCGTTATCAGGAGAGCCCTGGCCGGACTGCGGTCAGGACGGTTGGGATGTGGATGACGAAGAAATTCAAAGCCCACCCACCACCCACTTTGTAGCCGCTGTCGACGATCTAACCGACATGCTAGACTACGACTCCGAAGACATCGACGGTATGGACGACGATGCCGGAGACGAACAAGAACCAGCGCCTACAAGCACACGGAAAGCCACCTCATCATATGACATATACATGGTGGATATCCCAAAGGATGGAAATGGCGAAGGAACAGAGGAGGATGACCCTCCAAGAAACAGCCCAAGCGCCAAGCGCCAACGCGCCGCCTAAATCCCGCCACAGCAAGAATGAAGATTCCGGCACCGGAGATAACAATACACCGGATAGTGCCGAAGATAATCCACTCCAGCAAGATCCAGCGCAGGAGGATGGAGACGCCAGCCCTCACGAGAGAGCAGCAGAAGAAGAGGTAGAGGATTATATGCCTCCCTCCGAGATGAAGCAAGCCTCGACGACGATGAATTGCCGTGCTCGAGGATCCCGTCTTAACAAGAGAGTTTTAGACGCAGGCTTATGGCCACGGTGAACAGCCTCAAGAAAAGCAGCAACAGCTTGAGCTGATCAAGATCTCGTAGCCGACAGATGGATCAAGTCCTCGCGTCAAGAGCATGAGCTCGAACGCCCTCCAAATCTACCCTAAACGCAAGCTACTCCCCCGATTAGAGGAGGAGGCTTACGAACCCGCATCACCAGGAGACAATACGGCTGACCGACCACCCCGTGGTCGCGACAGAGAGGCCTCTAGGCCCTTCACTAGAACCGTACTCCGGCATCGCTCAAAAAGCACACGGCCACGGGAACGCCCGACCTGCGAGATATATTGGAGGACAAGGCAAGACAATCAAGATCGATCTATGGATCGCGTGAGCGCCCACGGTATGTGACGACAACCGTCGCACCGACACAATAAGTCCGCCGGGCGAACAAAATGCATAAAGCTCTTTTGAGCTCCGTCGTGATATCGCCCGAAGACAGAGGCGCCAAGACACCCACTATGCTTCACAACAAGTAATGGATCATCAAATCCTCAAGGGTTTAAACCCACAATATTGAATCCTATGATGGCACAACAGACCCAGCGGTTTGGATCAAGACTATCTCCTTCACATCCACATGGCCCGCGTGACGATCTTCACGCCATCAAATACCTCCCCTCAAGCTTAAAGGACCAGCCCGGCATTGGCTCAACAGCTTGCCGCCAGAGTCAATTGGGAGCTGGGAGGACCTGAAGCCGCATACCTCGATAACTTCCAGGGCACTTATAAAGCGACCACCGACGCTGATGACCTAAGCCACATAATTCAGCAGCTGACGAATCGGCGGACAATTACGGACACGGTTCTAACCAAGAAAACCAAATCGCCGACCGTCCGGATGCGGAGGCCCTCGCGCCTTCAAGCATAACATCTGCGACGAGTGGCTTGCCCGCACCTAGGACAGGAAAAGTCGAAATCCATGGCAGCCCTCACATCACTCATGACCCGCTTCTGCGTGGGTGAGGATAGCTGGCTAGCACGCAGCAACAACCTCAAAGAAAATTCTGCAGTCCGACTTCAAGGACCGAAATGGCAGGCAGCGTCGTAATAAAACAAACGCCGCGTTAACGGCGATAATATTGAGGATACGACAATCAATGCTGTATTCGAGGCTCTAAACCCGTCAGCGAAAAAGCCATTCAAAAGAACTACTCCGGGTCCGTCCAATTTGGACCGAATACTCGACCGCTTGTGCGAGATACACGGCACCCCCGAAAAGCCAGCTAACCACACCAACAGGGACTATTGGGTATTCAAGCAGGCAGGCAAGTTAATTGTCGAAAACAATGACAAGGGGCTGCATAGCGATGACGAGGACGAGACCCAACCGCCGAACAATAGAGGATAGAAGGGTTTCCCAAAAGTGGACGGTGAACATGATATACGCAACGCACATACCCAAAAGGGACCGAAGCGTGCACTCAGGGATGTCTACGCGATGGAGCCAGTTGCCCCGAAGTTCAATCCATGGTCCTCCTGCCCGATCACTTTTGACCGAAGGAACCACCCCACCAGCATCCGCCACGGCGGATTCGCCAGACCGTCTTAGACCCAATCATCAATGGATTTCACCTAACCGAAGCCCGATGGATTGGCGCCAAGAGCCCGAACCTGCTTTACCAGATACAAGGCGCAAAATGGGCATAGACCCTCAAGGATTAAACCTACCAAAACGACCTTTAAAGGCGCCATACCAGGTGTAGAAGCCAATTGTACAGCTCAATTACATCGGTAGTGGTCTTCGATCCCCGGATAACTTCCGGCGAGGAGTTAATCTTCGACATAGTCCCGCTCCGCAGCGACTATCATGCCTTGCTCGGACGCACTCGCGCTTGCAAAGTTCAACGCGTGCCGCACTATGCATACCTCAAGCTCAAGATGCCAGCCCTCGAGGAGTCATCACGGTCAACGGAAACACCGAACGCTCTTCCGCACGGAGGAACATACAGCCGCTCTCACGCGAAGTGCAATACAGCCTCTTAAGGCAATTCTCGAGTCCGCCGTTAAGCGGCCGGACACAGCTAAGCGCGCCGGGGTAACTTACAACAAGACCACCGGCACGCCCGAGCACGCCAGAGCAGGCGGCCCCAACCCCAGCTCCCGAGAAACGCCAAAGAAGGTCCTTCGCACACCATTACGCTCTCAAGATACCATGGGCATGGGGAGAGGGCACGACCACGATAAACCCAGCATCATGGCTCAACCACACCAGGGCTCTCAAGTGTGTCGCTCCTTTTATTTTCTTTTTACCTTTTACTTTTTACCCACAGGACTCCGCTTGTCGAGGCCTGTCCGCAAAGAAACCTGCCAACTCATGATGCAACAGCCAGGGAAGGATAAAGGCTACAACGAATATACAGTGGTCTCCATTACGAGCATTTTATACACCAATCTACAGCCTACCCTCGAGGGGAACATGTTTAACAGTCCCATACCTTGCTTATCGTGACTATTTGTATCGCTCGCATTCGTAGCAGCACTTATTGAATAAAACAATGCAGCACCTTTTTGCTTATAATTGCATTTCTTTTTCATATATATGTTCATTCACGGCATGTTGCCTCCGTACACTTTGGTACGGCTAATATACACCAGGGGGCTTATGTTTCCGCATTATGGTATGATGAGTCCAACACTTTCACAAGTGCGGCACCCGAACTTATAGCACTATATGCATCGGCTCTGAATCATGTCTTCGGTCAATAGTTGGGTTTGCCCGGCTCCCATGTTTTGGTACCTTACGTTCCGTTATATCGGCTAAGGTAGCACTGGGAGAACCACTGCCTATCCGCTCCAGTTGAGCTGGGTTAACGCCTTAGTGCAGAAAGCTAAAACTGACCGTCATGATGAGGCGAGAGCTGGTCGCTGTTCGAGAGGTTTTTTGCGAGTCCTTAAAGACTTATGCCGCTTAGAGCGAGGAGCCGGATACTATCCGGCCAAGGCGTGGATAGCGCCCCAAATTCGGCCTTCCGAAGACTAGGGGCTTCACTAAATTTAAAATTATAGAATTCTATGGCTAAGGAGAGTGTTCAAGCATTATAAGTCCGGTTGCCTTGTTCGCTGTGTTGAGCGCCTCCTAGATGGACCCAAAATGGGAACAAGAGCGCTCAAGTTTATCCCAACACCCCAAAGATTGTGGCATGGGGTGAAGCCGACGACTTGCCATCTCTCGATTTGATAAGCAGCCGCATGAAGGTAATATTTTAAATTAACACACGCTGCTTAGCGATATGAACTAAGTTTTTAGCGACAGGATAACAAAATGCGAGTCTACTCAAATATTACATCTTTGGAGCACTCACCCGCAATAGTGCGGTGCCCTTCAAAGACACTCTTATAATACATCTCGGGCGTGCGATGCTCCTTGCCCTCCGTGGCGGGTCCGCCACGAGCTTCGGGCATCCATCTTTCCCAAAGACACCTTTGCGCGGGCAAGGCCCGACGGGCACCTCAATACAAGCGGAATGCTTGATGACTTCTACCCACGGGCACGCATCCATCACCGCCGCACAGGCCAAGTAGCTCCTGTGCATGGCCTCCTTAGGCCACAGCCAAACTATGAGGCCCTTCATGGCCTATTCGCCGCCTTGTGGAGCTCGACCAGCTGCTTCAGCTGGTCGCTAAAAACACTGATGTCCGCCTCAAAGATACCGAGACCGTAAGACCTTCTCCGTCGAGCTCCCTCCTCGGCCCGGTAGAATGCGGCAGCATCGACACGCCATGAGGAAGATCTGCGAACGCCTCGAGAGCTCCGAATTCGGTAAGCAACAGGTAATTAACACTCACATGCTTACTTTGCATGAAAAATGCCTTACCCGCTGCTACTTTCTTCACCGCCTCAACCTCCTAGAGGGCCTTGTAGGCTTCGGCCTTAGCGGCTTTGGCACTCTCAATAGCCGTTGCAAGCTCAGACTCTCGAAGTTCGAGTCACGCCCAAGCTCTCATGTTTCTTCACGAGATCCTGGAGCTCTTGATGTACCTCCGCCACCCAAGCCTCCTGCTTCTCTCGCCAGGTAGCCCATGCGTCAGATTACATTCGCCGCTGCCACCTCCTCCTTCAGGTCACCACTCGTTAGTGGCCCCTACAATACCCATGTTATCCTTGTCATTTTTCTTGCAACCAAATCCTTTTCTCAGAAGGTACAATTTTCATAAGGTATTACTCACCTTCTTTTTCCTCGAGCTGCTTCTTGGCATGGCCGAGCTCGCTCTCGGACCGCCGAGGTTTTCCTTCAAAGTATTGACCTCCGCAATCAAGGCGGCGGAGGTCAGCAACCTTGCCTGCAATCCCATATTGACATATTTTTATGAATCCTGCGTTTATCTTTCTAAAGATCCTCATCCGCTTTTCTTTCCAACACCAACCGAGCATCGGGGCTACCGTCTATGCGGTACCATTTTACATATATTGAAATTCTTACCTCAAAGCATGTTAGAAGGCTGCTGCAGGCTTCGTCAGCCCGCTCTTGGCGAGCTGAACCTTTCAATCACCGCACTCATAACAAAGGCGGTGTTCTTTCGATGGAGGCGCCGTTGAGCGCCCAGCAATTATCCGCACCTCCGTTGGACGGAGGCAGCCGGCGTCATGTCTTGCCCTTCTTACGAAGGGGTCGCCACGGACTCGAGCCACCGTGGCCTCCGGGCTGAGTCTGTGCAAAGTCCGGAGGGTGTCCCGTGACACCTCCGGCCTTTCTCCTCCTGGTGGGTCCTTCCTGGGACCCCACCCCGCGCCGTCTCATGCAGCACGGGGTGGAGGCAATCGGAAGGAATCCATATCCGACGCACCCAAGGACCCGCCGATTTAAACGGGAAGATCATCCTTGGGCGGACTGCAGGGTTGTATGCGCATTAGAAATACATTATGTGGCGAAAAGAAAAACTTTGAAGTTATTCGGGAGTCCGGATACTTACGATCTCGCCAGGGCTTGGCCCTTGGAGGCCAGTCCTCGCTGTCGTCATCAAGTTGGTGGAGCAGTCCGGGGAAGAGTTTTTCCTTCTGATTCCTTCGCCTCCCTTGTTGGGGAGGCCTTCCTTTTCTTCCTCCCCACTGGGGAGAGGCTTTGTTCTCCTCCTCGCCTTGGTGGGAGGAGTCGGCCTCGGATTCATCATCCGATAGCACCTGAAAACGGAACTCTTCCGAGTCCCGTGGCCGTCTTCTTGGCCTTCTTCTCCGGCACCACGGGTGCCGAGCCAGCAGCCCCTGTTAGGCGGGCGTCCGCTGGGTCCTTCGGCAATGGGGCCGACAGATAGTCCGCTCGCCTTCGCCAGCCATTCTGCAAAAGGTAAAGGGAGTTTAGATCCCGCATAGAGCCAAACTATGGAAAACAAGTGGTGAAATCACTTACCTCGTCACTGGACGCTGCGGCGGAATCCACGATCTTCGTAGCGGATGCGGAGCTTGGCGCCTTGAACAGCACCTTCCGGACATCTTCGTGCGTAGTGTCAAAGAGCCCGCCAGGGTCCGTGCTGCGCCGATCAAACTCCCACATGTTGAAGCCCGTCGCTGCACGGAGAATCCGCGGATGAGCATGACTCGACTACGCTGACAAGCTTGAGTTTCTTGTCCACCACTTACGGATACGTGCTTGGAGTCCGGCCTCCTCGAATTCCCCAAATCCGCCACTCTCTTTCCGGAGGTGAGCCGTAGGGATGCCAGATCTAAGTTCGGGGCCGCTGCCCAATCAGGGTCACGCTGCTCGGTGATGTAGAACCACCCCGATTGCCACCCTTGATGGTTTCCACGAAAGTGCCCTCCACCACGTAACGTGGGACATCCTACCCACCATGGCACCTCCGACTCCGCTTGGCTACCCTTCACAACCTTCGCTTGACACCAAGGTCTTGAGCCACAAGCAAGTGGGGCTGCATGCAGAGGAAGGTTTCGCACACCACGATAAACGCCGAGATGTGGAGGATGAAATTCGGGGCCAGATCATGGAAATCTAGGCCGTAGTAGAACATGAGCCCCGGAAAAGGGATGAAGCGGAAGCCCAGTCCATGGAAGAAATGGGGAAGAAATACTACCCTCTCATGGGGCCTGGGGTTGGGGATTAACTCTCCTCGTCGGGGAGCCGATGCGCGATGTTGCCGGACAAATATCCGCGCCGCCGCAGCTTCTAGATCTGCCCGTCCGTGACGGAGGAGGCCATCCACTTGCCTCCCGCTCCGGACATAGTTGGAGAAGGTTGAGGTGAGAAGTGCGGACTTGGGCGCTAGAGCTCGAGTTCATGGAGATGGATAAGCCAAGGAGGAAGAAGGCGCAGGTAAAGGGTTGGATCTTTATCCCTTATATGGGCGGACAAAAACATGTGTCCCCGCCGGCCTGGTAAAACTCGCTTATCCCCCAAGCGTCACAATCAATGGCGCGGTTGGGTTACCCACGTCCGTATTGATGGGAATCCCGGAATAAGGGGAACACGATCTCTGCTTCGACAAGACGTGCCAAGGAAACCGCCTCGCTAAACGCACGGAGGTGGAACAATAAAAACGAGTAAAGGCTTGGTAATGGCATGACGTCACGCCACTAAATACGTCAGCAGATTGAACTTGTGTAATATTATTCTCTCTACGGTGGTACGTGGAATTTATCTTTGCAGAGCCGGACACTATCCTGGTGTTCACAATCTTCTATAAATTATTCGGAGGAAGAACCCGCCTTGCAATGCCGAAGACAATATGCGCGCCGGACTCGTCGTCATTGAAGCCTGGTTCAGGGGCTACTGAGGGAGTTCCGGACTAGGGGGTGTCCGGATAGCCGAACTATCATCATCGGCCGGACTCCAAGACTATGAAGATACAAGATTGAAGACTTTGTCCCGTGTCCGAATGGGACTTTCCTTGGTGTGGAAGGCAAGCTTGGCGATACGGATATGTAGATCTCCTACCATTGTAACCGACTCTGTGTAACCCTAGCCCTCTCCGGTGTCTATATAAACCGGATGGCTTTAGTCCATAGGACGAACAACAATCATACCATAGGCTAGCTTCTAGGGTTTAGCCTCTTTGATCTCGTGGTAGATCCACTCTTATAACACACATCATCAATATTAATCAAGCAGGACATAGGGTTTTACCTCCATCAAGAGGGCCCGAACCTGGGTAAAACATCGTGTCCCTTGTCTCCTGTTACCATCCGCCTAGACGCATAGTTCGGGACCCCCTACCCGAGATCCGCCGGTTTTGACACCGACACCAAGGAACAAGAGGGGCTCCAAGGTGGAGCCCCAAGTGTGGCCGGCCACACCCCTTGGGGGCCCCCCATGAGGGCCTCCAATCCATCCATGTCATCCCTAGATCTTTTGAGTAAAGCCCCAAAAGGTGGCTTTCTATAAAATATCCCAAAAATAACTTGCACTATTCACGACGACATTTTTCAGCGTCCATTCGAACTGAAAATATTTATGTGGACTTAGAACATTTCTAGTACCCACCATAATAATTTTCAATGCGTTCTGGAACAATTCCAGTTTAGTGATTTTCATCTGCGAAAAGCATCTTAACCGGTTCCTGCAGCTCCGGAACATTTCCGGTTTTTATTTCTGAAAATTCCAAAAAGTTTCTAGAATGATTCTGGCACCCTCCAAGAATTATCAGGCATGTGCCGAAACCATTTTGACTTCATGGCATACCCGAAACAACTTTTTCGGTTTCACCGAAACTCATCCGGTGACCTCTCTCTGTGGAACTTTTCCGCTGTCCGAAACTTTTCGGTGATTTTCTCTCAGACTCCCTGTCTAGTATTCAGCAGATAGATGACCCTTAAGCGTGTGACCCTATAGGTTCGGTGAAGTATAGACATGACCCGGAACCCCTTCCGATCAATGATCAACATCGGAGCCGTGGACACCCATATTGACCCCTATACCCACACGAATAAATATTCGAGTGAACCTCCAGTTGCAGTGAGCTATTCCTGTTGCTTCGCGATATGTCACAAACATATGAGGTGAGATTTATTGCATTGGACGGTTGTCCATCATGCAAGTTACCTCGTTACCGGTTTTGTTCTCTTTTCTCGTTTCCGTGTTCCGGCATCCCAGTGATCAAATCACAAGGTGTCTGGCCAGACGATTATGGATACCGTAACACCGAGAGGGCCCGAGAATATCTCTCCATCGTCCGAGGAGCAAATCCCAATCTTGAGCTATCAAGTTACTTGCCATACTTTTCCATGAACCCGTAAGCCACCCATTTACGGATGACGTTTAACAAACCCCAAAGTTCATGAAGCAAGCATGAAGAAACTCGATACTCTCACGGTCTAAGGAATCATGCAAACGTTAACCATCTATGTGTTGTGTACCATTAACTTGTGACGAATGAATCTCATAGCATAACATAAATCCGGGTCGATTCAACACAAATGTTCTCTTAACATTATGCCCTCAAAGTTGCTGGCATTGACATGCGCATGATCAGGAAAACAGAACCATCATGCAACACTTGAGCTAGTCTTAGAGGCCAGACCAAGAATACTTCTTACCATTTATTATTCCACACGTGCATATGAGTCTTCCTCCGAGCCTCGTGGTATTGCAGACTCGAGAACCATAGCAGTTATAGCATGGAACATAAACATAGTTATGAACTTGGAGATAAATAATATCATTTATTATTGCCTCTAGGGCATATCTCCTACAGACTCCCACTTGCACTAGAGTCAATAATCTAGTTAATGCTAATGCACTTCACACCTGTGGCACACCGATGTAAATATGCTTCGCTTGTGTTATAGCCTGATATCCAACGGATCTGGCGACTTCAGCTCCGTGTGTATCTTTGCTTATCCTCGCGTTTTTACGCTTTCACAAAATTCATATTTTGTGTGGACTTGGCTAAGTATGTATGCGAATCACAGGTCGAACCTGGATTCCTCAGACTTAGTTATGGAGCAACTACTTGCAGTAGTGTCCCATTGACAAAAGCCATTTTGGAACCACACTAAGTTCATGAATGAACTATATGATTCAACATCTTCTTTGTCGCTTTAAAAGCGGCAACATACTTTGCCTTTGTTATAGAAATCGCCACTGAAGGAAATATGCCCTAGAGGCAATAATAAAGTTATTATTTATTTCCTTATATCATGATAAATGTTTATTATTCATGCTAGAATTGTATTAACCGGAAACATAATACATGTGTGAATACATAGACAAACAGAGTGTCACAAGTATGCCTCTACTTGACTAGCTTGTTAATCGAAGATGGTTATGTTTCCTAACCATAGACATGAGTTGTCATTTGATTAACGGGATCACATCATTAGGAGAATGATGTGATTGACTTGACCCATTCCGTTAGCTTAGCACTTGATCGTTTAGTATGTTGCTATTGCTTTCTTCATGACTTATACAAAGTTCCTGCAACTATGAGATTATGCAACTCCGCTTACGGAGGAACACTTTGTGTGCTACCAAACGTCACAACGAATTGGGTGATTATAAAGGTACTCTCAGGTGTCTCCAAAAGTATATGTTGAGTTGGCATAATTCGAGATTAGGTTTTGTCACTCCGATTGTCGGAGAGGTATCTCTGGGCCTTCTCGGTAATACTCATCACCTAAGCCTTGCAAGCATTGTAACTAATGAGTTAGTTATGAAATGATGTATTACTGAGCGAGTAAAGAGACTTGCCGGTAACGAGATTGAACTAGGTATTGGATACCGACGATCGAATCTCGGGCAAGTAACATACCAATGACAAAGGGAACAACGATGTTGTTATGCGGTTTGACCGATAAAGATCTTCAGAGAAAATGTAGGAACCAATATGAACATCCAGGTTCCACTATTGGTTATTGACCGAGAATAGTTCTAGGTCATGTCTACATAGTTCTCGAACCCGTAGGGTCCGCACGCTTAACGCTACGATGACAGTTTTATGAGTTTTGATGTACCGTTCGTTCGAGTCCCGGATGTGATCACGGACATGACGAGGAGTCTCAAATTGTCGAGACATAAAGATTAATATATTGGAAGCCTATGTTTGGACTTCGAATAGTTCCGGTGAAATCGGATTTTACCGAACACCGGGTTACCGAACCTCCGGGGTTAATGGGCCTTAGTGGGCCATGAGGGAGAAGAGGAGGGCCAAGCCAGGCAGGCGCGCCTCTCCCCTAGTCCGAATAGGACAAGGAAGGGGGGCGGCGCCTCTTCCTCTTTCCTCCCCAAGTCCTAATCCAACTAGGAAAGGGGGAGTCCTACTCCCGGGGAGAGGACTCCTCCGCGCCTCCTCCTAGGGCCGGCCGCACCCCCCTTGCTCCTTTATATACGGGGGCAGGGGGGCACCCTAGAACACACAAGTTGATCTACGGATCGTTCCTTAGCCGTGTGCGGTGCCCCCATCCACCATATTCCACCTCGGTCATATCGTCGCGGAGTTTAGGCGAAGCCCTGCGCCGGTAGAGCATCATCATCATCACCACGCCGTCGTGCTGACGGAACTCATCCCCGACACCCTGCTGGATCGGAGTCCGGGGATCGTCATCGAGCTGAACATGTGCTGAACACGGAGGTGCCGTACGTTCGGTACTTGGATCGGTCGGATCGTGAAGACGTACGACTACATCAACCGTGTTGTCATAACGCTTCCACTTTCGGTCTACGAGGGTACGTGGACACACTCTCCCCTTCCGTTGCTATGCATCACCATGATCTTGCGTGTGCGTAGGAAATTTTTTGAAATTACTACGTTCCCCAACAGTGGCATCAGAGCCAGGTTTTATGCGTTGATGTTATATGCACGAGTAGAACACAAGTGAGTTGTGGGCGATACAAGTCATACTGCTTACCAGCATGTCATACTTTGGTTCAGCGGTATTGTGGATGAAGCCGCCCGGACCGACATTACGCCAGACGCTTACGCGAGACTGGTTTCACCGCTGCGAGCACTCGTTGCTTAAAGGTGACTGGCGGGTGTCTGTCTCTCTCACTTTAGTTGAACCGAGTATGGCTATGCCCGGTCCTTGTGAAGGTTAAAACAGAACCAACTTGACAAACTATCGTTGTGGTTTTGATGCGTAGGTAAGAACGGTTCTTGCTCAGCCCGTAGCAGCCATGTAAAACTTGCAACAACAAAGTAGAGGACGTCTAACTTGTTTTTGTAGGGCATGTTGTGATGTGATGTGGTCAAGACGTGATGCTATATTTTATTGTATGAGATGATCATGTTTTGTAACCGAAGTTATCGGCAATCGGCGAGAGCCATATGGTTGTCGCTTATTGTATGAAATGCAACGCCATGTAATTGCTTTACTTTATCACTAAGCGGTAGCGATAGTCGTAGAAGCAATAGTTGGCGAGACGACAACGATGCTACGATGGAGATCAAGGTGTCGCGCCGGTGACGATGGTGATCATGATGGTGCTTTGGAGATGGAGATCACAAGCACAAGATGATGATGGCCATATCATATCACTTATATTGATTGCATGTGATGTTTATCCTTTATGCATCTTATCTTGCTTTGATTGACAGTAGCATTTTAAGATGATCTCTCACTAAAATTATCAAGAAGTGTTCTCCCTGAGTATGCACCGTTGCCAAAGTTCGTAGTGCCAAGACACCACGTGATGATCGGGTGTGATAAGCTCTACATCCATCTACAACGGGTGCAAGCCAGTTTTGCACACGCAGAATACTCAGGTTAAACTTGACGAGCCTAGCATATACAGATATGGCCTCGGAACACGGAGACCGAAAGGTCGAGCGTGAATCATATAGTTGATATGATCAACATAGTGATGTTCACCATTGAAAACTACTCCATCTCACGTGATGATCAGTTATGGTTTAGTTGATTTGGATCACGTGTTCACTTAGATGACTAGAGAGATGTCTGTCTAAGTGGGAGTTCTTAAATAATATGATTAATTGAACTTAAAATTATCATGAACTTAGCACCTGATAGTATTTTGCTTATCTATGTTTGTTGTAGATAGATGGCTCGTCTTGTTGTTCCGTTGAATTTTAATGCGTTCCTTGAGAAAGCAAAGTTGAAAGATGATGGTAGCAATTACACGGACTGGGTCCGAATTTGAGGATTATCCTCATTGCTGCATGTAAGAATTACGCCCCGAAGCACCGCTGGGTGCCGTGCCTGCTGCAGAGCAACGCCGAAGTTGTGAACGTCTGCGAGCAAAGTCGATGACTACTCTATAGTTCAAGGTGCCATGCTTTACGGCTTAGAACCGGTCATCAACGACTTTTTGAACGTCATGGAGCATATGAGATGTTCCAGAGTTGAAGTTAATATTTCAAGCAAATGCCCGGATTGAGAGATATGAAGTCTCAATTAGTTCTATAGCTGCAAGATGGAGGAGAATAGTTCTCATCGGGAGCATATACTCAAAATGTCCGGGTATAATAATCACTTGATTCAACTGGGAGTTAATCTTCCGGATGATAGTGTCATTGATGAATTCTCCAATCACGCCACCAAGCTACAAGAGCTTCGTGATGAACTATAATATGCAAGGGATGAACAAGACACTTCCCGAGCTCTTCGCAATGCTAAAAGCTGCGGAGGTAGAAATCAAGAAGGAGCATCAAGTGTTGATGGTCAACAAGACCACTAGTTTCAAGAAAAAGGGCAAAGGAAAGAAGAAGGGGAACTTTAAGAAGAACAACAAGCAAGTTGCTGCTCAAGAAAAGAAACCCAAGTCTGGACCTAAGCATGAAACTGAGTGCTTCTACTGCAAGCAAGCTGGTCACTGGAAGCGGAACTGCCCCAAGTATTTGGCGGATAAGAAGGATGGCAAGGTGAACAAAGGTATATGTGATATACATGTTATTGATGTGTACCTTACTAGAGCTCGCAGTAGCACTGGTATTTGATACTGGTTACTTGCTAATATTTGCAACTCAAACAGGACTACGGAATAAGCGAGCACCGGCAAAGGACGAGGTGACGATGCGCGTGGGAAACGGTTCCAAAGTCAATGTGATCGCGGTCGGCACACTACCTCTACATCTACCTTCGGATTAGTTTTAGACCTAAATAATTGTTATTTGGTGCCAGCGTTGAGCATGAACATTATATCTGGATCTTGTTTAATGCGAGACGGTTATTCATTTAAATCAGAGAATAATGGTTGTTCTATTTATATGAGTAATATCTTTTACGGTCATGCACCCTTGAAGAGTGGTCTATTCTTATTGAATCTCGACAGAGTGATACACATATTCATAATGTCGAAGCCAAAAGATGCAGAGTTGATAATGATAGTGCAACTTATTTGTGGCACTTGCCGCTTAGGTCATATCGGTGTAAAGGGCATGAAGAAACTCCATACAGATGGACTTTTGGAACCACTTGATTATGAATCACTTGGTACTTGCAAACCGTGCCTCATGGGCAAGATGACTAAAACACCGTTCTCCGGTTGTATGGAGAGAGCAACAGATTTGTTGGAAATCATACATACAGATGTATGTGGTCCGATGAATGTTGAAGCTCGTGGTGGATATCGTTATTTTCTCACCTTCACAGATGATTTAAGCAGATACGGGTATATCTACTTAATGAAGCATAAATCTGAAAGATTTGAAAAGTTCAAAGAATTTCAGAGTGAAGTTGAAAATCATCGTTACAAGAAAATAAAGTTTCTACGATCTGATCGTGGAGGAGAATATTTGAGTTACGAGTTTGGTCTACATTTGAAACAATGCGGAATAGTTCCGCAACTCACGCCACCGGAACACCACAGCGTAATGGTGTGTCCGAACGTCGAATCGTATTTTACTAGATATGGTGCGATCTATGATGTCTCTTACCGATTTACCGCTATCGCTTTGGGGTTATGCTTTAGAGACGGCCGCATTCACGCTAAATAGGGCACCATCAAAATCCGCTGAGACGACACCTTATGAACTATGGTTTGGCAAGAAACCAAAGTTGTCGTTTCTGAAAGTTTGGGGTTGCGATGCTTATGTGAAAAAGCTTCAACCTGATAAGCTTGAACCCAAATCGGAAAAATGTGTCTTCATAGGATACCCAAAGGAAACAATTGGGTATACCTTCTATCACAGATCCGAAGGCAAGACATTCGTTGCCAAGAATGGATCCTTTCTAGAGAAGGAGTTTCTCTCGAAAGAAGTGAGTGGGAGGAAAGTAGAACTTGATGAGGTAACAGTACCAGCTCCCTTATTGGAAAGTAGTTCATCACAGAAATCGGTTCCTGTGACACCTGCACCAGTTAGTGAGGAAGTTAATGATGATGATCATGAAACTTCAGATCAAGTTGTTACTGAACTTCATAGATCAACCAGAATAAAATCCACACTAGAGTGGTACGGTAATCCTATTCTGGAAGTCATGCTACTAGATCATGGTGAACCTACGAACTATGAAGAAGCGATGGTGAGCCCAGATTCATAAAATGGCTTGAAGCCATGAAATCTGAGATGGGATCCATGTATGAGAACAAAGTGTGGACTTTGGTTGAATTGCCGATGGTCGGCAAGCAATAGAGAATAAATGGATTTTCAAGAAGAAGACAGACGACGATGGTAATGTTATCACACAAAGCTCGACTTGTTGCAAAAGGTTTTCGACAAGTTCAAGGAGTTGACTACGATGAGACCTTCTCACCAGAAGCGATGCTTAAGTCTGTCCGAATCATGTTAGCAATCGCCGCATTTTATGATTATGAAATATGGCGATGGATGTCAAAACTGCATTTCTGAATGGATTTCGGAAGAAGAGTTGTATATGATGCAACCGAAGGTTTTGTCGATCCTAAGGGAGCTAACAAAGTGTGCAAGCTCCAATGATCAATCTATGGTCAGTGCAAGCCTCTCGAGTTGGAATAAACGCTTTGATAGTGTGATCAAAGCATATGGTTTTATATGCACTTTTGGAGAAGCCTCAGATTTACAAGAAAGTGAGTGGGAGCTCAGAGCATTTCTAATATTATATGTGGACGACATATTGTTGATTGGAAATGATATAGAATTTCTGGATAGCATAAAAGGATACTTGAATAAAAGTTTTTCAATGAAGGACCTCGGTGAAGCTGCTTACATATTCGGCATCAAGATCTATAGAGATGGATCAAGACGCTTGATTGGACTTTCACAATGCACATACCTTGATAAAGTCTTGAAAAAGTTCAATATGGATCAGGCAAAGAAAGGGTTCTTGCACTGTATTACAAGGTGTAAGATTGAGTCGGACTCAATGCCCGACCACCGCAGAAGATAGAGAGAAATGAAAGGAGTTCCTATGCTTCAGCCATAGGCTCTATCATGTATGCAATGCTGTGTACCAGACCTGATGTGTGCCTTGCTATTAGCTTAGCAGGAAGGTACCAAAGTAATCCAGAGTGGATCATCGGACAGCGGTCAAGAATATCCTGAAATACCGAAAAGGACTAAGGATATGTTTCTCGCTTATGGAGGTGACAAAGAGCTTGTCGAGAGAGTTACGTCGATGCAAGCTTTGACACTGATCCGAACGATTCTAAATCGCAAACCGGATACGTATTTTTATTAAACGGTGGAGCTGTAAGGCTGGTGCAGTTCTAAACAAAGCGTCGTGGCGGGATCTACATGTGAAGCGAGTACATAGCTGCTTCGAAGCAGCAAATGAAGGAGTCTGAATGAAGGAGTTCATTTCCGATCTAGGTGTTATACCTAGTGCATCGGGACCAATGAAGATCTTCTCGTGACAATATCGTGCAATTGCCTTGGCAAAGGAATCCAGATTTCACAAGAGGACCAAGCACATCAAGAGACGCTTCAATTCCATTCGGGACCAAGTCCAAGTGGGAGACATAGAGATTTGCAAGATACATATGGATCTGAATGTTGCAGACCGCTGACTAAGCCTCTCTCACGAGCAAAACATGATCAGCACCAAGACTCCATGGGTGTTAGAATCATTCTTGTGTAATCTAGATTATTGACTCTAGTGCAAGTGGGAGACTGAAGGAAATATGCCCTAGAGGCAATAATAAAGTTATTATTTATTTCCTTATATCATGATAAATGTTTATTATTCATGCTAGAATTGTATTAACCGGAAACATAATACATGTGTGAATACATAGACAAACAGAGTGTCACTAGTATGCCTCTACTTGACTAGCTCATTAATCAAGATGGTTATGTTTCCTAACCATAGACATGAGTTGTCATTTGATTAACGGATCACATCATTAGGAGAATGATGTGATTGACTTGATCCATTCCGTTAGCTTAGCACTTGATCGCTTAGTATGTTGCTATTGCTTTCTTCATGACTTATACAAAGTTCCTGCAACTATGAGATTATGCAACTCCTGTTTACGGAGGAACACTTTGTGTGCTACCAAACGTTACAACGAATCGGGTGATTATAAAGGTACTCTCAGGTGTCTCCAAAAGTATATGTTGAGTTCATATTTCGAGATTAGGTTTTGTCACTCCGATTGTCGGAGAGGTATCTCTGGGCCTTCTCGGTAATACTCATCACCTAAGCCTTGCAAGCATTGTAACTAATGAGTTAGTTATGAAATGATGTATTACGGAACGAGTAAGGAGACTTGCCGGTAACGAGATTGAACTAGGTATTGGATACCGACGATCAATCTCGGGCAAGTAACATACCAATGACAAAGGAACAACGATGTTGTTATGCGGTTTGACCGATAAAGATCTTCAGAGAAAATGTAGGAACCAATATGAACATCCAGGTTCCACTATTGGTTATTGACCAAGAATAGTTCTAGGTCATGTCTACATAGTTCTTGAACCCGTAGGGTCCGCACGCTTAACGCTACGATGACAGCTTTTATGAGTTTTGATGTACCGTTTGTTCGAGTCCCGGATGTGATCACGGACATGACGAGGAGTCTCGAAATGGTCGAGACATAAAGATTAATATATTGGAAGCCTATGTTTGGACTTCGGAATAGTTCCAGGTGAAATCGGGATTTTACCGGAACACCGGGGGGTTACCGGAATCCTCCCGAGGGTTAATGGGCCTTAGTGGGCCATGAGGGAGAAGAGGAGGGCCAGCTAGGGCAGGCCGCGCGCCCCCTCCCCCCTAGTCCTAATAGGACAAGGAAGGGGGGCGGCGCCCCCCTTTCCTCTTTCCCTCCCCCCAAGTCCTAATCCAACTAGGAAAAGGGGGGGAGTCCTACTCCCGGGGGGAGTAGGACTCCTCCGGCGCGCCTCCTCCTAGGGTCGGCCGCACCCCCCTTGCTCCTTTATATACGGGGGCAGGGGGGTACCCTAGAACACACAAGTTGATCTACGGATCGTTCCTTAGCCGTGTGCGGTGCCCCCTCCACCATATTCCACCTCGGTCATATCGTCGCGGAGTTTAGGCGAAGCCCTGCGCAGGTAGAGCATCATCATCGTCACCACGCTGTTGTGCTGACGGCACTCATCCCCGACACCCTGCTGGATCGGAGTCCGGGGATCGTCATCGAGCTGAACGTGTGCTGAACACGAAGGTGCCATACGTTCGGTACTTGGATCGGTCGGATCGTGAAGACGTACGACTACATCAACCGCGTTGTCATAACGCTTCCGCTTTCGGTCTACGAGGGTACGTGGACACACTCTCCCCTCTCGTTGCTATGCATCACCATGATCTTGCGTGTGCGTAGGAAAATTTTTGAATGCTAAAAGTATTTAGCACCTTGTCAATATGTATTAATTGCTTAGCCCTATTAGGTAAATCTATCTCCATAGATCATTATGCCTAATATTGAGGCTATTTAGCCTAAGCACTTCATCAAAAAACTATTTTCAAATGAAGTGCTAATTCGTGTCAAGAAATTTATTTCCAATTAACAATGTGTCAAGCACACAAGGTTTTCAGAAATATTATTACGCTCCCACTTACTTTCTTGAATTACAAGCATATTTGTTACCCATTGATGAAGTCAAACCCTTTGACCATTTCATCGAAGCACGAAGATTCCAACTCCATTTTGCTCTCTTACATCCATCATTTGGAACTCAAGTTTGCACCTTACTAGCATCCTCTGGATAGACAAAATGCCTTGGACTGTAACACATGCAAGTCCTTGGTTTCATTTCCATCAGATGGAAATCCTATTGCCATCCATGTTTCATATCTCATGATTGAAATATGTATTAATTACTAGTTCAATCCGAACTGACTTTAAGCATCGCTACGATGAAAACAACCTCATCGTAGTCAACTCTTGAACTTGTCATTTCAACAAGTCAAGCTTTATAGATAAAACATTTTATCCGTATCAGTTTTAAGTTCCATAAATATTCGCTAGACTCTAAGTCTTCCGAAATGTGTATCAAGGTTTTAATCTTGAATCACTTATATGGAAACTAACTCGGGTTGTATTGGCATTTAGCCAATTCCGGAGTTAGGGCCCATCAACGCTTCCTTGTGTATTTAGGTATAATGTTGTCTAACAACAATAGCTCGTTTGCGCACCTGAGAGGTTTGCACGAGCCTTGCCTACGTGGTTCAGCTGCAAGTTCGACCGAAGTTCATACATTTTATTGTAGAGACTTCCGTATCGGTCGCAGTAGGAAACTCTGGAATTACTTCCAAGGACTCTTTCCTTTGATCTGATGACGAAGATACTGTTTTGTTGGGGAACGTAGCAGAAATTCAAAATTTTCCTACGAGTCACCAAGATCTATCTAAGGAGAAACCAGCAACGAGGGGAAGGAGAGTGCATCTACATACCCTTGTAGATCGCTAAGCGGAAGCGTTCAAGAGAACTGGGTTGAAGGAGTCGTACTCATCGTGATCCAAATCACCGGAGATCCTAGTGCCGAACGGACAGCACCTCCGCGTTCATCACACGTATAGCCCGGTGACGTCTCCCACGCCTTGATCCAGCAAGGAGAGAGGGAGAGGTTGAGGAAGACTCCGCCCAGCAGCAGCACAACGGCGTGGTGGTGGTGGAGGAGCGTGGCAATCCTGCAGGGCTTCGCCAAGCACCGCGGGAGAGGAGGAGAGAGAGAGAGGCAGGGCTGCGCCATGGAGAGGTGAAAACTCATGTGTGTTGGGCAGCCCAAACCTCAAGTATATATAGGGGAAGGGGACGGGCTGCGCCCCCACCTAGGGTTCCTCCCGGTGGTGGCGCAGCCCCTGATCCCATCTGGGTGGCGGCCACAAGGGGAGAGGGGAGGCGCACGTGGGTGGGGCCTTAGGCCCATCTGCCCTAGGGTTTGCCCCTTTCCCTCTTGGAGGCGCTTGGGCCCTTGTGGGGCGCACCAGCCCACCCGGGCTGGTCCCTTCCACACTTGGCCCATGCAGCCCTCCGGGCTTGTGGCCCACTTGGTGGACCCGGACCCTCCGGTGGTCCCGACGCGTCTCGATAAAACCCAAACTTTTCGGTGACCAAAACAGCACTTCCCATATATAAATCTTTACCTACGGACCATTCCGGAACTCCTCGTGACGTCCGGGATCTCATCCGGTAACCACATACAAACTTCCTTTATAACCCTAGCGTCATCGAACCTTAAGTGTGTAGACCCTACGGGTTCGGGAACCATGCGATATGACCGAGACGTTCTCCACCAATAACCAACAGCGGGATCTGGATACCCATGTTGGCTCCCACGTGTTCCACGATGATCTCATCGGATGAACCACGATGTCAAGGACTCAATCGATCCCGTATACAATTCCCTTTGTCTAGCGGTATTATACTTGCCCGAGATTCGATCGTCGGTATCCCGATACCTTGTTCAATCTCGCTTCCGCAAGTCTCTTTACTCGTTCCGTAACACATCATCCCGTGATCAACCCCTTGGTCACATTGTGCACATTACGATGATGTCCTACCGAGTGGGCCCAGAGATACCTCTCCGCTTACGGAGTGACAAATCCCAGCCTCGATTCGTGCCAACCCGATGAGACACTTTCGGAGATACCTGTAGTGCACCTTTATAGCCACCCGATTCGCCAGGACGCTTTGGTACACCCAAAGCATTCCTACGGTATCCGGAGTTGCACAATCTCATGGTCTAAGGAAAAGATACTTGACATTAGAAAAGCTTTCAGCATACTAACTACGATCTTTGTGCTAGGCTTAGGATTGGGTCTTGTCCATCACATCATTCTCCTAATGATGTGATCCGTTATCAACGACATCCAATGTCCATGGTCAGAAACCGTAACCATCTATTGATCAACGAGCTAGTCATCTAGAGGCTTACTAGGGACATGGTGTTGTCTATGTATCCACACATGTATCTGAGTTTACAATTATAGCATGGATAATAAACGATTATCATGAACAAGGAAATATAATAATAACTAATTTATTATTGCCTCTAGGGCATATTTCCAACAGTATCCCACTTGCACTAGAGTCAATAATCTAGTTCACATCGCTATGTGATCAACACTCATAGGTCACATCTCCATGTGACCAACATCCAAGAGTTTACTAGTGTCAATAATCTAGTTCACATCACTATGTGATTAACACTCAATGAGTTCTGGGTTTGATCATGTTATGCTTGTGAGAGTGGTTGTAGTCAACGGGTCTGCAATATTCAGATCCCTATGTATTTCGCAAAACTTTATGTCATATCGTAGATGATGTTCCCACGTTCCACTTGGAGCTATTCCAAATGGTTGCTCCACTATATGTATCCGATTTGCTACTCAGAGTCATTCGGATAGGTGTTAAAGCTTGCATCGACGTAACCCTTTACGCCAAACTCTTTATCACCTCCATAATCGAGAAACATGTCCTTATTACTCCAAGGACAATTTGACCGATGTCCAATGATCCATTCTGGATCACTCTTGTACCCTTTGCGGACACGTGGCAAGGCACACATCAGTGTGGTACTCAAAGATAGCATACCGTAGAGCCTACGTCTAAAACATAGGGGCGACCTTCGTCCTTTCTCTCTCTTCTGCCGTGGTCGAGCTTTAAGTATTTAACTTCATACCTTACAACTCAGGCAAGAACTCCTTCTTTGACTGATCCATCTTGAACACCTTCAAGATCATGTCAAGGTATGTGCTCATTTGAAAGTACCATTAAGCGTTTTTTATCTATCCTCATAGATCTTGATGCTCAATGTTCAAGTAGCTTAATCTAGGTTTTCTATTGAAAAACACTTTTCAAATAACCCCATATGCTTTCCAGAAATTCTACATCATTTCTGATCAACAATATGTCAACAACATATACTCATCAGAAATTCTATAGTGCTCCCACTCACGCCTTTGGAATTACAAGTTTCTCATAAACTTTGTATAAACCCAAAATCTTTGATCATCTTATCAAAGCGCACATTCCAACTCCGAGATGCTTACCCCAGTCCTTAGAAGGATCACTGGAGCCAGA
Source organism: Aegilops longissima (assembly GCA_021605205.1). NCBI lineage: Eukaryota > Viridiplantae > Streptophyta > Magnoliopsida > Poales > Poaceae > Aegilops > Aegilops longissima. Next base: position 42,376,279 of record CM038676.1, on the reverse strand, counting down.
TACCTTTTTAGCATCCTTAGGATCGACAAAACTTTCGATTGTATCACATACAACCTTTCCTTACGAAGACCGGTAAGGAAACTCGTTTTGACATCCATCTGCTAGATTTCATAAATGCAGCTAATGCTAACATGATTCCGACGGACTTAAGCATCGCTACGGATGAGAAAATCTCATCGTAGTCAACTCCTTGAACTTGTGAAAAACTCTTCGCCACAAGTCGAGCTTCATAGACGGTGATATTACCGTCCACGTCCGTTTTCTTCTTAAAGATCCATTCATCTCAATGGCTTGCCGAACATCGGGCAAGTCCACCAAAGTCCATGCTTTGTTCTGATACATGGATCCTATCTCGGATTTCATGGCTTCTAACCATTTGTCGGAATTTGGGCCCACCATTGCTTCTCCATAGCTCGTAGGTTCATTGTTGTCTAGCAACATGACCTTCAAGACAGGATTGCGTACCACTCTGACGTAGTACGCATCCTTGTCACCCTACGAGGTACGTTAGGGACTTGATCCGAAACTTCATGATCACTATCATAAGCTTCTACTTCAATTGGTGTAGGTGCCACGGGAACTACTTCCTGTGCCCTGCTACACACTAGTTGAAGTGACGGTTTAATAACCTCATCAAGTCTCCACCATCCTCCCACTCAACTTTTCGAGACGAACTTTTCCTCGAGAAAGGACTCAATTCAAGAAACAATCCCTATTGCTTTCGGATCTGAATTAGGAGGTATACCCAACTGTTTTGGGTGTCCTATGAAGATGCATTTTGTCCGCTTTGGGTTCGAGCTTATCAACCTAAATCTTTTCCACATAAGCGTCGCAGCCCCAAACTTTTAAGAAACAACAACTTAGGTTTCTCCAAACCATAGTTCAAACGGTGTCGTCTCAACGGAATTACGTGGTTCCCTATTAAAGTGAGTGTGGTTGTCTCTAATGCCAAACCCATGAACGATAGTGGTAATTCGATAAGAGACATCATGGTACGCACCATATCCAATAGGGTGCAACTATGATGTTCGGACACACATCACACTATGGTGTTCCAGGCGGTATTAATTGTGAAACAATTTCCACAATGTCTTAATAGCGTGCCAAAGCTCGCAACTCAGATACTCATCTCTATGATCTTATCATAGACATTTTATCCTCTTGTCACGATGATCTTTAACTTCACTCTGAAATTACTTGACCCATTCAATATTTCAGACTTGTGTTTCATCAAGTAAATATACTCAACATCTACTCAAATCATCTGTGAAGTCGAACATAACGATATTCATCAGATGCCTCAAAGACTCATTGGACTGCACACATCAAAATGTGTTACTTCCAACAAGTTGCTATCTTGTTCCATCTTACCAAACGAGGCTTTTCACCATCTTGCCCATGTGGTATGATTTGCATATCTCAAGTGATTCAAAATCAAGTGAGTCCAAACGATCCATCTGCATGGAGTTTCATCATGCGTATACACCAATAGACATGGTTTGCATGTCTCAAACTTTTCAAAAAACGAGTGAGTCCAAAGATCCATCAACATGGAGCTTCTTCATGCGTTTTATACCAATATGACTTACATGGCAGTGCCACAAGTAAGTGGTACTATATCTTATATCTTTTGGCATGAAAATGTATATCACTACGGTCCAGATTCAATAAACCATTCCTTTAGGTGCAAGACCATTGAAGGTATTATTCAAATAAATAGAGTAACCATTATTCTCCTTAAATGAATAACCGTATTGCGATAGACATAATCCAATCATGTCTATGCTCAACGTAAACACCAAATGTCAATTATTCTGGTTTAATACTAATCTTGATGGTAGAGGGAGCGTGCGATGTTTGATCACATCAAACTTGGAAATACTTCCAACACATATCGTCGGCTCACCTTTAGCTAGTCTCCGTTTATTCCGTAGCTTTTATTTCGAGTTACTAACACTTAGCAACCGAACCGGTATCTAATACCCTGGTGCTAGTACGAGTACTAGTAAAGTACACATTAACATAATGTATATCCAATATACTTCTATCAACCTTACCAGCCTTCTCATCTACCAAGTATCTAGGGTAATCACCTTCAATTATCTGTTCCTCTCATTACGAAGCACTTAGTCTCGGGTTTGGGTTCAACCTCGGGTTTCTTCACTTTGAGCAGCAACTAATTTGCCGTTTCATGAAGTACCCCTTCTTGCCCTTGCCCTTCTTGAAACTAGTGGTTTCACTAACCATCAACAATTGATGCTCCTACTTGACTTCTACTTTCGGTGTCAAACATCGCGAACACTTCAAGGATCATCATATCTATCCCCGATATGTTATAGTTCATCACGAAGCTCTAGTGGCTTGGTGGCAATGTCTTTGGAGAAACATCACTATCTCATCCGGAAGATTAACTCCCACTCGATTCAAGTGATTGTTGCACCTGACAATCTGAATACAAGCTCAACGATTGAGATCTTCTCCCTTAGTTTGTAGGTTAGAAAACTCGCGGAGGTCTCATACCTCTTGACGTGGGCACGAGCCTGAAATCCCAATTTCAGCCCTCGTAACATCTCATATGTTCCGCGATGTTTCAAAAACGTCTTTGGTGCCTCAATTCTAAGCCGCTTAACATTACCGAACTATCACGTAGTCATCAAAAGCGTGTGTGTCGATGTTCGCAACATCCACGCACCACGCTTCGAGGTCCAAAGACACCGAGCGGTGCATTAAGGACATAAGCTTTCTCTTGATCGCATAATTGCTACTGTCAACTTTCAACTATATTTTCTCTAGGAACATATCTAAACAGTAGAACTAAAGCGTGAGCTATGACATAATTCGCAAAGGGCTTTTGACTAAGTTCAGGATAATTAAGTTCATCTCATGAACTCCCACTCAGATAGACATCCCTCCAGTCATCTAAGTGATTACATGATCCGAGTCAACTAGGCCGTGTCCGATCATCACGTGAGACAGACTAGTCATCATCGGTGAACATCTTCATGTTGATCGTATCCACCATACGACTCATGCTCGACCTTTCGGTCTCTTGTGTTCCGAGGCCATGTCTGTACATGCTAGGCTCGTCAAGTTAACCTAAGTGTTTCGCGTGTGTAAATCTGGCTTACACCCATTGTATGTGAACGTAAGAATCTATCACACCCGATCATCACGTGGTGCTTCGAAACGACGAACTTTCACAACGGTGCACAGTTAGGGGGAACACTTTCTTGAAATTTTAAGGAGGGATCATCTTATTTACTACCGTTGTTCTAAGCAAATAAGATGCATAAATATGATAAACATCACATGCAATCAAATAGTGACATGATATGGCCAATATCATTTTGCTCCTTTTGATCTCCATCTTCGGGGCTCCATGATAATCGTCGTCACCGGCATGACACCATGATCTCCATCATCATGATCTCCATCATCGTGTCTCCATGAAGTTGTCTCGCCAACTTATTACTTCTACCACTATGGCTACCGATTAGCAATAAAGTAAAGTAATTACATGGCGTTGTTCAATGACACGCAGGTCATACAATAAATTAAGACAACTCCTATGGCTCCTGCCGGTTGTCATACTCATCGACATGCAAGTCGTGATTCCTATTACAAGAACATGATCAATCTCATACATCACATATCATTCATCACATTCTTCTTGGCCATATCACATCACATAGCATACCCTGCAAAAACAAGTTAGACGTCCTCTAATTGTTGTTTGCATGTTTTACGTGGCTGCTATGGGTTTCTAGCAAGAACGTTTCTTACCTCATAAAACCACAACGTGATATGCCAATTGCTATTTACCCTTCATAAGGACCCTTTTCATCGAATCCGTTCCGACTAAAGTGGGAGAGATCGGCACCCGCTAGCCACCTTATGCACCAAGTGCATGTCGATCGGTGGAACTCGCTCACGTAAGTGTACGTGTAAGGTCGGTCCGGGCCGCTTCATCCCACAATACTGTCGAAACAATATTGGACTAGTAACGGTAAGCATATTGAACATCATCAACGCCCAAAACTACTTTGTGTTCTACTCGTGCAAAGAATCTACGCAATAGACCTAGCTCATGATGCCATCATTGGGGACGTGGCAGAAATTCAAAATTTTCCTACGAGTCACCAAGATCTATCTAAGGAGAAACCAGCAACGAGGGGAAGGAGAGTGCATCTACATACCCTTGTAGATCGCTAAGAGGAAGCGTTCAAGAGAACGGGGTTGAAGGAGTCGTACTCATCGTGATCCAAATCACCGGAGATCCTAGTGTCGAACGGACGGCACCTCCGCGTTCATCACACGTACAGCCCGGTGACGTCTCCCACGCCTTGATCCAGCAAGGAGAGAGGGAGAGGTTGAGGAAGACTCCGTCCAGCAGCAGCACAACGGCGTGGTGGTGGTGGAGGAGCGTGGCAATCCTGCAGGGCTTCGCCAAGCACCGCGGGAGAGGAGGAGGGAGAGAGGCAGGGCTGCGCCATGGAGAGGTGAAAACTCATGTGTGTTGGGCAGCCCAAACCTCAAGTATATATAGGGGAAGGGGAGGGGCTGAGCCCCCACCTAGGGTTCCCTCCCCAGGGGTGGCGGCAGCCCCCAGATCCCATCTGGGTGGCGGCCACAAGGGGGAGAGGGGGAGGCGCACCTAGGGTGGGCCTTAGGGCCCATCTGCCCTAGGGTTTGCCCCCTTTCCCTCTTGGAGGCGCCTTGGGCCCTTGTGGGGGGGCGCACCAGCCCACACAGGGCTGGTCCTTCCACACTTGGCCCATGCAGCCCTCCGGGCTTGTGGCCCCACTTGGTGGACCCCGACCTCCCAAAGGTCTGATGCGTTACCGATAAAACCCAAACTTTTCCGGTGACCAAAACAGACTTCCCATATATAAATCTTTACCTCCGGACCATTCCGAACTCCTCGTGACGTCAGGGATCTCATCCGGGACTCCGAACAACATTCGGTAACCACATACAAACTTCCTTTATAACCCTAGCGCCATCGAATCTTAAGTGTGTAGACCCTACGGGTTCGGGAACCATGCGCATATGACCGAGACGTTCTCCGGTCAATAACCAACAGCGGGATCTGGATACCCATGTTGGCTCTACATGTTCCACGATGATCTCATCGGATGAACCACGATGTCAAGGACTCAATCGATCCCATATACAATTCCCTTTGTCTAGCGGTATTATACTTGCCCGAGATTCGATCGTCAGATCCCGATACCTTGTTCAATCTCGTTTCCGCAAGGCTCTTTACTCGCTCCGTAACACATCATCCCGTGATCAACCCCTTGGTCACATTGTGCACATTATGATGATGTCCTACCGAGTGGGCCCAGAGATACCTCTCCGTTTACGGAGTGACAAATCGCAGTCTCGATTCGTGCCAACCCGCCAGACACTTTCGGAGATACCGTAGTGCACCTTTATAGCCACCCGATTCGTTGTGACGTTTGGTACACCCAAAGCATTCCTACGGTATCCGGGAGTTGCACAATCTCATGGTCTAAGGAAAAGATACTTGACATTAGAAAAGCTTTCAGCATACGAACTACGATCTTTGTGCTAGGCTTAGGATTGGGTCTTGTCCATCACATCATTCTCCTAATGATGTGATCCCGTTATCAACGACATCCAATGTCCATGGTCAGGAAACCGTAACCATCTATTGATCAACGAGCTAGTCATCTAGAGGCTTACTAGGGACATGGTGTTGTCTATGTATCCACACATGTATCTGAGTTTACAATTATAGCATGGATAATAAACGATTATCATGAACAAGGAAATATAATAATAACTAATTTATTATTGCCTCTAGGGCATATTTCCAACATGTTTATCTCGTCGAGTTGCACTATTCTCCCAGTCACCTTTTTGAAAGAACCATTCTATTTAAAAGCACGCCGTCTCGCGGCAAAACTATTTGCCTCGGTATAGTGAGGGAGGAATACCCAACATTTTGGTATAACCTACAAAGTAGCACTTGTCTGGTTTGGAATAGGTTTGTAACCTTCTACACAAGCCCCACATTCCAAATGTTAAGAAAAGATATAACATGGTTGGGCGTACCAATTGCTTTGTTTGTATCTGAAAACAATTTTCAGTTCCATGAATATCATATAACTATCCCAACTTTCGAAGTTTGGGTTTCATGGAAGCAAACATATTCCACTTGACCATAACAGAGTTCTAGCTTTTGGATCGAAGGACAAGAGTCACATGATCCATAGCATTAGCGGGAGGATACGGAAAGCATGTGATAGGACAAAGTCCTTCTCGGCACTTTTGAGGACAATCCTCACATTATGTTACCAATCGTAAAGTTTTAACCAGATATTTAACAGCTATTCAATTTTAACAGGGAAGGTGGAAACGCGAGCCATTATTCTACAACTATTTTGCAAGAAACACTTAGACAGTGTTCATAATTAATTGCACTGAGAATTAAACATGTTAATTCAACAGTGCACTCCCACTCAAATCAATATCTCTCATAATTAATTTAGAGTGATTTAAGATCCATATTTCTATTTGATGCCATTGACGGGTTCATCACTGATGACACGAATTTCAATCGGCGGGCCAACTTGCTGATCACATCTCTATGTGATTCTTGTTCATATTTCGATGGGCGTGTTCCGAGCTCAGGACTCTCCTGCCTGAACGTCAAAGACAACCAAGTGATCTTGCTGTGAGGTCTGACCTCACCCGCCTCATTCCTCTCGATTCGTTCGTGCTCATGTGTACATGGCGCACCCCGAAAAGATACGAATTTCAGACGGTGCTACACTTGGGTGAACACTAACTACTTTGATATTTTAAGTGAGAGATCACCCTAATAAAAAGCGACTACCACGCAATCAAGAAGGGTGCATCATAAGGGATTAACATCTCAGGCAATTCATAACAGCAAGATATGGTATAGCCCTTTCTGACATAGAACTCTTTCATTTCTTCGTCTTCGGCATTCGCGTCGGTGTTCACCTTCGCGAAGATTGCCACCACCTTGTCGATGCATCAGATAATATTGCTATCTCTAGAGCTAATAAAATAAGTGCATTACTTAAGGTTGACACGCGGGTCATTAAAGTGCAATCATATGGCTCTAGCCATCATGCCAAATCATGACACATAGGTCATGTTTAATCAATTTACATCATATAGTCATCTCATACATAATCAAATTATTATGAGCATTGCTATCCCACATCACATGCACATGCAAACCCTCCTGCAAAACCAAGTTAGACGTTTCTAATTGGTTCATGCAAAAACTTGTTTTTCATGGCTTCTAAGGTTTCGAAACAAACCGAAGCTACCAACGTCCATCATCAAGTATGATAATTCAAGTGCTAGATTAACTTATCGGGGTGTATGAAACACGAGATATTAAAATCTCGAGCCCCACACTGAACTTCGTCATATGCATGACCCCCGTGCAGATCATATATGCATTGCCCTTTAGTCTGCGAAACATCCATATTTCTTAGACTAAAGTGGAACCCAAAGAACTGTTAGTACTTCGTTGATCTGTCAATCAACATGCTAAGGAGCAGCATGAAAGGATCGCGGATTGCCAGAACTTTGTCAGATTCCACAATGATGTCAAGATCAGGACTACGCAAATTTAAGGGAAGCAACAAGAACATCGGGTAATAGATTTCATCTGCTACCCGCACAAATAATTTTATGTAATATAACTTATCTACTACCTAATTATATTTTGCAATACCCATACATCTCCATGTATTCTAGATCACAACCTGCATCTACGCATAGCACGGCTCTGATGCCACTATAGGGTAACGCAGCAGAAAACAAAAAAAATCGACCTACGCATCAGCCTAGGACCACTATGGAGACTGCATACATGGTTTGATCTTTTTCGTTACCGACTTGTAGCGCAGCGGAAGTAGAGTCGATGACGAACGGCGGTGCAGATCCCCGCAGCTAGGATTTACAACCTCTCAACCGCGAGGATGTATACCCTCATCCACCCCACGGACAGCCCTCCAGGAGGCGGTCGGACAGTCCCTCGGACGGTGTTGCGGACAGCCCTTCGGGAGGACCCTCAAAACTCAGACGGTCACTTGGACAGCCCTTCGGGAGGATTCACAGAACTCGGACCGTCACTTGGACAGCCCTTCGGGAGGCACTCTCAAAACAGCCCCTCGGGCAAAAGGATCGAAACTACAACCTCTCTACGGGGTTGCACACATACGGTGTCATCTATCCGTGAGGCTTCATTGCCGTCTAGAACAAGTTCTGCGGAACCCGACAACCTTCGGCTCTCTGAAACTATTTCACTGGGAGGAGAGAGAAGCCAGATCATGCATGGCACTTGTATGTGAGAAAGAGTGAGTGTGGAGGGCTGCCCCTCCACCTCTATTTATAGGAAATCCCAAGGGGTAGGGTAGTTTAACACAAAAACCCAAAATGCACATGAATGAAGTCCTTCCTCAAGGGCATAAGAGTGAAACCAAGGAACAAGAGGGGCTCCGAGGTGGAGCCCCAAGTGTGGCCAGCCACACCCCTTGGGGGGCCCCCATGAGGGCCTCCCAATCCATCCATGTCATCCCTAGATCTTTTGAGTAAAGCCCCAAAAGATGGCTTTCCATAAAATATCCCAAAAAGCACTTTCACTATTCACGATGACATTTTTCAGGGTCTGTTCAAACTGAAAATATTTATGTGGGCTTAGAACATTTCCAGTACCCACCATAATAATTTTCAACGCGTTCTGGAACAATTCCAATTTAGTGATTTTCATCTGCGAAAAGCATCTGAACCGGTTCCTGCAGCTCCGGAACATTTCCTGTTTTTATTTCTGAAAATTCCAAAAAGTTTCTAGAATGATTCTGGCACCCTCCAAGAATTATTAGGCATGTGCCGAAACCATTTTGACTTAATGGCATACCCCGAAACAACTTTTTCGGTTTCACCGAAACTCATCCGGTGACCTCTCTCTGCGGAACTTTTCCGCTGTCCGAAACTTTTCGGTGATTTTCTCTCAGAATCCCTGTCTAGTATTCAGCAGATAGATGACCCTTAAGCGTGTGACCCTATAGGTTCGGTGAAGTATAGACATGACCCGGAACCCCTTCCGATCAATGATCAACATCAGAGCCGTGGACACCCATATTGACCCCTATACCCACACGAATAAATATTCGAGTGAACCTCCAGTTGTTGTTGCTTCGCGATATGTCACAAACACCCGAGGTGAGATTTATTGCATCCCCATGGACGAACAATTTGTCCATCATGCAAGTTACCTCGTTACCGGTTTTGTTCTCTTTTCTCGTTTCCGTGTTCCGGCATCCCAGTGATCAAATCACAAGGTGTCTGGCCAGACGATTATGGATACCGTAACACCGAGAGGGCCCGAGAATATCTCTCCATCGTCGGAGGAGCAAATCCCAATCTTGAGCTATCAAGTTACTTGCCATACTTTTCCATGAACCCGTAAGCCACCCATTTACGGATGACGTTTAACAAACCCCAAAGTTCATGAAGCAAGCATGAAGAAACTCGATACTCTCACGGTCTAAGGAATCATGCAAACGTTAACCATCTCTGTGTTATGTACCATTAACTTGTGACGAATGAATCTCATAGCATAACATCAATCCGGGTCGATTCAACACAAATGTTCTCTTAACATTGTGCCCTCAAAGTTGCTGGCATTGACATGCCCATGATCAGGAAAACAGAACCACCATGCAACACTTGAGCTAGTCTTAGAGGCCAGACTAAGAATACTTCTTACCGTTTATTATTCCACACGTACATATGAGTCTTCCTCCGAGCCTCGTGTTATTGCAGACTCGAGAACCATAGCAGTTATAGCATGGAACATAAACATAATTATGAACTTGGAGATAAATAATATCATTTATTATTGCCTCTAGGGCATATCTCCTACACGCGGAGGTGTCGTCCGTTTGGCACTTGGATCGGGAGTTCGCGCGACGGATCGTGATTGGATAGCGAAGACGTTCGACTACATCAACCGCGTTTCTTAACGCTACCGCTTAGCGATCTACAAGGGTATGTAGATCCAATCTCTCCTCTCGTAGATGGTTATCTCCTAGATTGGATCTTGGTGGGCGTAGAAAAAATTTTGTTTCCCATGCAACGTTCCCCAACAACTCACACTATTACACCCAAGGAAAGAAAAGAAAAAGGGATGCAACCGGAGAATAGCTAATAGAAGGTACTGGAGGAAAGCTAAAATGCTACGGACATGCAAGCTACCCACATTAGCAGTCCTATCACATCAGTTTTTCTTTCTTTTCCAGGACTGGCTACGTGCCAGTCGACTGATTCTGTTTTAAGGGCCAGTCACTTTTTCTTTATACGTAGGATTCATCCTATGGGTGGCAACGCTTGGCCTAGCTGCGGCCTGCGGGTACATGCATGCATGCATTCAAGCAATTGTTCGCATGCCATGCATGGATGATGGTGGGTCCTACTAACATGCATGCATTCAAACTTTTCAGCTGGGTGGAGATGAGTACATGCATTACACATAATTGCACACAACATGTTTTTATAAGTTTTCAGAAATTATATATGATGTAAAAAAATTAAAAATAAATATAATGAATTTTTCTAAGCAAAAAAATATATTAGTAGCATTGGTATTGCCCATTAAGAGTAAAGAAAGTAAAGAAAGCTTGGACACAACATTACATTCGAATCACACTTTTGGTAATACACAAAGAATAAACATATAGTAGTGCAATTTTCACAGTCTACTCCCTCCATTCCTAAATATAGGTCTTTTTAGATATTCCAATATGGGCTACATATGGAGCAAAATGAGTGAATCTACACTCTAAAAAGTGTCTATATACATCCGTATGTAGTTCATATTGGAATATGTAAGAAGACTTATATTTACTTAACGGAGGATAATTTACACACATATTGTATAGTGCTTGAATTTATACTTACACATGGAAAAATAAAAAAGAATTTGTTTAAGAAATAATGAATTAGTGGCATTAGTGTTCCTTTTAAGAAGAAGAAAATTAAAAATGACAAAATTTGCACACAATTTATACATAAATTGCATTTTTCATAATATGCAAGAATAAACATATAATACTGGAATGATATCGGTATTGCACCCAAAGAAAGAAAATGGAATAAAAACCAAAATAATCAAAATAATGAAGTTTTTTATTAAAGAATAAAACCCTTCAAGAAGAAAGAAAATGAAAAAAACTCAAACAAAATGAAAACAATGAAGTTTTCTAGGAATAACGAATCCTTTAAGAACAAAGAAAAAAGAGAATTTTTTGCAGTTTTAGTAATATGCAAAAGGAACATATAATATTGCAATTTAGCACTCTACTATAATTTCCACGCATGTTGTATAGTACTTGCGTGTATACTTACTAAACACACAAAAATAAAAATAACATTTTCTACAAAAGAATGAAGTAGAGGCATTGGTATCAACCTCTAAGAAGAAAGGAATAAAGAATAAATAATGCTAAAATTTGCACATAATTTACACATAAATTGCACGTTTTATATATATGCAGGAACAAACATATAATAGTAGAATCCACCTAAAAATAAGTTTCAAAGTAGGAATGAATTAGTGTCATTGGTATTACCTTTAAATAAGAAAAAAAAAGTGAAATAGAACTTAAAACAAAAATTTCCTTACAGTTAGTACAAAAATTACACTTTTTAGAATATTTAAGAAGAAACATATAGTAGTGAAATTTCCATACTCAACATCCAAAAATACACGTAAAGAAAAAACTCAACAACACACACACACACACACAAAAGCAAACACGTGCAAAAAACAGAAGCAAGCACAAGCAAAAAAGGCATGCACGCACACTAAAATTGGCATGCATGCATTTCATCCATCCATGTGGGTGCAACGGTCACGAAGTGAAGACATGCATGAATGGGGGCTGCAACATGCACCCGGCAGGAAATTGACTGAATAAATAACAGCGTCAGTCAAATCCATGGGGACCTCTTACACACGTATCATAAAGCACACTAAATCAACGGCAACAAATTGAACTGACCGAAAATGAAAAATTCAGTCGCTTGACATATTAAAGCATTCTTTTTCTCTAATCCTTTTTCAATAAAATCGTGTGACTCAATTTAGTTTTAAGTACGTAGCCTTATACCGGTTAACGAAGGGAACAGTCGGTTGCTCTTTGGCCTTCTGTAACCGATGCGCCGGCAAATCAAGAGCCAACTAATGGAGCCTATTTCTTCGTGTATCTTACAGATCGACCTACAATCATCGGCACCAAGCCGCTCTCGTATATCCCCGCACACCAAGCGAGGGTAAGGCAGCCCCAGTAGGTTTGGTGCAGAACCACCGCTGCCTCCTGCTGCTGCCACCGGCGGACAACGACGGGGATTCTCTGTAGCCGGCCGTCGTCGGGTGGGCAGCCCCCTGTGCCCTGTCCCTCCGTATCTAGGCGTACCACGCCGCTGCGGTATCCCCACTGGCCGCGCAAGGTAGGTCAGCCCCAGCCAGGCCTGGCGCCGGACCGTCGCTTCCTGCCACTGCCACCAATCAACACGAACGGAGCTTCTCTCTGGACGGCCGTAATCGGGTGTGCAACCCCTCCCTTCACATCCAGGCGTGCCAACGGGAGAAGCAGCACATGCGTCGGAGGACTCCCCATCCCCATCGGCGCATGCAGATTCGTTCATCTGCGTCACACAACCAAGCGGCTCCTTCCTATCCGGGTATATCGTGTCTTAGCGTACGATTACATGGTGGTCACATCAACGCCCTCGTGGTGCTACACTAGCCGGGTTCTTCACAGGGGAGGATGAGCAGACGCTGCTGAAGGATCTCCTATGTATGCACTGTCACCACCATAAGGTATTGCAAACAACGATGCCCAATGTCCTCTAGACTGTGCTACTCATCCTTCCTATTGTCATAGTGATTTCATATTTTACCTACGGATTGTGCTTAATCTACCTGTTAATTTGATTTCACTCATATATGCGTGTCGCTAGATTGGAGTGGGTACGTTACTAGGTGTGCATGTCCTTTTGCATTAGTGATTTCCTGCCATTGATTTCTTTTGTCGTGCATCCTCAGCGGGTCTATTCAATTTTATTATTGATTCTTGCATATTATTTTGCTGCACTTAAATCCTTCTTTTAGATTTACACTGATCTTCGTCATTTGATAATCAAAAAGGAGAATTCTTGCAGGCAGGAAAATGTATTTCTCGCCATGGTTGGGGATAATTATAATTATGATCGGATGATGGCTAACTATTTCCACTTGCTTGGATTGTGCAATCTTTTCATAACTGTTGGTCTTGAAGGTCAGTAAAAAATTTAATTTATATGCATTATTATCTCAACCAAGCTGTTTAGCTGACTGCACATATTTTCTTCAATTTCCAGGAAGGCAAGTAAGCAAGTTTTCTTCATGTTGTGTTCAAACTTTCTAATATTTATTGGGACAATCTTATAAATAATTGGTGCTAATCTCAGATAACTTTTAATAGGAGAATCTGATTTTAGGATAAACATATTAGGAATTCAGGCGCAAAAAATACATATGGTGAATGACCATTACAATTGTTTACTACTATTTGCCATGTTTTACATTGGTTTTCTCCATGCACATGTCCTCAATATGTATTTTGGACCAAATGTCCCGAAATTATCTAGTATTAAAATGTACACCAATCCAATGGCTAGATGTTCCGCTTTTTTGTGGAAATTTTATAGCAAATCTCTATTCATCCTCCACCTCCCTCTGGGAGTCGGCAGGCTTGGTCTTGTCCAGCGCTAGCTCCTCGGACAATTGCTGGATCATTTGCCGAGAAGCCTGCATAAAACAACTTGATTAGGATTGGACAAAATAATCGACCCTTAGTTCGGCCAACTTGTGCCCGACCAAAGGGTCGGGGGCTACTGGCTTCCGTGCTTTTATACAATGTTGCGTGAAATAAAGAAGTGAACTTATACAGACCCTCTGGTCGAGCATAGCTGCCCAGTCAGTGGCTCAGAAATGCGTGGAGCGGCATTTCGTCGGCACCCTCGACTCGGAGGCCAAGTAACAACACTCATGCTTCCCAATGATTAAAATGTTTTCTTCCCAGCCTATTAAATTTGCAGTAAAAAATATTTCCAACCATCAAATAACTATTTGTTTCACAGATACACAGCAAGTAGTCTACAAAACCCACACAAAGAAGGATCTCCATGCACATTGTTTGCCATATCTACTGCTAGAAGACACGCCCATGCACTGGAGGGCATTCTCTGCCTTATCTCCTGCAGAATAAATATCTAACACTCGAATTTCATCAAGCATGAACTTCATATACCACCGAAGCTCTACTCAAGCCAGTCCTCCATGCATAGGTCTGCATTCATTTCAAAGCAAACCCAAACTAAATTTTAGTTCACACATTACATTAAAAGACCATGACTTAGGTTCACTCACCACACAATTCAAACTGAATTCAAAGTAGTTCACAACACACACATTACTGCTGAGTTCAAATTAGTTCACACACAAATAGGTATACAAGAAACTATGCACCATATAAGAATTGGGGTACCATCTTTAGCCAATTAGCCTCTTCACGGTCATCTTGAGCTTTTGCGCCTCTTTCTCCCTCTGCCTTCTCAGCTTTGAAAGGATCGAGATGGACCTAGAGGGGGGGGGGGTGAATAGGTACAATTACAAATTTTTAATTATTACTTAGCAATTTTAGGCAATAGTGCGGAATATGAAGATGAGCCTAACAATTGCAAGTGAGCACAAAGTACCAAGCAAGTATCACAAACACGTAAGTAGGCAAGCACAATATGATGTACGTAAGTGTAAAGAGACAAGTAACCACAAGTAGAGAGTAAGGGTTAGGAATAACCGCAACTCCAGGAGACGAGGATGTATGCCGATGTTCACTTCCTTGGAGGGAAGCTAGTCACCGTTAGAGAGGTGGATGTTACCACGAAGGCACACCAACGCCACGAAGGCTCACCCTATTCTCCCTTTGAGACAACACCACGGAGGCGTTTCTCAACCACTAGTGGTAGACCTTGGGGTGGTCTCCAAACCCTCACAAACTTTTCCGAGGGAAATCACAAAGTTCGATTCCTCTCCGAATGACTCCTACCGCCTAGGAGTGTAACGCCCGGATGGTTTTGCAACAGTAACCCCCCCCCCCCCCCGGTTCTGTTAAGTTTCTAATCGTTGTTTCGAATCTGTTAAAAAAATAAAAAATAAATAAAAAGGAAAATATCTTGGGAGGATAAACCCCACCGCCCAGCCACCCCCCCCCCCCTTCCCTTGGCCCATCTCCTCTCCCCCACAGGCCAGCCCCTTGGCCACCAGGCCGGCCAGCCGGACCACTTCCCCTCTCCTTACCACCCCGAGGGAACCCTAGTTCCCAACCTTCCTCTCTCCCCTCGCCCTCCTCGCCCCTCCCCGACCCGATCTGGATCGGGCAGGCGCCACCGACAGCCTCCCGTCGGCGATTCCCCCCCGCCGTTTCCCCAGCCCCCCCCGCCACGTTCCTCCCTCCTCCTCCCACCGCCCGGGCAAGCCCCTCCCTCCCCCCCTGCGCCTCCCACTGAGCCCGGCGACCCGCGACAGTGATCCGGCTCGGCCTCGCCCTCGCCCGGCGTGCCTCCCGGCCCCCCCCCCGGCCTGCCCGACCTCCTCGAGCAACTGCCCGAGACCTCACCCCCCTGTGAGCCTCGACCTCCTCCTCCCTCTCCTCGTCGGCGTTCCCCCCTCCGGTCCCCTCCGACCGCCCAGACAGCTCCGACGCCCTCCCCGTTTCCCCTCTCGCCCAGGCCGGATCCGACCCCGAGGCCTCGACGGCCCGGCGCGCCCCGGCCACCGTGCCCTCCCTCTCCCCTTTCCTTCTCCTCCCCCGTCGGCGACCTCGTCGGCGACGTTAGCATGCAGCCCCGAGCCCTCCCCCCTGTTCGGCGCCCACTCCGCCGCCCGTCCAACCCTCGTTCTCTTCATCCATGGCCTTCGGCCGGCCGAGCCTCACCCGACCCGCGCCTGCCCCTCACCGGCGTCGCTGCGCCGCTGCGTGGCCAGCCTTTTGCCACTTTGCCGCCCAGCCTCGTTCCTCCCAGGACGCCGCCCAGGCCGGGCAGGTCAGTGCCCGATCGGCAACGCCAAGACCCAGGCGCCCGCGCCCGTTAGGCCGTGTGCCACTGACCAGGGGGCCCCACCCCCAAAAACGTTAAAATGAATGTTTTAATTAAACAGAATTGAAAAATGAATTAAAAGTAATTAAACTAATTAACTAACTAATTAATTAATTAATTAATTGGGTAATTAATTAAACTAATTAATTCGGATTAGTTAAACCTAATCATTAGTTAAATTAATTGGGTAATTAATTAAACTAATTAATTCTGCATTAATTAACACTAATTATTAATTAACTTAATTAACCTAATTAACTAAGGTTAATTAATCGATTAGGTTAATTAAGCTAATAGTGTATGACATGTGGGACCCACTGGCGGGGTTGACTTAGTCAACCCCGTTGGTGATAACGTCGGCATGACCTCATCTTGATGTCATAAATGCTTTTCGAAATTAATTAATTAATTAATTAAAATTCTAGAAATTAATAAAACCTTTTATAATTCATAACTTTTAATCCGTGTCTTGATTAAAATATTTTCAACATGAAAGTTGCTCGAGCGAGCGAGGCGAATTCGGATAAGCGTCCGTTCGTCCACCGCACGTCTCTAACCTATCGAACCTGCAAACTTTCTCCTCCGGTTCATCTCAGATGACAGACGTCCGGGCAGGATAACTTCCGGATGCTTCCCCCTAAACCAAAGACCCTCTTACCACGTTAGGACACGCCTAGCTTCGCTTCTTGGCATGTCATGCATCGTTTTGCATCTGTTATCGTGTATTCATTGTTTCTTCCCCTCTTCTCTTGGTGAGACTACGAGACCGACGCCGCGGTGGCAGTTCGACTACGGATCTTGTGACCCCTCTCTCTTGCCGAGCAACCAGCAAGCCCCCTTTGATCATCCCGATATCGCCCATTCCATTCTCTTATTGCTTGCACTAGATTTTTGCTATCTGTTATTGTTGCTCCTATTACATTGCATAGCTTGTTTATTGTAACCTGCTTTGTTACCTACACCTTATCCTAAACTGCTTAGTATAGGTTGGTTAGAGACCAATGATGACCCCACCTTGTCCTTGTTGCCCTGCTTCATCTTTGAAGACCCGATCAGCGGGATCGGAGACCGAGCCCCGACACCGCACATCACTTCCCTTAGTTGCTCGACACTACTAGGTTACTATCGAGTACCGAGGGTGAAACCTCTCTGACACCTCGATATTAACCCTGTAGTATAGCTATCCGGTTGTGGTCATCGAGGGTGATTTCCTCCTTAATCACTTCCGATCGACTCTGTCGTGCAACCCCTCAAGTGTGGACCTCGGGGTGAATCCTCTTATGTTCACCTTGACGACTACATTGAGTGGAATACACCGGGGTGATTCCTCGTGTTTTCCCTTGATGTTTGGACTCACGGTTACTTGGACTTTTACCATTTGTTACTTGGAAAGGCGGGTCGACCACGAGGGGTACCAGCGCTTAATTGCGAGTGATGTGGAGCGGGTTGACTGGAGGGTGCCGCGAGATAATTACGAGGCGTGGCGGGCATTCCTAGCCCTTGCCGCAAGTCCTCGAGGCAGGCAGCGGGTCACATCTTCGTGAGTCTCGCTTGTTACCGCGTTCCTAATCCACTATGATTTGGATATTTGATCCGAGGGCCTCGGCCCGATAGCACTAACCATCCGTGGGCTAAGTATGGGCGTTCTGCGTCGTATACATCAGCGAAGCTTATTAGACGTCGGCGTCCGAGCGGCCTTGGCGCGGATTGGGCTGGAGCGCTGTTAGGCTAGGTCTGCTTCCGGCCGCCCTCATAGCGTCTGCAGGAGTTCGGGGAGATGGCCCATGACCCACGGGGCATAGGTTTAGTCCGCGTCTTGGCCTCTCTATTAAGCCTAGGTCGGGTTGCGGCGTATTGTTTGACCGAGGCGGGCATGACCACGAAAGTGTGTCCGGCGGAGTTAAGCGGCGTGGTGGGTAAGTTGGTGCACCCTGCGGAAGAAAACATCTATCGATAGCCTGTCCTATGGTAACGGACGCTTGGAGTTGTATCCCGATCGATACAACTAGAACTGGATACTTGAGATGAGACATGGATATGAGCTTTGGATTGTGATGATAACTGGATAGTATGGCTCTGGGATTTCTTTCTCGCAGGGAGTCGAGAAAGGATCTCTGGCCGAGGTTGATAACACTACTGCTACTTTAAGTTATGTTACTCTACTCCTCTTGTTTGCTGCAAGATGGTGGTTTCGGAAGATGCTAGTCTTCGATAGGACTAGGCCTTCTCTCTTTTACGGCATTTCTGCAGCTCACCACCTTGATATGGCCTTTACACATATATCCATGCATATGTAGTGTAGCTCCTTGCTTGCAGTACTTTGGATGAGTACTCACGGTTGCCTTGTTCCCCTTTTTCCCTATCTCTACTCGGTTGCTGCAATCGACGATGGAGCCCAGATCGAGCGCGCGCCGCCTCGGCGACTACTACTCGAGGCGCCTACTACTACGTGCAGCCCGGCGGCGACCGACCAGAGTGACCTAGGAGGATCCCAGGCGGGAGGCCTGTCCTCTTCGATCTGTATCCCAGTTTGTGCTAGCCATCTTATGGCACCTTGTTTAACTTATGTCGTACTCAGATATTGTTGCTTCCGCTGACTTCGTCTATGATCGAGCACTTGTATTCGAGCCCTCGAGGCCCCCGGCTTGTATTATGATGCTTGTATGACTTATTTTATTTGTAGAGTTGTGTTGTGATATCTTCCGTGAGTTCTTGATCTTGATCGTACACATTTGCGTGCATGATTAGTGTACGATTGAATCGAGCGCGCTGAAGTTAGTATCGAGCCGATTGCTGTAGGAATCCCCTTACACACTCCTTGGCGAAGTCGAGTCTAGACATTGCAAAACTTTTACTAACTTGGCTGTGTGCCTTACGGCCCACGTCGCCATCGGGTGGTATTAGGATCTTTTACTCCTCGACCTTTACTCGGGGCTCAACTCTCTTCTACTCGGGTTAAACAATTTTACTAACTATCACTAGGATCCCGTGACCGCATTCACCCGAAGATGGATATAGCCTTAGTTGTTTTTGGGAATTGTATTTGAACAATTTCCACCTGTCATTGACTCCTTTGAAGCGTCTTTGTTTTCAGATGGAACCCACGAGGCAGGTCGTGCGCCACACGACGGCCATTGGTGCCTCGGGATCACTGCGGTGCTAGCCGAGATGATGACCTATCTGGGTTATCGCCGGCACCCAGTACACCGTCTATGAGGAGTACCAGACTACAACCGGGAGCGATGCAGCGCCATCGTCCACCTCTACTCTCGGGAGTATGAGTCCACTACTGTGCTGCACACCGCACATGGTGTTGGAGTGACCATCGATATGGCAGTCCACGATGCTGCTTATGCTGCACTGACACGTCTTCGTGCAGAGTATCGAGAGTTGGACACCTCCCCTTCGGGCACATTGCTATCGCGTCGATGTTGGTGAGGAGGTTACTACACCGCTGCCTACACCACTTGTCACGAGAGCCTTTCCACCATCAGAACTTTGTTCTGCATGCTGATGGGCTGGATCGAGCTAACCGAGCTCTTCGCCACGAGTTGTACATCACCCGTCAGCACCTCTACCGTGCTCTGACGCTGATGCACCCCTTTGTCCGTTCCGGAGAGCTGCCGCGTTCTGCGATCTACCCGCGCGGACCGTGATGCCCGGGGAGTTGGTTGGCGGGCGTGGAGGCTACTCTCCGCGACTTGGCCCTTTCCTACCACGGGCGTCGGATTCAGCACCGAGTATCCGCGGCCCTCGTGTCAGCGGCGTGGAGGACTATCCTTGCCGCACTACTGACTTTCAGCTCTGACTACCTCCATGATGCAGCGTGGGACTGATGTAGGCTTGCTTGTTAGCATTTGATGTATTCGCCATGAGAGCTCTGCGTGCCGCCTATGATGTAGTAGTCTATGTCTTGGACTCTATGTATCGAACTCTATGCATGATTCCTTTTGTAAGATATGCCAACTACTATGTAGTTTCCATCATGCTACTTTCATTATCGTGTTTCATCATGAATGATTCTTGTCTCTTGCTTATCTTCTCAAATGCTGAACTACCTGTTATATAATAGCGGGATGGTTAGGCCAGCAGTCGTGGTCGTGGTACCAACCTTCCACCACCGCTTTGAGTACATGGCTGGTATGATCCAACAGCTCGAGATGAATCGCCAGTTCATGGAGAACATGATGGCTCAGTTCCTCGCCCCAATATGAACCAGCACCCAAACGGAACAACTCTGCGAGAATTCATACGCTGAACCCGGCGTATACGCAGCTCAACTCAGCCATTTGGATGTCGATGGTGGCTCCGTGACATCACCTATGAGATGGAGTCGCTAATGTAGCCCCCGCCAGCTATGTCACCTTTGCTTCCTTCTTCTGAAGGGACCCGCAGCTCAATGGTGGGACAGCCACCGTCGTACTCTGCCAGTTGGGACACTCATCACCGGCGGACTTCGAGGCTGCCTTCGCGCCGCTTCATCCCTCAAGGGTCATGGACGGAAGAAGCGTGAGTTCCGCAACCTCACCCAAGGCAACAAGACTGTTGAAGCCTATCGTGAGAGTTCTTGGACTTGTCTCGCTATCTTTCAAGAGGATATTGCAACCGATGCACGCAGACAAGAGAAGTTCCGTGACGGGCTTCAAGTCGACATCAAGCTTGCACTTCTAGTGCACGACTTTGCTGATTTCGCCACCTTGGTGAACAAAGCTATCAATGTCGAAACTGGTGCGCAGGAATACGAGCTCTAACAGCGCAACCGTGACACCGGCTCATCTTGGGCCCGTCCTCGCGAAGCGCAAGATATGGATTCCCAATAGCATGTACCAGCCCAATGCATCCGCTTGAAGCGAACTATGCTACACCTCGCCCGCCTACAACTAAGCAGCGAAGCTTCCAGCTCCGCCACCCCAAGCTCTGTTCCCACTCCCAATAATGGCTTATGCTTGGTGCGGACAGCGAGGCACACGTGCTAGAGAATGCAACGAGAACCGAAACAGTGGCCCTTCCAAAGAGCTGGCCGTGGAAACACCGAACCGCAACAACACCGGCAAGTCTTATGGGCAAGCTCAGGCCAACCACGTTGAATGAGCGAAGCTCAGGACCAGCCTGCTCTTGTGATGGGTACACTCCTCGTAAATTCAGTACTGCATCTGTTTTATTCGATTCAGAGCATCACATTCATTCATGTCGAAGATTTTGCATTCATGCATGGCCTTAAGCGAAGACATGAATGCTTCACTATTAGTACACACCCCAGCGGGCCAATGTCGGACTTCCATGATTTGCAGCGTCCCGTTGAAATCGAAGGATGGAATTCCTTGTCTCTCCTATCGTGCTAAAGTCTTGTAGCATTGACCTCATTTTGGGGATGGATTGGTTGAAAGCGCATCTGGCGACAATCGTTTGCGCCACTAAGACCGTCCATCTGCTGCACCCTTCGATGAAATCGTAGCTACAATGCTCGTCGGTTCATAATGCGAGGCAAGGCTCTATGCATTGAATGCATTGAGCGCCGCACCCTCGAGGGAATTGAAAACATTCACTGCGTTTGCGATTTCCAAGGCGTCTTTCTGAAGAACTTCGAGGATTCCCCACTAGAGCTGTCGAATTCGTCATCGACTTGAAACCGGCACCACTCCTATAGCCAAGCGTCCCTACAAGATGCCGCCGCATGAACTCCTTGAGCTAAAGGAGGAAATCGACAAATCTCTTCAAAGTGGTTTCATCCGCCCAAGTTGCTCTCCTTGGGGAGCACCTTCTCTCTTTGTCAAGAAGAAGGATGGGACAAACCGATTGGTTCAAGACTACCGTCCTATAAATCAAGCTACCATTCGAATAAGTATCCTCTTCCTCGGATCAATGATCTTTATGATCAAGCGGCTGGTTCGTCGGTGTTCTCGAAACTTCGACTTGAGGTTGGGTTACCACCAGATCCGTGTTCGTGAGGAGGATATCCCCAAGACCGCATTTGTGACTCGTTATGGTTCATACGAGTACACCGTCATGTCTTCGGCAACCAATGCTCCAGCCACCTTCTCTCGCTTTGATGAACTATATATTCATGGATTACCTCGACAAGTTAAATCGTGGTTTATCCGGATGATATCTGATCTATTCAAGAATGAAGAAGAACATCTTGAACATCTTCGTCTTGTCTTTGGAAAAGCTACGAGAGCATCAACTCTATGCCAAGTTCTCCAAATGTGAATTCGGCTTCCGAAGTAACCTATCTTGGGCATGTCATTTCTAAGGATGGTATTGCCGTCAACCTGAACGAGTTCAGCTATTCTCGATTGGACTCCTCCAAGAGCGTTAAGCAAGTCGGAAGTTTTCTCGGTCTACTTGACTATTGCCGTCGATTCGTCGAGAACTTCTCCAAGATTGCCAGGCCTCTGACTAATCTATTGCATAAAGGCGTCAAGTTCCAATGGACAGATAAGTGTCAGGAAAGTTTCCAGGCACTCAAAGACAAGTTGACAACTGCCCCAGTGCTAGCTCCTCCTGATACTAAGAAGGACTTCGTCATTTACTGCGACGCATCTCGTCAAGGTTTGGGCGGTGTCCTAATGCAAGAGCGCAAAGTGGTTGCTTATGCCTCTCGACAGTTGCGCCCTCACGAGGAGAACTACCCAGTTCACGACCTCGAACTTGCTGCTGTCATTCATGCGCTAAAGCAAAGGGCGACATTACCTTCTCGTGTCGTTGCGAGATCTACACTGACCACCAAAGTCTGAAGTATCTGTTTACTCAGCCAGACCTGAACCTCCGTCAGCAGAGATGGATGGAGACTGTTGCAGACTTTGATTTGGGAATCTCCTATACGCCAGGCAAGGCTAATGTGATGGCTGATGCTTTGAGCCGCAAGTCTTCTGCAACCACCTTGAGTTCACAAAGTTCAGCCCTCACTTGTTGAAGAATTCAGCGGTGAACCTCCATATTGTTCCTCCGGGTGCACTTCGCTCCCCTCCTCCGGAGTTCCGCAAGATGAATCTCCGTGTTGTTCCCCGAGGATCCCTCTTTACCTGGCTGTTGAACCCGATCTCTTGGGCACCATAAAGACAATGCAGGATCGACTCGAGGTCTACAAGCTTAAACAAGGCGTCGGAAAGGAAATCCCTCATCCTTCACTATTGCCGATGATGGCGCCTTGTACTTCAAAGGCCGCCTAGTGGTGCCTTGCAAGAAGGACAACCTGGATATGACCGGAAGGTTATGCAAGAAGCTCATGATACGCCTCTATGTATCCACCTGGCAGTACAAAGATGTATCAAGACATTAAATCGAGATTCCGTGGTCTAATATGAAGCGGACATTGCTCGCTATGTTTACGAGTGTGGCGTTTGCCGTCGTATCAAAGCAGAACATCAAAGGCCTCTTTGGAACTCTGCAGCCTATCTCTATTCCCGAATGGAAATGGGACCATGTTGAAATGGACTTCAATCCTTTGGGTTTCCCAAATCGCAGAAAGGTAATGATGCTATTCTGTCGTCATTGACCGGCTTTCTAAAGTTGCACATTTTCGGCGGTCAAAGAAACAATCACTGCTAGCCAGCTTGCAGCGCTCTATATGTCGAGAATTGTTTCACTTCACGGTATTCCACCGGTTATCGATTCGGACCGTGGCAGCTTATTCACTTCAAGATTACGGGCAAGTTTTCAAGAAGCTATGGGGACTCGTTTATCTTTCGATCTGCTTTTCATCCATGATCTCAAGGGCAAGTTGAGCGTGTCAACCAAATTCTCGAAGACATGCTTGAGCTTGTGTCGTCTCATTCGCAAGAAATGGGAGGAATCTCTCCGTATGCTGAGTTCTCTTATAATAATAGCTTTCAAGCTAGTCTCGAAGATGGCCCCCTTGAAGTGTTATATGGGCGAAAGTGCGAACCCCTCGAACTGGTCGAAATCGGGAACGTCCACTCTTCGGTCCGGATATTATCAACATGCCAAGAACAAGTCCGCATTATTCGCGAGAATCTCAAGACTGCTTTCGATCGCGTCAAAGAGTAATTATGACCGTCATCACAAGGACATGGTCAATCAACTTTGGCGAAAAGGCCTATCTTGGCGTTACACCAATGAAGGGTGCTCACCGCCGGGGATCAAGGGCAAGCTAGCTCCTCGCTATATTGGCCCTTTCACTATTCTGGAAAGGCGTGGAAAAGTGGCTTATCAACTGGAGCTTCCTTCGAACCTTTCTCAGGTTCACGATGTGTTCCACGTGTCCCAACTCCGACGCTGCTTCAAGGACCCAATCCGAGCAGTGGACCATGAAGTGCTCGAATTGCAACAGGACCTCTCCTATAAAGAGCATCCGGTCCGCATTCTCGACCAAGCTGAACGCCGCACCCGTCAGAAGGCGATCAAGTTCCTCAAGGTCCAATGGTGAATCACTCAAAGATGAAGCCACACAGGAGCGAGAGGATCGCCTCTGAGATGAATATCCGCACTCTTTCCGTCTACCTCCTAAATCTCGGGGCGAGATTTCTTGTAATGGAGGAGATTTATAACGCCTGGATGGTTTTGCAACAAGAAACCCCGGTTACATTAAGTTTCTAATCGTTGTTTGAATCTGTTAAAAAAAAAAAAAATAAAAGGAAAATAAAACGGGAGGGATAAACCCCACCGCCCAGCCAGCCGCCCCCCCTCCCCACCCCTTGGCCCATCTCCTCTCCCCCACAGGCCAGCCCCTTTGGCCACAGGCCGCCCACCGGACCACTTCCCTCTCTCCTTACCAGCCGAGGGGAACCCTAGTTCCCCAACCGCCCCCACTCCCCCTCGCCCTCCCTCGCCCCTCCCCGACCCGATCTGGATCGGGGCAGGGCGCCACCGACAGCCTCCCCCGTCGGTGATTCCCCACCTCGCCGCCGTTTCCCCCCGCCGGCCCCCGCCGCCACGTTCCTCCCCTCCTCCTCCACGCCGCCCGGGCAAGCCCCTCCCTCCCCTCCGCGCGCCTCCCCACCGAGCCCGGCGACCGCGACAGCGGTCCGGCTCGGCCTCGCCCCTCGCCCGGCGTGCCTCCCGGCCCCCTCCCGCCCGCCTGCCCGACCTCCTCGAGCAAACTGCCGAGACCACCGCACCCCGTGAGCCTCGACCTCCTCCTCCCTCTCCCTCGTCGGCGTTCCCCCTCCGGTCCCCTCCGGTCCCCTCCGACCGCCCAGACGAGGCTCCGACGCCCCCTCCCCGCTTCCCCTCTCGCCCAGGGCGGATCCGACCCGAGGCCTCGGCGGCCCGCGCCCGGCCACCGTGCCTCCTCTCCCCTTTCCTTCTCCTCCCCGTCGGCGACCTAAATCGTCGGCGTTAGCATGAGCCCCGAGCCCCGCGCCCCCTTCCCCCCCGTTCGGCGCCCGCTCCGCCGCCCGTCCAACCCTCGTTCCCCCCTTCATCCATGGGCGCTCGGCCCGGCCGAGCCCTTGACCGCCCGTCGCCCCCCCCTCACCGGCGTCGCTCGCCGCTGGCGTGGCCAGCGCCAGGCCAACCACCAGCCGCCCAGCGCCCGTTCATACAGGACGCCGCCGCCCAAACCGGGCAGGTCGTGCCCGATCAACGCCAAGACTTCCCATGGCCCCGCGCCATTAAGCCGTGTGCCCTTGACCGAGGGGCCCCACCCCAAAAACGTTAAAATGAATGTTTTAATTAAATGTAATTGAAAAATGAATTAAAAGTAATTAAACTAATTAACTAATTAATTAATTAATTAATTAATTGGGTAATTAATTAAACTAATTAATTCGGATTAGTTAAACCTAATCATTAGTTAAATTAATTGGGTAATTAATTAAACTAATTAATTCTGCATTAATTAACACTAATTATTAATTAACTTAATTAACCTAATTAACTAAGGTTAATTAATCGATTAGGTTAATTAAGCTAATAGTGTATGACATGTGGGACCCACTGGCGGGGTTGACTTAGTCAACCTGTTGGTGATAACGTCGGCATGACCTCATCTTGATGTCATAAATGCTTTTCAAATTAATTAATTAATTAATTAAAATTCCAGAAATTAATAAAACCTTTTATAATTCATAACTTTTAATCCGTGTCTGGATTAAAATATTTTCAACATGAAAGTTGCTCGAGCGGCGAGGCGAATTCGGATCGCAATCCGTTCGTCCACCGCACGTCTCTAACCTATCGAACCTGCAAACTTTCTCCTCCGGTTCATCTCAGATGACAGACGTCCGGGCAGGATAACTTCCTGATGCTTCCCCTAAACCAGCACCCCTCTTACCACGTTAGGACACGCCTAGCTTCGCTTCTTGGCATGTCATGCATCGTTTTGCATCTGTTATCGTGTATTCATTGTTTCTTCCCCTCTTCTCTTGGTGAGACTACGAGACCGACGCCTGCGGTGGCGATTCGACTACAAGGTCTTGTGACCCTCTCTCTTGCCCGAGCAACCAGCAAGCCCCCTTTGATCATCCCGATATCGCCCATTCCATTCTCTTATTGCTTGCACTAGATTTTTGCTATTGTTATTGTTGCTCCTATTACATTGCATAGCCTGTTTATTGTAACCTGCTTTGTTACCTACCGCTTATCCTAAACTGCTTAGTATAGGTTGGTTAGAGACCAATGATGACCCCCCCACCTTGTCCTTGTTGCCCTGCTTCATCTTTGAAGACCCGATCAGCGGGATCGGAGACCAGCCCCGACACCGCACATCACTTCCCTTAGTTGCTCGACACTACTAGGTTACTATCGAGTACCGAGGGTGAAACCTCTGACACCTCGATATTAACCTGTAGTATAGCTATCCGGTTGTGGTCATCGAGGGTGATTTCCTCCTTAATCACTTCGATCACGACTCGTCGTGCAACCCCTCAAGTGTGGACCTCGGGGTGAATCCTCTTATGTTCACCTTGACGACTACATTGAGTGGAATACACCGGGGTGATTCCTCGTGTTTTCCCTTGATGTTTGGACTCACGGTTACTTGGACTTTTACCATTGTTATTTGGAAAGACGGGTCGACCACGAGGGGTACCAGCGTGTTAATTGCAGTGATGTGGAGCGGGTTGACTGGAGGGTGCCCGCGAGATAATTACTGGCGTGGCGGGCATTCCTAGCCCTTGTCGCAAGTCCTCGAGGCGGGCAGCGGGTCACATCTTCGTGAGTCTCTGCTTGTTACCGCGTTCCTAATCCACTACGATTTGGATATTTGATCCGAGGGCCTCGGCTGATAGCACTAACCATCACGTGGGCTAAGTATGGGCGTTCTGCGTCGTATACATCAGCGAAGCTTATTAGACGTCGGCGTCGGATGGCCTTGGCCGGATTGGGCTGGAACGCTGTTAGGCTAGGTCTGCTTCCGGCCGCCCTCATAGCGTCAGGAGTTCGGGGAGATGGCCCATGACCCACAGGGGCATAGGTTTAGTCCGGCGTCTGGCCTCTCTATTAAGCCTAGGTCGGGTTGCGGCGTATTGTTTGACCGAGGCGGGCATGACCACAGAAAGTGTGTCCGCGGAGTTAAGCGGCGTGGTGGGTAAGTTGGTGCACCCTGCGGGAAGAAAACATCTATCGATAGCCTGTCCTCGGATAGCGGACGCTTGGAGTTGTATCGATCGATACAACTAGAACTGGATACTTGAGATGAGACATGGATATGAGCTTTGGATTGTGATGATAATCTGGATAGTATGGCTCGGGATTTCTTTCTCGCAGGAGTCGAGAAAGGATCTCGCCGAGGTTGATAACACTACTGCTACTTTAAGTTATGTTACTCTACTCCCTCTTGTTTGCTGCAAGATGGTGGTTTCGGAAGATGCTAGTCTTCGATAGGACTAGGCCTTCTCTCTTTTCGGCATTTCGCAGCTCAGTCCACCGATATGGCCTTTACACATATATCCATGCATATGTAGTGTAGCTCCTTGCTTGCAGTACTTTGGATGAGTACTCACGGTTGCCTTGTTCCCCTTTTTCCCTATCTCTACTCGGTTGCTGCAATCGACGATGGAGCCCAGGATCGAGCACGCCGCCTCGGCGACTACTACTACTCGAGGCGCCTACTACTACGTGCAGCCCGACGCGGCGACCAGGAGTGACCTAGGAGGATCCCGTGCGGGAGGCCTGTCCTCTTCGATCTGTATCCCAGTTTGTGCTAGCCATCTTATGGCACCTTGTTTAACTTATGTCTCGTACTCGAGATATTGTTGCTTCCGCTGACTTCGTCTATGATCGAGCACTTGTATTCGAGCCCTCGAGGCCCCTGGCTTGTATTATGATGCTTGTATGACTTATTTTATTTGTAGAGTTGTGTTGTGATATCTTCCCGTGAGTTCTTGATCTTGATCGTACACATTTGCGTGCATGATTAGTGTACGATTGAATCGAGGGCGTCACAAGGAGTCTCCAACCTCCAAGAGTAACAAGAACGATGGGGGAAAGCTCAAAACTTGCTCAAGTCACGAATTCCTTTGGTGCAAAGAAGGGGAAGAAGTGGATCTATCACTTGATTGGAGAACTTCTCTCAAATGCTCCTAGAACACTTGGGAATCTAGGATTTGGTGTGGTTGAATGAGAGAGAGAGAGAGAGAGAGAGAGAGAGAGAGGAGTGTTCTTGATAGGTTCAAGGTGAATGGTCAGTCCTATCCCGTGGAAAGGAAAGGTATATCTATAGGTGGTGGGTAAAAGTGACCGTTTTGGGTACAGGATGGGCTGGACGTCCGACAGTCATCGGACGACCGGCCGCTGTGTAAATGTGAGCCACAACCCAGTGTACAGGATACGGACGTCCGAGCAGGGCCGGACATCCGGAGCACGGACGACCGGAGGGTCCGAACGTCCGTAAGAATGCTTCTGTTGTGAAAGTGTCGGATGTCCGGAGAGTTCCGGACATCCGTAGAAATGCTTCTGTTGTGGAACGCCGGACGTCCGGAAGTGGCCGGACGTCCGTAGAACACCGGACGTCCGAAGGCAAGGTATAGAAATAGTAGCTTTTGAGCAAGTTTCTCACTAGATCCATCGATCCCCTCTTAATAGTGCGGGATCCCTATACTCAAGAACAAACCATAAATGAAGTCGACATCTTGTATCTCCGTTCTTGAGTTATATGCTTTTTGTCCCTAGTCATGATCCATGCACACGGTCTTTGAAACATAATCCTGAGATATACTTGATAAACATGATTAGTCCTGAACATATGTGTTGTCATCAACATCAAAATATGATTAAGGGCATGATTGCACTTTCAATATCCCCCTTTTTGGTAGTTGATGACAACTCATATGCATACTCATAATAGTAATCGGAAGTATTTTTTGTGGAGCTCAATAATCATAATAAAAATGAGTAGCGAGCGAGCTCCCCCTCAAAGTGATATCATAGATACTACTAAAACAAAATGATAAGGGCTCCCCCTCAAAATGATGCCCCCAATATAACCAAATCTCTTACACACGATAATCAAGAGTTAAACTTCATATAGATTCATCATATGTAGATTCACCAAATCTCAGATTCAACAAACTCATAACATAGGTTCAGTACAAGCGAAAACATAACCATAACAATAAGTTTGTTACATAATGAGCTAGACAAACATGCATATAAGCCTACTCCCCCTTTGGCATCAAGTATCCAAAAAAATAGAGAACTAGGGGGAAAAACATAATAGCATTAGAGATCATCCTCATCATCATCATCATGAACACCACTGCCACCAGTCTTGTCGAAGAAATCAGCCCACTCAGGACCGGAGGGAAAACCAAAGTCAGAAGGGGGGTCTGCAGGAAGAAGCTCATCGTCACTCACATCAGACACGCCTGAGTCTCTCAGACGAGCCTTCAGAGCGTTCTTGGAAGTGACCATGCGAGTGACCACATCGTGGTGTTGGGAGCAATGGTAGGTGAACATCTTCATCATGGCTGAGTGAGCCTTCCCAAGAAAATGAGCAATGCGCCCAAAGGGGCAACCTTTGGAAGGAGGATGGGTAGCATGAGAAGGAACACTAGCGGCGGTGCGACTAGCAGAGCGGGAGGAGGAGGAACATGATCAGCCGCCATGTGAGCGGGAATGACCCATCGCTCATGTACATGAGTGCGGGCAATAGAAAAGGGAGCTACACTTTCGATAAAAGCCTGAATAAAAGGTGCATGAGGAAAAGCCCTCTTGTGCTAGAAGCTAGCAAGGAGGATCTCATGCCATAGAAAGTGTGGAACATTGATCTTCCCTTTAGGAGATGTGAAGAGGCGATGCATGAGATCAATGCAGTAGCTGCTGCAGGAGCCCTTGTCACCCATCTTGGGATAGATGGTGCGGATGATACACTGATAAATGATGTTGAATGGAAAGCGCCAAATGGAGACTTGGTTTAGACCCTTTTGCTTTTTAGTGGCAGACAAAGTTGATATAGGTCTAAGGAGATCCGCACAGACCGCAATGCCCTTGGGCTTATGATTGGGGTCATCCTTGTGGATTTTGAACCCAGTGTCGGGAAATCCAAGGGCAGTGACAAACTGAGCATAAGATGATGTGAGTGCAGTGTCGGAGGTCATCCATGTGACAGTGTTATCAGGAGCAAAGTAACATGTGGCACAAAACTGGTGGATGGCAGCGTGGTTAAAATCATGTTGAAAGGCGAATGGAGCAGCTAGATTGGACGACTCATTGAGCTCAATGGCTCCCGGATATTTCTCCGTATGAGTGCGAATGTGCTCAAGATCAATGCAAACATGAAGTGACAAGCCCTTAGGGAGGACAATCGTGGTGAAGATGTCGGCTTGGACATTTGTGCGGCGACTATCACGAGAATCCCTAACAGCGATAAATTGATCTACATCACGACGCAATTTAAGATATGATGTTTTGGGCACCTCGTTGAAACGCTTAACATGACGGCTGAGTGACAGTGGAGGCTCAATTGAGATGTGGTGAGCATCACCTTGGGGTTGCACCGGAGGAGGAGGAGGGTGAAAGGTTGGACGACGAGTGCCCGATTTGGGTGCAGCGACGTGAACACCAACCATCGGGGACGGATCCACCTCCTCAAGCTCATCCTCAAAGTCCGACCCCTCGAGGAGGAATCCTTTGGGCGAGCTGGGAGGACGAGCGGCACGCTTCCGAGGCGATCTTCCTCCTAGGAGTCATCGGAGCCACCACGACGAGGCGGACGAGCCGCCCTCCGGCGACTTGCTTGCTGACTGAGAGCTTGGACGAGGCATCGTGTCCTAGAAAGGAAGAACACGGAGGAGACGAGCGGCGAGCTGGGCAGGTGGCCGGCAGGCTGGGCGGCTGGAGCAGCGCCAAGCGGGCCGCAGATCCGCGACGGAGAGAAGCCCGGCGAGGGCCGCGGCGGCGTCGGCATGGTGAGTAACCACACAACAGGAAGCGGCGGCGGCGGTGGGGAATAGCGGATAGAGGATGTGGTCAGTTGAGAAACCCTACCATGCAGTATATATAGTGGCCAGTAAAAACGTCCGGACGACCGGAGTTGAATATCGTCACGGGCGTCGAAATGCAGACGACCGGAGTCGGGACCAACAGAAAGTAGAGGATGACAGAGATGATTCTACGGACGACCGGACAGATTGTAACAGAAAGTTTATTACGGACGTCCGGAGTCTTATGGACGTCCGTCGTTTCGGCGTCTAGGCCAATTAAGGGAACCAAAGTGGATTTTACAGACATCCGGAGAGGCCGGACGACCGGTCGATGGTAATCAGAGAAGATTTTACGGACGTCCGGTACCTACGGACATCCGACGCCAGAAGTTTGACAGGAGGCAAAGATGCAAGTGCTGATCATGATGAGGAGAAGGCAATTTTTGTCCACAGTAAAAATTTATTTATGTAGTAACTAATACCCTACCTCACCCAATCATAGCCATATACTACAAGTGGTGGCTAATGCCACAATGTCTGAGTAGACATGACATGACACGGAAAGATTTTAACTTTGAGTGCATAGTCACTACTCCATCATGTTAAAGCACCATAGGTCTAGACCCATGGTTACTTTGAGAGTGTTGGTTCTTTTATGCATTGAGTAGGGTGAGAACATTCATGAATTGAATGTCTCCCCCTAAATATATGCCTACATCATGACAAGACATTAGATTCATGCATGAATGGGTACTAGATTTCACATAATGTTGTCAAGCTCCAAGATACCAAGTTCACGCCTAAGTCGACAGAACCTTGCTTCATCTAAAGGTTTAGTGAAGATATCTGCTAGTTGAAAATCTGTGCCAATGTGATCAATGTGAATATCACCCTTTTCAACATGATCTCTCAAGAAATGATACCTAATATCAATGTGTTTGGTGCGGAGATGATCTTTGGGGTTCTCAGCAATATTGATGGCACTTTCATTATCACACAGAAGAGGCACATTTCTATAGGTGATACCGTAATCCTTCAAAGTTTGCCTCATCCATAACAACTGAGTTGCACAACTAAGCGGCAGCAATGTATTCAACCGGCGGTAGAGAGGGCAATACAATTCTGTTTCTTCGAAGACCAACTTACCAAGGAGCGTCCAAGAAACTGACATGCACCGGATGTGGACTTACGATCCACTTTATCTCCAACCCAATCCGCATCCGTGTACCCTAATGAGATCAAACTTAGCATCCTTGGGGTACCATAGACCCAACTTTGGGGTGTGAACAAGGTATCTAAGAATATGCTTAACCGCCTTATGATGACTTTCCCTAGGAAGCTTGAAATCTAGCAAACATGCATACACTAAACATAATGTCTGGTCTAGATGCACAAAGATAAAGCAACGAACCAATCATAGAGCGGTATTTAGATGGGTCGAAAGGAATACCGTTGGTGTCTTCGGTGAGTGTTATTTTGGTTGGCATTGGTGTCTTGCACGGGCTAGCATCAGACATACCAAACTTCTCTAGAATATCCTTGAGGTATTTTGCTTGAGACAAGAAAATTCCTTCTTGAAATTGTTGAATTTGAAATCGGAGGAAGAACTTCAAATCCGCATTGAGTGACA
Source organism: Aegilops longissima (assembly GCA_021605205.1). Lineage (NCBI taxonomy): Eukaryota > Viridiplantae > Streptophyta > Magnoliopsida > Poales > Poaceae > Aegilops > Aegilops longissima. The sequence continues at coordinate 42,343,108 of CM038676.1, read as the reverse complement.
TTTCAAAATTCTTGGTCATTGAAGCCGCTAACTTCTTGCACAAATGAATGTTAGGAGAACCAAAAATGATATCATCTACATAGATTTGGCATAAGATCAAATCACCCTTATCCCTCTTAGTAAAAAGAGTGGGATCGATCACCCCTCTCACAAAACCATCATCGAGTAGAAACTTCATTAAATGATCATACCAAGCACGAGGTGCTTGTTTGAGGCCATACAAAGCCTTATGAAGTTTGTACACATAGTCTTTGTGATCGGGATCAACGAACCCAGGTGGTTGTGACACATATACTTCTTCTTGTAGAGGACCGTTAAGGAAAGCACTTTTCACATCCATTTGATGTAATGTAAAACCATTGAAAGCGGCATAAGCAAGTAAGATGCGAATGGATTCAAGGCAGGCAACAGGGCAAAGGTCTCACCAAAGTCCAAACCTTCAACTTGTGAGTACCCTTGTGCCACTAACCTTGCTTTGTTGCGAATGATTACACCATTCTCATCTTGTTTGTTCTTGAAAATCCATTTTGTTCCAATGACGTTGTGCTCGGTAGGTGGCCTCTTGACTAATGACCACACTTGGTTGCGTTCAAAACTGTTCAACTCTTCTTGCATAACAACGAGCCAATCGTTGTCCATCAATGCATCTTGTACCTTGAGGGCTCAACACTAGACACAAGCGAAGTGAGCACAAAAGTTTGTCAAATGTTTACGAGTGACTCTACCTTCCGATATGCCGGTGAGAATTTTGTCAACATCAACACGGCCGGCCACTCGAGTCATGATGGAGGTAAGGGTTTCACGAGGTTCAACTTCATGTCCATCATCCACGTCCTCAACATATGGATCATTAATGTGTGGAGGAAGATCTTCTTGTTCATATTGCATTTGTTGAGGTTCATCATCCATGATTGGACTTTCTTGTTCTTGCACTTGATGAGGATCTTGTTCTTGAAGATTTTCATGAAGAGGAACTTGATCATCTTCTTCTATTCGGGCTAAGGGCATTGGTTGAACACTAGGAGCTTGTGATGGTATGGGTGTTGAAGTAGTTTGATGTTGTGTGAGACTTCCATCTTCTTCTTCATCATCATGAGGTTCTTGTTCCATCGGAAGAAGTGCACCAACACCCATGGTCAAAATGTCTTGAGAAGAATCTTCTTCATCTGCATCACTTAGATCAACTTTCTCCCCATGGGAGCCATTAAATTCATCAAACACCACGTCACAAGTTTCTACAACACATCCATTGGATTTGTTGTAGACTCTATAAGCGTGAGAGTTTGATCCATAATAACAAATATACCCTCAATTGTTTTGGATTGAAATTTTCCTAACCGTTCTCTTTTGTTGAGTATGAAACATTTGCACCCAAATACACGAAAGTACTTGACATTTGGCTTGTTCCCAGTTAGCAGCTCATATGGAGTCTTTTCCAATATAGTGCGGAGGAAGAGCCGGTTTGATGCATGGCATGCGGTATTGATAGCTTCGGCCCAAAAACTATGTGGTGACTTGTATTCATCCAACATGGACCTTGCCATCTCTACAAGTGTACGGTTCTTCCTTTTGGCTACACCATTTTGCTGAGGAGTGTATGGAAATGAATATTGATGCTCAATTCCTTCATCACTAAGGAATTCTTCCAAGGTATAATTCTTGAACTCAGAGCCATTATCACTTCTTATTGCCAGGATTTCTTTGTCAAACTTGCGTTGGGCTTGCTTGGCAAAATCAATGAAGGTGATCTTGGTTTCGTCCTTGGACTTGTGGAAGAACACCCATGCATATCTTGAGTAATCATCAACAATGACAAGCCCATATTTTTTTCCACCAAGACTATTCCATGAAGGAGGCCTAAAAATATCCACATGAAGGAGCTCCAGGGGCCTTGAAGTAGATACTATGTTCTTGGGTGGGTGCTTTGATTGATGTTGCTTCCTGGCTATGCATGCACTACACACACGATCTTTCTCAAAAGAGACATTTGTTAGTCCAAGGATGTGATTACCCTTTAAGAGATCTTGAAGATTCCTCATGCCGATATGGGCTAGCCGGCGATGCCATAGCCACCCCTTGTCGGCCTTGGCCATTAGACAAGTTGCATGGAATGTGCTCTCTTTAGAAATCAACCGTGTAAAGGTTGCCATCCAACTCTCCAACAAAGGCCACTTGAGTATCTCTCTTAAAGACTTTCACATCCGTTAGTCCAAATAGTGTATCATAACCAATGAAGCCAATTGGACGACGAAAGCAAATGATATTTAAGGGATTGGACAAGCATGACATTTGCAAGAGACATGTCATTTGTGATAGCCACCTTCCCCAACCCAAGTACTTGTCCTTTTGATCCTCCACCAAACATAATGCTCATAAATGGTTGAATAGCTTCCATGAAATCGTAGAGCAATTTGCTATCTCCGGTCATGTGATTGGTACATCCACTATCAATCACCCATTTTACTCCACCGGAGAAAGCAACCTACACACAATTATTACTTGGTTAGAGGCACCCATTTTGCAATGGGACCTCTCAAGTTAGTCACAAGGGTCTTAGGGACCCAAATAGCATAAAAATGAAATGCATTTCGGGGACCAACAAACTTTGCATAAACTTCTCCATCCTTAGTCTTCACGCAGATTACATAGGATGGAGGCATGAACTCTTTGGCTTGTTGAGAGTGGGCATGCCCTTGTGGCCTTCCACTAACAACCTTACCTTTCTCCTTGTGTCCTTCTCGTACAAAGGTTTCTTTTAAAGGGGTGGTGCACTTTTGAGAGGACGTCTTCTTCTTGCTTGTGCTTGGGTCAAACCCGAGTCCCTCTTTGGCGAACACTTCATTGTGTTGGCTCAACACCTCATTAAGGTTCTTTTGCCCTTGAGCACATGTCATGAGCCCTTTCTCGATTTGAGCTTTGAGAAAACGATTCTCCTCAAGAATGGATGCTAGATCACTACTAGAGTTAGTAGAACAAGCATCAACATTGATAATAGGAGACGAGTAAGCCTTAGCTAGAGTTTCAAGATAAGTAAGTTTGAGCGTCTCAAAACTCTTTGTAAGAAGGGTGAGCTCTTCTTCCTTAGTCTTGAGAGACACGGATAGAAGCTCACAATCCTTAGTGAGAGAAGCATGAGACTTCATAAGCTTACTTTTATCATTCATCAACTCTTCACAAGAGCCAATAGCCTTTTCAAGGAGGCAAGATCTTTAGTATGAACATCAATATTTGCACCAATTCTTAAGCATAGTTCATCATTTCGTGCTTCCTCATATTTGACTTTCCGCTCAAGGATTTCACATTTTCCTTTTCCTCGGTGGCGAGGGTTTGAGTTCCTTAATGGTGATGGTGTGCTTACTCACCATCTCCATAAGCATACGAAACATAGTGAGCTTCTTTCCTTTGAGGGAGCACATGAACTTATTAAGTTTAGCAAGCATAGGATCAGTTAGATCATCATCCTCATAACTAACCTCCGCATCAAGATACTCATCACTAGGAGTAAAAGGAGTGAAAAGAGGAGGATTTGATCGTGGAGTTACCTTGACCTTGTCAGAAGAGCTTTGGTCCTCTTCTTCTTCAACCATGGCCTTTTCCATTAGGCATTTGTGAGCATTGCCCTTGTAATCTTTCATGTAGTTGTAGGTGACCACGTCACCACTCTTGTTTATTAACCTCAAGGTGTTTTGAGAGTCTTGAGCAACTCTGGCAACACCACTAACATCATCCGGATCAGATTCTTCTTGAGCAACCATTGCCTTTCCATCTCTCTTCTTGAGCTTGGAGTTCAAAGGATTTGGCAACTTCTTCTTGGGAAAGGTCTTGGGAAACCTTGGTTTATCTTCTCTCTTCTCATAAGGGCACTCGTTGGAGAAGTGATTGGTTTCTTCACAGTTGTAGCATTTTCTTACTTTCTTCTTTTGAAATCTTCCCTTGAATTTTCCCGCGCTAAACTTCTTGACAAAAAGAGCCATGTCTTCATACGAAGGGCCCTCGTCGGATTCAATCTCATCACCATCTTCGTCATCCTCTTCTTCTTCTTCTTCACTTTGTTCATCTTCACATACATGCTTGGCCTTCAATGCAAGATTGATCTTTGATGATGGGGAACCATGCATGACAAGATGTTTTGTGGCATTAGTCTTTGACTCTTCAAATAGTTGAAAGGTGGATCGATGTCATCTGTAGTCATTTCCTTGAAGGTATGGTGTTGTCTTATGTCCCACACCATTTGATGGTGAAATGGAGCAAGAGCATGAAGTAACTTATCCACAAGGAACCTCTTAGTCATGTTGAATCCATCTTGTGTCTTGTCACACTCACATGACTCAATATCGGCAGTGAGAGTCATGAGACGCTCATGGAGTTGATTGGGGGTTTCACCTTTCTCCATACAAAAGTTTTGCAATTGCCCCTTGGCAATTTCATATTGAGCACTCCGGAGGGTAGAAGTGCCAGTCTTGGATCGTACAACAGTTTCCCATAGTTCCTTGGCACTTGTGATGTGTATGAACGGTCTCCTTTGCTTTTCATCCATACCTCTCCTTATCCACATGATTGCAGTGTCATTGAGGTTCTTGTCATATATTTCTCTTGGTGTGGGGTTCTTTGGATCAACCACATGATAGACATACTCCAAGATCTCCAACATCTCATCGTTTCCATGTCGAAGATGATCCTGCATAGCAACTCTCCACAAAGGAAAATCGGAAGTGGAACTAAGCAAAGGAGGATTGCCTTGAGGATTATATCTTGGTTTCTCAACTGAGGTCTTGCATAAAGCCAAGGAACACTGGCGTGTTCATTGCTAGGAGGTTGTTGACCAAGTGATGGAGTAAACACAGTTGGCCTTGAAGCGGCACCACCGAGAGTGGTGCAAGCACCGTGGACAACGTGGCTAATCTCATTGGACCAAGGCCTCAAGAGAAGCATCATGCTCCTCTTTTTTGCTTAGCAAGGGCCCGTTCTAGATCCTCCGGCGTAAAGGACTTGACTTGGAGGAAGCCTCGCCTTTATCCTTAGGATCTACAACTAGGGAGTCCCATCCGGGTTCATCTCGCTCTAGGGCGGTTAAGCCACAAGAATGAAACACGAGGCTCGATACCAATTGAAAGGATCGAGATGGATCTAGAGGGGGTGAATAGGTACAATTACAAATTTTTAATTATTACTTAGCAATTTTAGGCAATAGTGCGGAATATGAAGATGAGCCTAACAATTGCAAGTGAGCACAAAGTAATAAGCAAGTACCACAAACACGTAAGTAGGCAAGCACAATATGATGTACGTAAGTGTAAAGAGACAAGTAACCACAAGTAGAGAGTAAGGGTTAGGAATAACCGCAACTCCAGGAGACGAGGATGTATGTCGGTGTTCACTTCCTTGGAGGGAAGCTAGTCACCGTTAGAGAGGTTGATGTTACCACGAAGGCACACCAACGCCACGAAGGCTCACCCACGAAAGCACAATATGAACAAGAAGATCTTCCTCCACACATTAATGATCCATATGTTGAGGACGTGGATGATGGACATGAAGTTGAACCTCGTGAAACCCTTACCTCCATCATGCCTCGAGTGGCCGGCCGTGTTGATGTTGATAAAATTCTCACCGGCATATCGGAAGGTAGAGTCACTCGTAAACATTTGACAAACTTTTGTGCTCACTTCTCGTTTGTGTCTAGTGTTGAGCCCCTCAAGGTACAAGATGCATTGATGGACAACGATTGGCTCGTTGCTATGCAAGAAGAGTTGAACAGTTTTGAACGCAACCAAGTGTGGTCATTAGTCAAGAGGCCACCCTCTGAGCACAACGTCATTGGAACAAAATGGATTTTCAAGAACAAACAAGATGAGAATGGTGTAATCATTACGCAACAAAGCAAGGTTAGTGGCACAAGGGTACTCACAAGTTGAAGGTTTGGACTTTGGTGAGACCTTTGCCCTGTTGCCGTCTTGAATCCATTCGCATCTTACTTGCTTATGCCGCTTTCAATGGTTTTACATTACATCAAATGAATGTGAAAAGTGCTTTCCTTAACGGTCCTCTACAAGAAGAAGTATATGTGTCACAACCACCTGGTTCGTTGATCCCGATCACAAAGACTATGTGTACAAACTTCATAAGGCTTTGTATGGCCTCAAACAAGCACCTCGTGCTTGGTATGATCATTAATGAAGTTTCTACTCGATGATGGTTTTGTGAGAGGGTGATCGATCCCACTCTTTTTACTAAGAGGGATATGGGTGATTTGATCTTATGCCAAATCTATGTAGATGATATCATTTTGGTTCTCCTAACATTCATTTGCAAGAAGTTTGCGGCTTCAATGACCAAGAATTTTGAAATGTCACTCAATGCGGTTTGAAGTTCTTCCTCCGATTTCAAATTCAACAATTTCACGAAGGAATTTTCTTGTCTCAAGCAAAATACCTCAAGGATATTCTAGAAAGTTTGGTATGTCGATGCTAGCCGTGCAAGACACCAATGCCAACCAAAATAACACTCACCGAAGACACCAACGGTATTCCTTTCGACCCATCAAAATACCGCTCTATGATTGGTTCGTTGCTTTATCTTTATGCATCTAGACCAGACATTATGTTTAGTGTATGCATGTGTGCTAGATTTCAAGCTTCCCCTAGGGAAAGTCATCATAAGGCGGTTAAGCATATTCTTAGATACCTTGTTCACACCCCAAAGTTGGGTCTATGGTACCCCAAGGATGCTAAGTTTGATCTCATTGGGTACACGGATGCGGATTGGGCTGGAGACAAAGTGGATCGTAAGTCCACATCCGGTGCATGTCAGTTTCTTAGACGCTCCTTGGTAAGTTGGTCTTCGAAGAAACAGAATTGTATTGCCCTCTCTACCGTCGAAGCTGAATACATTGCTGCCGCTAGTTGTGCAACTCAGTTGTTATGGATGAGGAAAACTTTGAAGGATTATGGTATCACCTATAGAAATGTGCCTCTTCTGTGTGATAATGAAAGTGCCATCAATATTGCTGAGAACCCCAAAGGTCATCTCCGCACCAAACACATTTATATTAGGTATCATTTCTTGAGAGATCATGTTGAAAAGGGTGATATTCACATTGATCACATTGGCACAGATTTTCAACTAGCAGATATCTTCACCAAACCTTTAGATGAAGCAAGGTTCTGTCGACTTAGGCGTGAACTTGGTATCTTGGAGCTTGACAACATTATGTGAAATCTAGTACCCATTCATGCATGAATCTAATGTCTTGTCATGATGTAGGCATATATTTAGGGGGAGACATTCAATTCATGAATGTTCTCACCCTACTCAATGCATAAAAAGAACCAACACTCTCAAAGTAACCATGGGTCTAGACCTATGGTGCTTTAACATGATGGAGTAGTGACTAAGCACTCAAAGTTAAAATCTTTCCGTGTCATGTCATGTCAACTCAGACATTGTGGCATTAGCCACCACTTGTAGTATATGGCCATGATTGGGTGAGGTAGGGTATTAGTTACTACATAAATAAATTTTTACTGTGGACAAAAATTGCCTTCTCCTCATCATGATCAGCACTTGCATCTTTGCCTCGTGTCAAACTTCTGGCGTTGGACGTCCGTAGGTACCGAACGTCCGTAAAATCTTCTCTGATTACCATCGACCGGTCGTCCGGCCTCTCCGGACGTCCGTAAAATCCACTTTGGTTCCCTTAATTGGCCTAGACGCCGAAACGACGGACGTCCGTAAGACTCCGGACGTCCGTAATATACTTTCTGTTACAATCTGTCCGGTCGTCCGAAGCCGTCGGTCGTCCGTAGAATCATCTCTGTCATCCTCTACTTTCTGTTGGTCCCGTCTCCGGTCGTCCGTACCCTCCCCCGGACGTCCGGACGCATATTCAACTCCGGTCGTCCCTAGGCTCGGGGCGTCCGGGGCGTTTTCTTGGCCACTATATATCTTTGCGCGGTAGGGTTTCTCAACGACCACATCCTCTATCCGCTATTCCCCACCGCCGCCGCTCGCTGCTGTGTAGCCACTCACCGACCGCGCGCTGCCGTGCCCTCGCGGGGCTTCTCTCCGTCGCGGATCTGCGGCTCGCTTGGCGCTGCTCCAGCCCGTCCAGCCCGTCGGCCACCTGCTCCAGCTCGCCGCTCGTCTCCTCCGTGTTCTTCCTTTCAAGGACACGATGCCTCGGTCCAAGCTCTCAGCTCGCAAGCAAGTCGCCGGAGGGCCGGCTCGTCCGTCTCGTCGTGGTGGCTCCGACGACTCCTAGGAGGAAGATCGCCCTCGGAAACGTGTTGCTCGTCCTCCCAGCTCGTCCAGTGATTCCTCCTCGGAGGGGTCGGACTTTGAGGATGAGCTTGAGGAGGTGGATCCGTCCCCGATGGTTGGTGTTCGCGTCGCTGCACCCAAACCGGGCACTCGTCGTCCAACCTTTCACCCTCCTCCTCCTCCGGTGCAACCCTAAGGTGATGCTCGCCACATCTCAATTGAGCCTCCACTGTCACTCGGCCGTCATGTTAAGCGTTTCAATGAGGTGCCCAAAACTTCATATCTTAAATTGCGTCGTGATGTAGATCAATTTACTGCTGTTAGGGATTCTCAGGATAGTCGCTTTCGCACAAATGTCCAAGCCGACATCTTCACCACGATTGTCCTCCCTAAGGGCTTGTCACTTCATGTTTGCATTGATCTTGAGCACATTCGCACTCATACGGAGAAATATCCGGGAGCCATTGAGCTCATTGAGTCTTCCAATCTAGCTGCTCCATTCGCCTTTCAACATGATTTTAACCACGCTGCCATCCACCAGTTTTATGCCACATGTTACTTTGCTCCTGATAACACTGTCACATGGATGACCTCCGACACTGCACTCACAGCATCTTATGCTCAGTTTGTCACTGCCCTTGGATTTCCCGACACTGGGTTCAAAATCCACAAGGATGACCCCAATCATAAGCCCAAGGGCATTGCGGTCTGTGCGGATCTCCTTAGACCTATATCAACTTTGTCTGCCACTAAAAAGCAAAAGGGTCTAAACCAAGTCTCCATTTGGCGCTTTCCATTCAACATCATTTATCAATGTATCATCCGCACCATCTATCCCAAGATGGGTGACAAGGGCTCCTGCAGCAGCTACTACATTGATCTCATGCATCGACTCTTCACATCTCCCAAAGGGAAGATCAATGTTCCACACTTTCTATGGCATGAGATCCGCCTTGCTAGCTTCCAGCACAAGAGGGCTTTTCCTCATGCACCTTTTATTCAGGCTTTTATCGAAAGTGTAGCTCCCTTTCCTATTGCCCGCACTCATGTACATGAGCGATGGGTCATTCCCGCTCACATGGCGGCTGATCATGTTCCTCCTCCTCCCGCTACTGCTAGTCGCACCGCCGCTAGTGTTCCTTCTCATGCTACCCATCCTCCTTCCAGTGCTGCCCCCTTTGGGCGCATTGCTCATTTTCTTGGGAAGGCTCACTCAGCCATGATGAAGATGTTCACCTACCATTGCTCCCAACACCACGATGTGGTCACTCGCATGGTCACTTCCAAGAATGCTCTGAAGGCTCGTCTGAGAGACTCAGGAGTGTCTGATGTGAGTGACGATGAGCTTCTTCCTGCAGACCCCCCTTCTGACTTTGGTTTTCCCTCCGGTCCTGAGTGGGCTGATTTCTTCGACGAGACTGGTGGCAGTGGTGTTCATGATGATGATGATGATGATGATCTCTAATGCTATTATGTTTTCCCCCTAGTTCTCTATTTTTTTGGATACTTGATGCCAAAGGGGGAGTAGGCTCTGTATGCATGTTTGTCTAGCTCATTATGTAATCAAACTTATTGTTATGGTTATGTTTTCGCTTGTGCTGAACCTATGTTATGAGTTTGTTGAATCTGAGATTTGGTGAATCTACATGTGATGAATCTATATGAAGTTTAACTCTTGATTGTCGTGTGTAAGAGATTTGGTTATATTGGGGGCATCATTTTGAGGGGGAGCCCTCATCATTTTGTTTTAGTAGTATCTATGATATCACTTTGAGGGGGAGCTCGCTCGCTACTCATTTTTATTATGATTATTGAGCTCCACAACAAATACTTCCGATTACTATTATGAGTATGCATATGAGTTGTCATCAACTACCAAAATATGATTAAGGGCATGTGAAAGGACATGCGGTGCCCCCATGTGTGGTTTTGGTAATTGATGACATTCTCTATGGACTAATGGTTGCATTGAGTTATATTTGAAGGATTTGTCCATAGGAATTTCTTGAAGTCCATGTGTTGGTTTCAAGGAGTTTATGTGCTGACCAGGGTGCTATTAAGGAATTATCCAAAGATTGGTCATGTGAGTGTTGAGCTTATTGCAAGCATGTCTTGAAGAAGAAGATTGTGTGATCATTCATGTTTACCTTCAAGACATCATCCAAACGAAGAGAGTTGGAAAGATTCAAGGTTGATCAAGACTAAGTCAAGAGTGAATCAAGTTGATCAACTCACAAAGCGTAGAAGATGTACCGAGAGGGATCAAGTGATCCCATGGTATGGTAAGCATTGTCCATTACGCTTTGTGTACTAACCCATGGTCTTCGTGAGAGTTCTTTGTGGGGTTAGTTTGCGGTGTGCAAGTTCAAGTGATGCATCACGAAGAGATCAAGTGCTTGAAGCTTGCCGTCCATTTGGTGACAATGGACTTGTGAAGATGTCTTGAAGAGTGGCTCACCCATAGTGGAGTATGGGGAGCAATCAACTAGTCTTCTTGAGCCAACGCAATCAAGAAAGGTGGTCCAACTTGAGGAGTCAAGATCGTCATCATCTAGCTCAAGTGGACCATGTGCAAGGCAAAGGTTTGCCCTTGATAGGTTTTCTATTTTACCGCTCTCATGGTAGTTGTGGTAGACCGGGTTATAGGATCGATAGCCGTACTATCAAGGGGGGCTCTCGATGAGTTGCTTGATCGTATCGTTCGTAGAGAGCTCAAACCATTGCATCCTTGCATCATCTTTATTGGTTCTTGTTTGGTTCTTCTCCTTGTGAGTTTTGGAGCTTATGGCCATTTATATGACAAGCTCGAGTTCATCGAAAACGGAGTTCTCATGCATCTTCTATGATGTTTTCGATGTTGGAGGGTATGCCGGTTCTTCTCGGTTGGAGGTTTCACTCCTTTGTTTGCTAAGCATACCTCCCCTGCCTCTTCTTACTATACCTCCCCTGTTTTGATGCTACTCGTTGTCTTGTTTCAAACAAGCTTGAGTTTGCTCAATTCGGAGCTCATATGAAGAAGTTATGGCAGTTCTGGTTTTCCTTGGAATATTCGTGTTTTCAAGTTTGGTGCCAGTGATAGTCCGTGACCCTCAGCGGTAGTACCGCTGAAGCTCCTCAGCGGTAGTACCGCTCTCGGGCGATAGTACCGCTCAAGCGGTAGTACCGCTCTCCGAGCAGTAGTACCGCTTGGGAGTTTGGCCGTAGTACCGCTGTGCGTCTGGGCTACTTCGCCTCGATTCTCGAGCGGTGTTTTCTCGTGTCGGGTTTTGCGGCACTAGGCGGCGATAAGCGGTAGTACCGCTCTGGCGGTAGTACCGCTCTACTCCAGCTAATACCGCTCTGGGGCGATGGCGGTCTTTCTCTTCAGTAGCAGTAGTACCGCTGGATAGGAAGCGGTAGTACCGCCCTCAGCGGTAGTACCGCCCTTCCTAATGATAGTACCGCTCTGTCGAGGATTTTCGGTGGGGTAACGGTTGGATTTTTCCTCCTATAAAGGGGTCTTCTTCCCCATTGAACCCAATCCCTTTGAGCTCGTGTTCTTCCCCATTGTTGACCTTCTCCGAGCTTGCTATCTCTCAATCCCTCCATGGTTTCTTGCTAGTTTTTGGGGAAAAGAGAGGAGATCTAGATCCACATTTCCACCAATCACTTTCTCCTCTATGTGAGGGAACCCCTTGGATCTAGTTCTTGGAGTTCTTGGTGTTCTCCTTCTTGTTCTTCCTCTCATTTTCCTCCCTAGCATTAGTTGCTTTGGTGGGATTTGAGAGAAGGACTTGGGCACTCCGTGTGCCCTTGCCATTACATTTGGTGCATCGGTTTGAGTTCTCCACGGTGATACGTGGAAGTTACAAGTTGAGAAGCTTATTACTCTTGGGTGCTTGGTGCCCTTGAGCTTGTTCCTCTTGGGTGCTTGGGCGCCCTAGGCAGTTAGTAGTGTTAGAGCTCAATCATTGTGGTGTAAAGCTCCGAGACAGCGTCGAGTCTCAATTAGGTTGTGGAGATCGCCTTGAGCAATTTGACGAGTTCGGTGACCGCCCCAAGGGTTGCCAAAGTGTACGGGTTCGGTGACCGCCCCAAGGGTTGCCATTTATGCAGGGTTCGGTGACCGCCCTCAAGGGTCCCTTAGTGGAATCACGGCATCTTGCATTGTCTTGGCGTGAGGAGATTACGGTGGCCCTAGTGGCTTCTTGGGAAGCATTGTGCCTCCACACGCTCCAAATGGAGATTAGCATCCATAAGGGTGTGAACCGGGATACATCGTCGTCTCCGCGTGCCTCGGTTATCTCTTACCCGAGCCCCTTTACTTATGCACTTTACTTTGTGATAGCCATATTGTTCTTTGTCATATATCTTGCTATCACATAGTTGTTTATCTTGCTTAGCATAAGTTGTTGGTGCATATAGGTGAGCCTAGTTGTTTTAGGTTTTGTGCTTGACAAATTAACCGCTAGGTTTATTCCGCATTTGTTCAAGCCTAAACCGTAATTATTTTAAAGCGCCTATTCACCCCCCCCCCCTCTAGGCGACATCCTCGATCTTTCAGCATGATTGCACTTTCAAGCTTTGACTCAGCCATGCGTAGGCAATATTGTGCATTTAAGCAATCGTAATACTCCATCATGATGTAACCCCAATGGCACACGAACACATTCAAGCATTCGTATTCCACCTGCTACTTGGTCAAGGGCTCTTGCTCCCACCCTGCGATTATAATTGAACTCTTCTTCGGCTGTCGCAAGGAGGCATAGCTGATGTCCATAAAGCTTTCCGCAATATCAACCAATGATGTTGTAAACTTACCATTATTAATACAATCTTAGAGCTCCAATTGGTTTTTGGCCTTCAACCTCCAAAGTTGCAGCATAATGTTGTCCGTCATGATGTCCATAGTTACAAACATGATCCTGTCATTGCCGAAGAATTGTTGTAGCCACATAGATTCATCCTTCCAGTTGACAATCTGGTACACTAGCACTTTGTGCCTACACAGAACTAGATAACAACAGCCCCCGTGGACCGAATTCGGATCTTTCGGTGGTGTACTACACGTCCAGGGCGATGATGAACCTCTGATGCGTGTTGACATTAGTGTGGACTTCGTCCAGTATATTCTTGATAACTTATCGACAGTTGCTCCACTCCTTTCACTACGGCCTCAATCAGAGTACCAGAGTGGGCTTTGACCATGTGCATAGATGTTTATGCCATTTGAATAGCTGTCATATAGAAAAATGTTTGAGTGCAGGAGGATTGAAAGAACAATTACTAACTGCATGTGCGTGTGCGGCGCGGACGAGTACTGGCTGCCGAGGAGGCTTGTGTGGGGAGGGAGGCCATGGGGGTGCCAATGAAGAGAACCTGCCTTCGATAGTATCAGAGGATTTTGTTAAGGCGAATTTGCATACCATTCACGTATCGAAGGCAGGTTTTGTTCATTGGCACCCCCATGGCCTCCTTCCACACGCAAGCGCCTCGGCCGCCAGCACTCATCCGCGTCACACACGCACAAGCAAGTTCATCTTATCCTGGTTAGTAGCTGTTCTCTCAGTCCTCCTGTACTCAAACATTTTTTTTATCTGTCAGTTCTTTAAATGGCGTAGACATCTATGCATATGTTCAAAGCCCCCTACGGTACTCTGATTGAGGCCGTAGTGACAAGGAGTGTCACAACCGTCAACAAGTTCATCAAGGATATACTGGATGAAGTTCGCACCAAGGTAACACGCATTAGAGGTTCATCGTCGGCCTGGACGTGGAGTACACCACTGAAGCATCCGAATTCGGTCCACGGTGGGCTGTTGTTATCCAGTTCTATGTAGGCACAAAGTGGCTAGTGTACCAAATTGTCAACTGGAAGGATGAATCTATGTGGCTGCAATAATTCTGTGGCGATGACAAAATCATGTTTGTAACTGTGGACATCACGAGGGAAAACATTATGCTGCAACCTTGGGGGTGGAAGGCCAAAAACCAACTGGACCTCCAAGATTGTATTAAGAATGGTAAGTTCAAAGCATCATTGGTTGATATTGCTTAAAGTTTTATAGACAGCAGCTATGCCTTCTTGCGATAGTCGAAGAAGAGTTCGATTACAATCGCAAGGTGGGAGCAAGAGCCCCTGACCAAGCAGCAGGTCGCATACGCATGCTTGGATGCGTTCGTGTGCCATCGGGTTTACATCATGATGGAGTATTACAATTGATTAAATGCACAAAACTGCCTAAGTGTGGCTGAGTCAAAGCTGAGATGGTTGAGGGAGAAAGAGGCGCAGAAGCTCAAGATGATCGTGACTAGGCTAATTGGCTAAAGATGGCACCGTAATTCTTAGATGATGCCCCGCGCGTTGTTGCGGTAACTTTGTTAAAAATTACGTAAATAGTTGCTAAAAATAACTAAATCTAATGAAAAAAATATAAGCTTGAAAATCAATAAAAGAAAGTGTCTAAAAATAGAATAAAAACTTTTGAATTACCGTTAAAAACATCATTTTGAACAAAAATGTGAAGGATGACTAATATGCATTTATAGACTAATGCAAAAATAATTGAATTTTTTAAGTTCGCTTATGTGGTAGATTTTGCATGGCTTAGTAGAAGAGTATACTTAAAGAGACAATATCAAGTGAAAACCACATCTTCAGTGGAAGCTTGGAAACCTAAGTGCAGGCCGTTGGATCCAGTATGTATGGACAAGATCCATACAGAACTGCTACGTGCTATTTGAGATAAAACACCCGCTGGCAGCTTTGATTTTTTGCACATAGCCCCTCAATGCTATGCTAGCAGAATTAGAAGCCTGCCCAACAGTACTCTGCCCAACAAAGAAAAGTATGCACAGGAATGAATACATGATAGTGCAAACAAAACAGTTGCAGTTCTATTAAAATCTTGGCCGTCCAAATATGTAGGCGTGTTTGAGTCAGAGGCAGCAAAAAGAATCATCAAAAGACAAATCTTGTGCATTCAAATATGCAGGCACGTTTGAACAAGACTTTTTTTTCTTTTGACATCACGTTTGAACAGGACACATGCACGTTTTAACAGGACTTTTCAGTCTCTACTAGCCCAGTTAGCTAAACGGGATGGCTCAGCCTCCATCGGGATTGTTCTGTACCGAGGTACAGCCGTACAGGATGGTTGTGGGGTTCTATTTGCAATGTGTATAGTTTTTCATCCGACAACACACATTCTCTCTATCCGACGGCCCAAGATGAAGTTTCCATGTTTTCACTGAATGTATGGTTTCCCCTACATATTGATGAAGTTTCCATGTTTTCACTCATACTTAAATGCATGGCTTAGTGGAGATATTGATGTGAACACTTTGCATGTTGAGAGAATTGGGACCAACTTCTTAAGGACATAAGATTTGTCAAAGTATACCACGTGGATTAAGAACGTCATAAATTGAAGTAAGGCTTGTAGCATTCATGCATGCACATTTCTTGGTTCTGCACAATAAATTAAGTTGACCATATATGCATAAGTTTGTAAAGATTGTGCGACTGACACAGTTAGTGGATACTGTAAGCATTATTATTTTTCGACCTTTTATGACTTATCTTCTCATGGTCTATGAGTAGCAGCTTGGCTTCATGTATATATGGATATTAATCTACAGCTGACAGTAGCAAAATATATGAATAAAGAAAAATATAAGCACCGAACGAAAATGAAGGTATGTCATGCACAATTGGCTCATACTCCGATTGTGTTTCCAACTCCCAATAGCTCTGTTTTTTGAAAGAGTAAAATTACTCTCATCGTATTCTTGGTAAATTGATACAGTGCAAAGAAACACCTTTAGGTAACAACTGCATGTTGTGACTAGAATGACCTTGTTGCACTTGATATTGTAATATTGAATATGCATAGTTATGACAGTCTCCTAGATGTGGTATTTGAGGTTACAATCTACACTAATACCTACCTAGCAATTCACACTATATATGTTGGTAGTTAATTACATAAAAAATCAACATGCATTTATCAATACAAAGAAAACCTTTTGCGAAGGTGCAATATGCTAGTTAACACTATATTTGATAATAGTCATGTGTCATAAAGGAGGCTCACGGGCACGATATAGAATGCGCTCCATAAATTATGCAGGTCGACCGGTGTACGGCGACTCGGCTACACTGGCCTTTCCGACCTAATCACCATATCAACGGTTATTACACTGATCACCCCAATATAACGACTCTACTAGAGTTGCTCTCAGCTTGCAACTAAGAATGGTACTTGCCCAATACAAATCGCACATATGTATCACCATTGAGCGGCCCAATTCGGGTGACGGGTTCCATTTCTTGCCTCTGTTCAAGCGCTAGGACTATTTCTCGCCTACCGCGAGACCGATGGTAGTCTCGCCTCACCCACCTAAATGGGCCGGCCCAATACTTTATACCTTATATGGTTTTAGGATGGTTTTGTGCGCCGGTTTGTATCGGTTCAGAACCTACCGTACATATTTTCTTCTTCTTTCACATCTACGTGTTTTTCTATCGGTTTTCTTTGTTTTTTCTCAATTGTTCTTCACTAGTTTTCTTTGGGGGTTTTCTTGCTTTTTTTTCTTTTTTTTCTTTTTCTTCAACACATCTCAACTTTTGTCAATACACATTGTACATTTTTAGTGTACACGTAGACCATTTTTTTATACACGTTGATCACTTTTCAAATACATGATGTACATTTTTCTAAGTACATGTCTTGACTTTTTCTACAATCTATATCTATCTATAGTTAGAGTTCGCAAAGGGCCCACAAGACTGGATCGGCCCATTTTGTTTTCCTGTGATTTTTTTATTTTTACCTTATTTCGTAATTTCAAATTTCCAACAAAAGTTCAAATTTGAATTTTTGTAACGTTTTCAGAAATTTTCAAATTAAAATATTGTCTCCCCTTTTCAAAACAATTTGGCACATTAATTTATTTTCACCTTCCGATTTTTTTCAAATTCAGAAAATATTTCAAAATTATTTGTGACTTAAAAACATGTATTTTACAAAATATTTGAAATTTGAAATATATTCTTGTTTTAGTAAAATTTTAACTGATTCAAAATAATGTCCGCCTTTAAAAACACATTTTATAAAATTCTTCTGAATGTTCAAAACATGTTCCATTTTCAAAAGTCGGTCCCAAATTAAAAAATGTTTGGGTATTGATAAAAGGTTCATGTCTTCAAAAATGTTGTTGTTTCAAATTTTGTTCATGTATTTTTCAAAATGGATGGAATATTAAAAATATTGTTCGTAATTTCAATAAATGTTCATGTTTTCAAGAATATTCGGCAATTTATATTTTTTAAAAAGTTCAGAAAATGTTTTAAATCCGATGTTGCACTATGTTCTTAAATATTCGCGTTGGCCATTGGTTAGCAGTACGCGTTTGTTGTCGTGGCTAGCGGCACGTGGTCGGGTCTTTATGGTCATGTGTTGGATCGTTCAACACATCGTTTTTTTGGATTATTACTTGTGCCTTGCAAACACAGGTTATTTCGGTGCCTGTGGGCTGGCCCAGACGCGAACTGTTGTGTGTCCCACATGCTATTTGACACAACTAGCGTCATATAGTAGCTCCCACGCAGCTGCCCTAAGAAAGGAAAATATATACATATAGATTTCGTTCCATCCATTCCACACGTAGCTCCCCAATTTTTTCGATTATCCCCGGATGGGCCAAACTGGACTTATCACGTATTTCTTTTCCGTCGGAAGGACGAGCAGCAAAAAATAAAAGGGCCCGATGGGATTGAACTATGGACCTTCCCTATTGTGCCGACGGATAAAACCAACTCAGCTAGCTTGCAATTATGATAGGAACAGTCCCATCTTGTAATTTTATACTAAATCACACCAGTTTTTATATGTCTCTAAGTTGTCTAGAAATAAGGAGGTTGTGTGAGAATAAGGAAGTTGTCTCTGGAATTATGAGCAGAACGAGGGACTCCACAAATTATTGCTGGAGATAACTTGCACGTGCCAATAAAAGACAATATGATGGTTGGCTATAATTGAAAAAAAAATTGTGGGCACGCGCTAATAAAAGAGAATATGCTGGTTTTGCTCTAATTAATAAAATTTATGGGCACGTGAGCGTAAAAATAGTTGAAGAGAATAAACCCTGATAATGAAGGGACATTCATGCATGGTTATGTGCTGATTATGCTAATGAAACATAATTTATGCGCTACAATTAGTAATCCATCCCATTACGTCGTCGTAGGAGAAAGTTGTTGAAGCAACCGTGCCTCAATGGTTGTTGCCCAGCAACCAAATGAGGACACAACCATAACTCCAAGACGGAGGTGGACCCGCATGAAAAAATGATACCAGTTGGGTGATCATTGTCCCACCACTATCAAGATCTCGCGGGCCAAACATGACCCGTGAGAAAGACCACAACTCTTCACTCTGTCGCCCACTGCCGTGGAGACCATTTTTGATGAACACAGCAATTATCTCTCCCGCTGCTTGTTGTAAAAAAATTATCTCCCCGTTGCAACGCACGGGCATATGTGCTAGTACATGTTAAAAAATCAAATGCACGTTGAATAAATTTTTAATGGCATTAAACATCTTTTTAACACTACACAAACATGTTTTAGAAAAGTCACGTAAAAATATTTAGTCGCATGATTTTTTTAAACTAAGCAATTTTTTTGATATTGAACAAATATTGGTCAAAATGTCAGGAATTGTTTTTTCTAAATGTGTGAACATTTCTTTAAAACTTCACGTACTTTTTTTTGAATGGCATGAAAAGTTTTTATGAATTGTGTGAACATTCTTTACATTGTATAAACATTGTCCAAAATATGAAAAATGGTTCGTTTTAGCCAGCAGATCACACGAATGTCCGTCGCGTCCTTCGTGCGACGTGCGTCTTTTGTGCGTTTGTGTGGTAATGCTATCTCAAGCAATTCCTTTCCTCCCTCTCTCTCTCTCTCTCTCTCTCTCTCTCTCTCTCTCCTCCTCCCTCCCTCCCTCCCTCCCTCCCTCCCCCTCTCTCTCTCTCTCTCTCTCTCTCAATACAATAATGAATAAGGAAGCATTGCGACCATGTGAGTTGGTGGTAGCAGGTGACCCAAAAAATCAGTGTCATTGCAGCCGGGGTTTGGCGGCCCCGCGGCTGCTGCCGCCCGCCTTCACCATGACCGTCAGCCTCCGTGGTGCCTCATTGCTAACGGGGTGTAGCATGGTCGTCGTCGCTGCCGCCCACCTCCACCACGACCTTCGCCCATCTTCGGCCTCCACAATGCCCCCGGGCTCGGAACATCTTCCTCCTACATCCTTCATGCCGTCCCCGACCATCACTGGCTACTTCCCTGTTGTTGTTGCAATGACGAAGTTCCAAATGGCAATGGCGAACGACGACAACGTTTCCGCAATATCATCTTCATTGCAAATTTTTCGGCAACATAATATGTGTTGCAAAATTTGCTTCCGCAACAACAACCATGTTGCAAAAACATTTCTGCGACATGAGCCCTGTTGCAAAGGGCTCCACAACAGTATATTGGTTGCAGTGGCTATGACGGTGCTGAGCCGCTAGGTTGAGCCAGATCTAACGGTTGTTGAGGCGGACGATCTTTCAAAAATATCCGCCGGCCCACGCATAGCAAGCCCATTAAAAAATATCATGAATATTTTTTGAAATGCATGAACATTTATTTTGAATGCTATCATTTTTCTAGAAGTTGTGAAAAAAAATGCATGGACAATTTTTAAATGTGCTATCAATCTTTTCAAAAAATTAAGAAAAATGTTTCCATTTCATAAATATACATAAAAGTATAATAGAATAAAAAAGGTAAAAAAACACGTGCTAGGGAGCCAACGCTCCTGCCGCGCTGGGCTGGTCTTTTTAGGGCGTCCTAGAGGCGGGTGCTCTTTCGTCTTCCACAAAGCCTCTGCTGGTTTCCACCTGCTGCTTTTCTGGGGTTTTCTGTACCAGTTTTTTCTTTTTCTTTTGGTTTTCTATTTTAATTTTCATTCGTTTTCTCTGCCAGATTTCCATTCGTATGTCTCTTGGTTGTTTTGGTTCCTGGTTTCATTTTCCATACACTAAATTTGTGAATATATTTTAAAATTCATAAATAGTATTAGAATTCATAAATATTTTCAAAAATTTCTTGAACATTTATTAAATTCTTGAGAAGTTTTAATTATTCATGAAAATAACAAAACATGATATTTTTAAAATTGGTGAACTTTTCTAAAACAAACATTTTAATAAATCTAACATTTTTATTAAAGCTGCAAATATTTTTAGAACTCACAATTTTTTTCAGATCTACAAAAAAAGGGTAGCCGATATTTCCCGAGCTAGAAATTTATGGGATGTTAAGAGGGTGATGTCCTATTGCCATAAAAAATTTCATGTTCAAACACATTATAGGATATGAGCAATGAAAAAGACAAAATCAGCATTGGATAGTGCCGAATAGTAATGTCACTATTCATTACTGAATTTGTCTTTTTTCATAGATCACACCCCTTAATGTGTTTTTACTTGAAATTTCACATGGCAATAGTGTTGAGATATGTAATTAGCACGTGTATTCTTGTACTCCAAGTCTTCCTCCTTGTGTATAGTTGATGATAGGATTTTCATATGTACTATATATACATATGCATATGCACCCAATCAATACATTAAGAGTTGCATTCTATATATACGCGTGGAAGATGAGCTTCTCCTGTCGACGCTCACCGCCGGCCTCAACAAGGACTTCGGCAACGCCGCATCTAATCTCACCCTCATGGCCAACCCCACCTACGAGCGGGCAGTGGCCTATCTTCGTCTTGACAAACGGCAGATGAAGAACCTCCGTACCCATGCTCCTCACACTGCTCTCACCGCCGGTCTCTCCCACGGCGCTCTGACTCCACCACTACCGGCACCTCGTCAGCCGGTCCCCATGCAGCACCCCCTGCCGCCACTGGTGCCATAGCCGCTCCAACCGCCGCGCAACGGTGGGAACGGCGGGAATCGCCGCCGCGGCCGCGGAGGCCAGCGCCAAGGAGGAGGCAAAGGTGGCGGCGGCGGCAAACCCCAGCAGCCCCGCTACGGTGGGCAGCAGCCCCCGCCGCCCTGGGCCGGCGGCTACAATCCCTGGATGGGGGTCGTCTATGCTTATAGCATGCCGGTGCCACGACCCCCCGCCCCGGGCATCCTCGGTCCCCCGCCCGGCCACACACGAGGCCCTCCTGGCCGCGCCCCAAGTGGGCGCTTTCGGCGCCTACAGATGTCCGCCCACCCAGCCGGTTGCGTCCCCCTACGGCGCCCTCCCGCATACGGCGCCCCTGGGTATGGCGCGGCGTACGGCCAGCAGCCCTATCCCGGGGTTTGGGACCCGGCGCTCCTAGCCGCACTCCAGCAGGCACCACCACCCTACTCCGGCGGTGGCGATTGGTTCATGGACTCCGGCCCACCGCCCACATGTCTGCTCATCCGGGTAACCTCTCCTTCATCTATCCCACATCCACTCCCTCCCGCATCATCATCGGCAACAGTGTTGGTCTTCCTATCTCTCATATTGGTTCTGCTAGTTTTCCCTCTAACTCTAGACCTCTCTCTCTTAATAATGTCACTAGACCATGACGACGCGCGTTGCCGCGCCCTTGATTTTTATAATGAAATGATAGGTATTGCCGAAGTGCATAAACTGACCCGCATGTTTTGAGTAATCAAAGTTGAAAATTTCAATCAATCTAAATCAAAGGATGATAATTGTCATCAAAGAATAGTGAATTATAATCGGTCTGCAATGAAGGGGAGTGGTACTCTAAATGACACTCGAGCTGGGATTCACATTTTCAAGATTAGGAGATTGACGTTCAACACAGTTACATAGACCACCATCGCAAGACAAGGTTAAAGTAGACTTATCAGCTGCGATACTCAATCTAAAAATATAAAGCATGTTTAAGATGAAAAAACATTACCCATCAGCTGCGATACTCAATCTAAAAATATATATCCTTATCAATTATAAACTCTTTGTTACATTCCTTCAGAATACAAAACTGTTGTCAAACAAGTAACCATAGATATGATGAAGAACCATATGGCATGACTTATAGAATCTTATCGTTTGCTAGGCACAAATCATGAAAGTCATATATTGTAAATATGTAAGCAATAATTTACTTGAGCTTCTTGTTCCGGCTCAACATGCAACATAAGAACTCGTGTGCGGGAATATATGTGAACAAATCGTTACACACATGACTGACTTATGAATTGCTAACAATTTTGATCAGCTGCTTTCCACGTGAATGATGTGAGTGAGATATGATTTTACACCCATATACGACTGCTCACAACTTGGGAATGAATATGAGCAAATTCTTTGTTATATAAGTATATGTGATCAGGGCTAGTGACACTGAGAAAATTCACAAGTACAGTATAACTTAGAAACTTGTCTGCAAGACAATGACTTCAACGAAATATAATCTTTCAGGATTTATCCAAAAGAAATTGCAAGGAAGTGATACCAATATGCAGATTTTGACAACAAACTAATTGGTTTCTGAAGCCCAAAATCCTTTTAGTCGAAATCAGTAAGCTGCTTTCAAGTCTACATGCGAAAATAAAATTAACTATAAGAGCATGTAATGGTAAAATATGTAACAGATACCTGTCCATATGCGCACTCTATTAGTTGACACACCTCGGTTATATAGAAGGACCAATGTTCTAGTGGTGCACCCCATTTCCTATGAGCTGTGTCGCTGGTACAAATGTGAGACAATGTATTTACAGGTTATGCAATACATTGATTTTAGCAAATCAGGTACACTGTGCGCTAATCAAGTTATATAAGGTACATAGACAGGGTCAAGTAAAGTATGGGTTGAAATAACATGCACTGACAATCCAACAAACAATTACCTTTTAACGATCCATCTTGTTCAAATGCTCAATGGTTTTTGGACAAAGAACAAAACTTTTTAAAATTTGCATGACATGAGCTTTCCAAATGCATTTGAAGATGTGCGTGTTTGGATCTGGATTTCTGGATAGCCCATGATGGTGTGCATCCAATTTATTCAAAGGGAGCTTAGCAGCCTGAAAAAATATTCTTAAGAAAGACCATGAACTGTGAACTTGTATGGGCAAGTCAGTAAGCAATCATTAATATACAGGAGAACTACACACTAAGTAAGTTGCAAGCCAGCCACTGTTGTCATACATACATTGTAGAGAAACATTAGGTGCTTCCAAATTAAAACTCAGCCGAGATGAAGATGAGTCATATTCATAAGTTATCTTTCTGAAAACATATGCATATTTTAGGAATGTTGCAGAAATAGATGATGGCGAGTTTCCATAATGTAGAAGAGACGCAATTTTATGGACAACATTCACCCAAAAATAGAATTCAGTCAAATAGTTTAGATCATCTATAAACTAAGAGCCGCCACAAAAAAATTGTTACCGGACCTCCACGTACGAATAATCCATCAAATATACTACAGTATAAAGTAACAACTTGTTTGGAGATGATGAAAATATATACCCCCCTCTCACACATGTTCGGTCCTCCTCGTTCAGTTGGGGAATGAACGCAAGCACTTAGCACTGACGTAGAAAGTTACCAGAAAACTTCAATAAGAGATTAGAGATGCATCGAACAGAAGATGTGGTCCCTGAACCTGAAACGCAATATAACTCAGCCCACAAATCTTCAAAGTTGGCCGTGGTGCTTCTCCTTGCAATCCAACAGAACAACTATATCCAGCATAAGCAAGCTCTGATGGATCAAGCTGGTTTAGGGCCCTAAGCATCAATCATGGCTGTCAGAAGAGATTTTGCGGGAGTAAGGTGAGGAATGTGGAAGGAGCAACAGGGCGCATTATATGGAGGTGCGTACTACAAGGGTAAAGCATGAATCGAAAATGAAACTGACCTGTAATTATCGGAGGATGGCAAGTGGCGTGTATTGATACCATTTTTAATAGCATGTATGGACAACGATTTACTTCCGGAATCAATGGCGAACGGACTTGAATCCACACTGGACGATTCAATACCCGTGCCAACGTGTTGTGTCGTCGCCGCCACCCTCAACTTTCCATCGACTTGAATGCACCATAGGCGGCCTCGCCAGGCGAACGCCTCGCGTCCGCCACCACCAGATGGCTACTTCTGTGCGCGGCAGCGCAGTCGGCGTTGCGAACATATATTTTTTCCTGAGGATAGTGCGGACAATAGCTAGGAGCCACGAGGCTAGGACGTGACCATAGTTTTTTTTTCTCTCGTGTAAACATTCCGAGAGAATGAAATAAAGCCTATCTGGCCTAGTTACATCTAAGTTGGCCGATTTTGTTACCGGAGCATCGGCCCTGTACGTAAAACGATTGGTGGAGACTATAAGCAGCCCAGGCGGGAATGAGGGGAGATCCAACGGCCAAGAAACGCCCCCAACTTGAGATCCGACGGCTGAAGCGCTAATGGCCTGAGAGAGCTCCTAACTTGAGATCCGACGGCTGAAGCGCTAATGGCCTGAGAGAGCTCCTAGAGTGCTCAATTATAATGTCTTTAAATTGTTTCTCCCCATCTCATTCAGAACTTAGTTTCCATTCGTAATCTTTCTCGTGACAATTCTATAACTGTGGAATTTGACGAAGTTGACTTTTCTGTTAAGGGCACTCGCACCAGGATGATTCTTCACCACTGTGACAGACCCGACGACCTCTATCCAGTTCAGTAGCCGTCACCTTCGGGTGGTCTTCGAGCCCTTTCTGCTGGCGTCGATCTTTGGCATGCTCACCTTGGGCATCCTAGCACTTCTTCACTTCGTCAAATAATGAGAGGCTTTTCTATTTCGCGTAATAAAACGGCCGCTCACTCCTGTGAAGAATGTCGGTTAGGCAAACATGTTCGCCTTCCTTTTACTTCCCCATCCACAGTTGCTTCTTTTCCGTTTGAGTTAATTCATAGCGATGTATGGACCTCTCCAGTACCCAGTAATTCTGGTTATCTCTATTATCTTGTTATACTGGATGATTATTCTCACTTTGTGTGGACATTTCCTGTTCGTAGGAAATCCGATGTTCCCCTTGCCCTCATTGCATTTTATGCTTATGTTTCCACACAGTTTGGGCGGCCCATACTCGCACTTCAAACCGACGACGGCAAAGAATTTGACAACCTCACCATTCGCCACCTTCTTTCCTCCCATGGCACCGTGTTTCGCTCACGTGTCCATACACCTCCCAGCAGAACGGTTGTGTTGAGCGCATCCTACGCACCGTCAACGAGTGTGTGTGTGTACCCTACTTTTCCATGCATACATGCCTTCCCAGTTCTGGCCCGATGCTCTCGCCACCACCACCCTCCTGATTAACCTCCGACCATGTCACCCACGCTGGAACTATGCGCCGCACCATCTCCTATATGGCACTCCGCCTTGGCCTCCGAATCTTCGGTTGCCGTTACTACCCTAACACCACTGCCACCGCACCTCACAAACTTGCTCCTCGTTCCGTTCCATGTGTCTTCCTTGGTTACCCGACCAATACTAAGGGTTAACGCTGCTATGGCCCCGTGTCACACCGTGTCATCACCTCCCGACACGTATACTTTGATGAGCATGTTTTTCCCTTTGCACAGGAATAGGTGGCACCTTCATCTGCTTCCGTGGCGGGTCCTCCGCGTCGTCGCTCTCTACCGGCCTTGGGCGCTCCTGTGCCGTCGCCCCCTGCGGCCCCCTCGGGGTCGGGCTCCTCCGCAGCTGCCTCCTCGGGCTCGACACCCCCACATGATGGGTCGGCCTCGCCCACAGCCGCCTCGATGCCTCCTATGGCGTCCCCCTCGCCAGCCGGGTCGGCTTCACCCGCGGCTGCCTCCCCCTCGTCAGCCGGGTCAGCGTCACCCGTGGCTGCCTCGTCGTTACCCACGGCGTCCTCGCTGGCTGGGTCGGCATCTCCCGCGGCTACCGTGGAGCCAGCGGATGCTGCGGCCTCGCCGATGTCTTTTGCTGCATCGGCCCCATCTGATGGGTTGGCCTCTTTCGTGGGTGCGCCCGTCGGTCCCACCGTGCCTCCACCCCCCCCCCCCCGGCTGGTCCCGCAATCGGTCCGGTTACACGCTCCCGCATGGGTATCTTCCGTCCGAGCTCGCGTTATGCCTCGGACGAGCACGTCTGCACCGCCTCGACGTCTGCACCATCCCCTCTTTCGTCCTCGGTTCCGGCCGCTCTTCGCGATCCTCTTTTTGGATGGCTGTGATGCATGAGGAGTTCGATGCATTGCAGCAGAACCGGACTTGGCATCTTGTTCCACGACCTCGGCACGCCAACGTGATCACCGGGAAGTGGGTCTTCAAACACAAGCTTCACCCCGACAACACTCTTGACTGCTACAAGGCGCGTTGGGTTGTTCATGGCTTCCGGCAACGTGCCGGCGTGGACTTCACCGACACCTTCGCTCCGGTTGTTAAGCCCGAGATGATCCACACTGTTTTACAGCTTGCGATCTCCCGTGCCTGGCCGGTTCATCAGGTGGACGTCTCTAACGCCTTCCTTCATGGTCATCCCGAGGAGCAGGTTTTCTGTCAGCAGCCAAAGGGTTTGTTGATCCGTCGTGTCCAGATCATGTGTGCCTGCTTTCGCGCTCATTATATGGGCTCAGGCAGGCTCCTCATGCCTGGTACCAGTGCATCACTGCGTTTCTTCATCAGCTCGGCTTTCGCTCTACATGCTTCGATGCTTCACTGTTTGTCTATCGGCAGGGCGCCGACACGACGTATTTGCTCCTCTATGTTGATGACATCATCCTGACGGTGTGCACTCCTGAGCTCCTTCGACAGCTTACCGATCGTCTTCGCGCTGAGTTTGCCATCAAGGATTTGGGTCCTTTGCACCACTTCCTCGGTGTTGAGGTGGTACGCTGTCCTGATGGTTTCTTTCTTCATCAGCGGAAGTATGCTCATGAGCTTCTTGACCGTGCAGGGATGCTTAACTGCAAACCCGCGGCCACACCTGTTCTCCTGCTTCAGATGCTGCCTTCTACCGGTCCATCGTTGGTGCTCTTCAGTACCTCACTCTCACTCGACCGGAGCTTCAATATGTTGTTCAGCAGATCTGCCTTCATATGCATGCTCCTTGAGACGTTCACTGGACCGTTGTCAAGCGGATTCTCCGCTACATCCGTGGTGCTATGGATCTGGGTCTCACGTTGCGCGCCTCTGCAGCCATTGATCTCGTCGCCTACTCCGACGCCGACTGGGTCGGCTGCCCGGACACCCGCCGCTCCACTTCGGGTTATTGCATCTTCCTTGGACCATCCCTGGTTTTGTGGTCGTCCAAGCGGCAGCCCACGGTCTCCCGGTCTAGCGCAGAGGCTGAGTATCGCGCTGTGGCCAACGTCGTCGCCGAGTGTTCCTGGCTTCGTCAGCTTCTTCACGAGCTATCAAGTCCTGTTGACAAGGCCACGGTGGTCTACTGCGACAATGTCTCCGCCAACCCGGTTCATCATCTTTGCACCAAGCATATTGAGCTTGGTATCCATTTTGTTCGGGATCAGGTGACTCTTGGCCATGTTTGTGTTCTACACGTTCCCACCTCCCAACAATTTGCCGATATCATGACCAAAGGCTTGCCCATGACGTCATTCGAGGACTTCCGGTCCAGTCTCTGCGTCAGCAGTGGTGTCACTGACCGGGGGGGTTGTTGAGATATGTATTTAGCACGTATATTCTTGTACTCCAAGTCTTCCTCCTTGTGTATAGTTGAGGATAGGACTTCCCTATGTACTATATATACATGTGCATATGCACCCAATCAATATAGTGAGAGTTGCATCCTATTCCTCTACAAATAGAACATCATCCTCTTAACATTCCACATTTTTTTTCATATTTTTTTTGATACTTCCAAATGTAGTTTCCACTGAGTTTTATTTGAGTGTTGGTTTCATAGATTACGTTTTTATAACATACAAGAAGAAGCATATAATAGTGGAATTTTCACAAAAAAGAAAGTTTTCTAAGAAGGGCTAAATTAGTTACGTTTGTATTACCATTAAAGAAGAAGGAAATTAAATAAAACTAAAACCAAATTAAAATACTGATTTTTTAAGAAAAATGAATTAGTGGCATTGATATTACACTTTAAGAAGAAACAAAATGAAAAGTAATAAACAAAAATGACAAAAACTAGAAAAGAAATTTACAGATGAATTACAATTTTTTAATATACAAGACTAAACATATAATAGTGGAATTGCATTAAAAGGAAGTTTCCTAAGAATGAATAAATTAGTCACATTGGTATTACCAATAAGGAAGAAAGAAGCAAAAGAAAAACTAAAACAAAATCAAAATTATGAAGTTTTCTAATAAAGAATGAATTAGTAGCTTTGGTATAACCTTTTAAGAAGAAATAAAATGGAACAAAAACTAATACAAAATCAAAATAGTGAGGTTTCATAAAAAAGAACGAATTACTTGGTATTATCTTTAAGAAGAGAGAAAAGAAAAAGATCTAAAACAAACAATCACCAAATTTGCACACTATATACACAAAAATGTGTTTTTTAATATGCAAGAATAAGCATATCATAGTGGAATGTTTGCAAAAATAAGTTTTCTAAGAAGGAATGAATTAATCACATTGGTGTCACCCTTAGAGAAGAAATAAATTAAATAATTACTAAAGGAAGAAGTTTAATATGTAACAATGAATTAGTGGCATTTGTATTGCCTTTTAAAGAAAAGAAAAATTGCACACAACTTTGCACTATTTTGTACTAGCATGCTAGAATAATCATATAATAGAGTAATTTTTCTGTATATTTTATAGTATTAGTGTGTTAATATTTACACTAACCCAACATCCCAAATATACCAAAAAAAAAACAACTTATAAAGAACAAAAAAAATCAAGAGTAAAACACATAAGGCTGGTCGTAGTGGTAGTATCATAGGTAGTATCATGCATGCCAACTAGCTAATTTTGATGAGGTCTCAGAAAATTAAGTGAAGAAAGAGATGGTTGAGTATCATATCATGATATCGTATCATAATAAACGCTATGCTACTATGTGTCATGCAAGACAATAAATAAAGTACTACATGATACTAATATATGATACTATGCATTAGAGAGGTAGTATCATACACTAGTATCATGCATATGATACTAATGTATGATACTCCCCATTGCAACTAGCCTAAGAAACAGAAAATAGAAAAAAATTAAAGGGAGAAAGGGGATGGCTGGGCCGCACAGGTAATGGGCTTCAGCTAGCCCATCAAGAAATTGACTAACCTAAATTCGTGGTTAGCCGAAAGAACCAGCCCAAAACCATTAGAACAGTCCAAGAAAAGCACAAATCTTGATGCAGAAATCAGTGGCAAAAATCGACTTCCCCAAAATCGATTTTCAGGCGACTTACATATAACTAAAGTGCAACATATTGGCCTTTGCCGGCATCGGTTTAGCCGAGTTTGTGTTGCAGTCGGCAAACACTTTGGCGAGTTTATTATGGCCATTGCCGAGTGCCCTGGGCAATGAGGGAAATTCCGATAGTGCAAGAAGCAAAGATGAGCAACGCCGAGTCCATTGCTATATAGCAGTGATCGATAACATGCAGGCCAGAGAGTAGCTACGGATCCACAAAGCAGTGTCATGTTCGTGTCACCCCATTACTTCTAGATAGCCATCAATATCGGACGCGTGCTGCACGTCAAGCCCGGCCTCAAGAGCATCCCTCATGCACACACTGGTTAGAACTTAAGAGCATCTCTAGCAGACCCCGCATAAATGGTCAAACCCGTAAATTTTTTACGTTTTAAGTTTTGGGCAAAAAAAGTTAACAGAACAGAAACCGTAAAAGTAGTCCAATTCATAAATTTTTTAAGGGCCACCGCAAATACACACCCGTAACCCTTATCTTTGGAGGTTGGAAGGCCGAATATAGGGGGCCTCGTATACCGGTCAAACCTCGTCGGAGCAAACACGCCGCCGCGGAGTTTGCCGGAATCCGCCCTAAACTCGCCGGAATTCATCACCGCACATCGAAAAAGGCTGCTAGACGCCGCAATCTATCGCCGCCGGTTCGAATTGGACGAGCTCGACATCGTCGTGGCCTCCCATGACCTCGGCTGCCGCGAAATCCTCCCGACGCGGCGAGCAAAGGGCACGACTTCGGTGGCAATAGAGCAAGGCGCGGACGACGGAGGTGACGGGGCGTGGCCGGCAAGCTGTACGCGGACAACGGAGGCGACGGGGCGTGGCCGGTGCGGTGATGAAGCGCGCCAGACGGGCGGGCACAACCGACGGCGACGGGATGCGGCCGACGGGCGAGGGGCATGGCTTGCGGGCGACGGGGGTGGCCGACGGGGTTGGGCGTGGCCGGCTGGAGGAAGGGGCGCCAGCGGCCGGAGTAGATGCCGGTCATGAATATACTTTTTTGCGGATCCGTTTGAAGGGTCTGCATCTGTGCCAGCCCGAGCCAGCCCGCAAAAGCGATTTTACGCGAACTACAAACGCGTTTTGCGGGTCAGTGGGATGCGGGGTCTGCTAGAGTTGCTCTAAGAGAGAGATAGAGAGGAGGGGGACAAGGATGGTCGGCAGTGTCCATAACAGAAGGGAGCCGAAGGTCCAAGAAGCCGGCCACTTTCCGGCACGCACCATTTGCATACAAAGCGGCACAGGAGCAGTAGCAAGCACGGCAGAGAAAACATTTACAGATATGCAGTTGACGATCGAAGAGGAAGAAGTGCATTCTTTCTCAAGAAAACAGTGTGGAGAGACAGACAGAGTAACAAAAGGGTGACAAAAGCCTTGCATGCAGCTGCAGGCCACAGTGGCGGCCACTGTAGCTCGCTGACCTAGCCGATCGTCACGCATGTGCTTACATATGTAGGTGTGTGTATGGTTCACTTATATGGCCATGCATGTACGTGTACGTACGCGTACGCGCGCATGCAGGGACAGGGAGGGACAGGCGGGCATCACATGGCAGACGACGACGACGACGGATCATGGACGGACGTATCGCGTGAATGGACGGATCGGCGCTGGCTGTGCATGCAGGTGTGTTGTAGTGGCAGGATCCTCTGATCCACAGTCTATGGATGATGTGACCACTCCCTCATCATCTCTTAAATCATCTCTCTCTCTCGTCTCATTCCTCCCTCTGCCTGCTTCTCTTCTCCCTCACGCCACCTTCTCTTCTGCCTCCCCCTACGCCCCTCTCTCACCAACAGTAGACAGAGAGCAAAAAAAAAAAAGATGCTGATGTGTCTGTCTGCCATGCCATGGATGTAGTAGGGAGCAGGAAGCTAGCTAGAGGTGGGGAGGGGAGGGATCACTACTCACTGGCCATGGCATGCACGCCGAGTGAGATGAGATCAGTCGGATCAATGCTTGTGCATGCGCCAACAGTGCGCATGGCTGCAACTCTCTGGGCCTGCCTCTCCATCTGCAATGGAGAAGAGAAGAGAGGAGAGGAGAAGAAGGACCACGTACCTACGCAGTAGCAGCACGTACGTCTGCGTCTCTCTGCACGCGGGGAGGAGATCTCAATACTTTGTCTCCACCCATAAACATTCCGAGTGCTGCCACACAGTAAAACCGCATTTACAATTTGGCCTCATCTTCTCCGCTCCTCTCCTCTCCTCTCTGTTCCTGCGCACATTGACTTGCTCTGCTCCCTTCCTGCAGCTCAAGTGCTGGCTGGCTGCTGGATGTGTGTGTGTGTGTGTGTGTGTGTGTGTGTGTGTGTGTGTAGAGGAACAGTGGAGCTGAAGCAGCATTTATAATATTTCACTATTAATTGGCCTCTGTTCACGTAAACATTGATTAGTTCACTGTTAACCACTCATGGCAATTGATAACCTACCCCTCCATAGTTATCGCTGGGGCTAACCCTGCAGAGCCAAATTATGGGCTTATGAACAAAGAAGTGTTAGGAGCAGAGTGAGTGGGTGCAGATTCAGAGCGTAAGTTATGGTGTGGATTGGTTAGCCTTGTGCTCCAGCTGCAGCTAACATTATATTCACAACTGGCTTGATCTGGTCACTCCTTTGCCGGTCCACATGATTAATTCATTATTAACCAAAAGTAACGATCCCACTGGGCTCTGCCACTCTGGAACACTACCGCGAGAGGTAGTATCCCAATCTGGACCACTTGAGAACAAAATACTTTTATTTGTTGAGGAAAAATAGAGGATCGTGGCCTTAAGTAAGAAAAGAAAAAACACAGTGTTCCGACCTTTTAGTAGATCGTATGATTGCACCGAAGCAACTTCATACGGTAAGAGTTCTTACTAATAAAATGTTAGCCTGCTGTCTACGGTGCTTTGTTGTTGTTGCTGCCCAGCACCTTTGTATCTTGTCGCTCTTTTTTTTTCTTTAGTTTTTGTTTGCATTGTGGTGTTACGCCGTTTCTTTGGTTGTAAAGACTTCATTAATTTAAAAATAGACTTTCCAGTTGGGATGAAACAGTGGCTCTTCGGCGAGGCCTGAGTTTATGCCTTGACTTTCTTCTGTACAGTAGAGATAGACTTTCCAGTTCGGAATGATCTTGTTTTATTTTTATTGTTGGTTTGGAACAATCTTGTAGATTTTTTAGGGCTCAAGGCCAATTTTATTGATCAAAAACCACAGTCTGTAGGATACAACCTAGATCATGGGAGTGATCTTGTAGATGATGAACTCACTTGTTTGCCAAAAGAAGAGTTATGATGCGGGCCGTCCTAATTGGCCTTACAATGTACCTTTGTTAGATATCTTGGGTGGGGCATTTCGGGCAATGCCATCTGCGCTCGCTCGCTACCTTTTGGTCTTTGCCTTTTCCTTTTAAGTGATGCCGCCCATTGAAAGGGAGAAATTGATGGAAAAAAAAAACTAGCCGCTTCTAGCTTAGGAAAAATAGGCTGCCCTTTTCTTGACAGATCTGAATTTTTGTGTGAATATATTTGCAGCTTTATATTCAAAAATTAATAAAAACATTTTTGTTAAAAAAATTCACTTATCTTAAAGAAGATCATGGTTTAAAATGTTCATAAATATTTAAAACTTCTCAAGAATTGAAAAACAATTTAAGGAATTTTTAAAATAGTTTTAGATTCTAATAATATTCATGAACTTACAAATACATTCACGAATTTAGAAAATGGATAATGAAACCAGGAAGTAAAAAAATAGAGACAAATAGATGGAAATCCGGATGAAAAAACAAACGAAAAAAACCAGAAACTCAGCAGCTCGAATAGAGGGGCGCACCTTTGTCTCGCTTTATGCAAGACGAAAGAACCCCCGCCTCTAGGACGCCCTAAAAGGGCCAGATCAGCACGACAGGAGCACTAGCTCCCTACCACATGTTTTTATTTATTTATTTTGTTTTATTACTATTTTACGTATATTTATGAAATGAAAAAAGTGCTTACATTTTTAGTTCAAAGCACATTTAGAAACAAATCATGAAATGCAAAAATATTTGCGCAATTTTTTTAAAAAATGGATAGCATTCACAATAAATGTTCATGTGTTTAAAAAAATGTTCATGATATTTTAAAGGGGTGTGCTACACGTTAGTAGATTCTCATGAGTTCTTAGGAGAACTCTATGATCTTCTTGAGTTGTTTCATGATCTCTTCTACTCTTTCTTCTAGGCGATTCATCTCTTTTCTTGTGAGGTGTCGTACACTTATTGGAGTAATGTCCGGGTCTTTCACAATTGTAGCAATTACGGTCACGACTTGATGATCTTTACTCATAGTGTCTTGAGTTGGAGCTTCTCTCTTTGCTTCCATTCTTGTAGAACTTGTTGAAGTTCTTAACCATTAGGCTTATCTCTTCATCGGATACTAGCTTGTCACTTCATGTTGTGGGAGCATCGCGCACCACTTGACTTGTTGTGGAGCTCCTCGGATAATCTATTTATGATTAGGCAACACAAAAGAAACGGTTGGCTAGATCAAGGTGTGGGGGATATACAGCATGCGGTTCACTCGGATGAACTATTTGCGTTGACACAAGAGTACAGAAACGGTTCAACTTAACAAGACGTGTGTGTTGAGCGATGGGATTGAATGCGGTTCACTCGGCCCTTGTCGTCAGTGTGTGACCTCTGTGGCAACCGTTTGCTCCCCAGGCGCGTCTTTGTGTACCGTGGCAACCGTCCACCGACTCTTCTCCTTTCCCTCTCGATTTGG
Source organism: Aegilops longissima (assembly GCA_021605205.1). Taxonomy (NCBI): domain Eukaryota; kingdom Viridiplantae; phylum Streptophyta; class Magnoliopsida; order Poales; family Poaceae; genus Aegilops; species Aegilops longissima. Next base: position 42,308,663 of record CM038676.1, on the reverse strand, counting down.
AACTGCTGTCGCATGCTAGCTCTTCCTCCCTCCTCCATTTTCCTTCACCCTTCCTTCTGCCATTGTTTGATCGTCTTCTCCATGGAGGGAACAAGCCAGAAACGACCCCGTTATTCTTGCCCCGATCTAAATGATGACGCGGTGGAGGAACTCATTGATCTGTGCGACACCATCACCTCGGCTAGCATGGCAGGTTCGTTCAAGACCATTCTCGACTCAACTAATAACATCATTACAAGGAACCCAAGGATTCAGGATCAGTTTGATCTCCCCTATCTTCTTCGCCGTGACCCTGCTGACTGGAGCGGGGACGAGGGAAGCCTCTTCTTGTGTAAGTTGATGCCGCTTGATAATGATATGTATGATGTTAAGATGCCATCGCTTGAGGGCAAGGCTTGGGCATGCGCAAATGGAGATTGGGTTGTTTATATTGGGTACAACTGTGAGTGGGAACTTGTGAATGTGTACACTCGTCACCGGGTTCCACTTCAAAAATCTCGACGACGCCCGAGGTTGAGTACACGGTATTCTCGTGAGTTCAAATACGATCATGCCGACCGTCGTCTATGGAAGATAGCAATTTGTCGAGTTCCCAACCGCTCTTGGGGTTATAGGAATGCTTATGTTGTCACTATCTTCGACAAGCTTGTTGCCGTCCTTCATGGTTAGACTCGATAGATATTGCTCAAAAATCAGTTTCTATACACGGATGAGTCTTGTGATGCAATTCAATACGAGGGTCTTGTGTTTGCTGCCACCACTCGTGGCACTGTTTTTGCATGGAATCCTCATGATTTCGGTACGTTTGTCTTCCACCGTAATTATAATTGTTTCATCCACATGCATGCGGGTTAGCTAGTTTCCCTTTACTAATTAACCTTCTTGTGTTTCCAAGATCCTGTGAACATTCCACCACCTGTACTTGAAAATTTTATTCACGAGCATGAGGAGGAGCAGGACCCATATACCCAGTGGCACCTGGCAACTTATTTTGACGGATCATCTATTCTTGTCTGTATACGGGGCACTGCTGATGTTACTAAGGAAGCAGGTGTTGTCTCGTATGGTCACACTCTCCGGACCTATTCCAACATCCGTTGCAGGCTATTCGGGATGGATACTGGTGTACTAGCGCCAACACCTTCTCCCCGGTTCAGTATTGAAAGTCTTGGAGGAAACTCGCTCTTCCTTGGACAAAACTATCCAATGATGGTGGAAGGCGATCCAGCTGTTGTTGACACAACATTACAAACATTTATGAGAAGCAACTGTATCTATACCTCGGACATTACTATGCTTCCCTACCGTCCCAGTATGGGTATTGAAATAGGCCACTTCAGCCTGGATGATCAGTCCTGCGTTGGTCTCGAGATTGACAGTAGCTGGCCCTTCCCAGAGAATCACTTCTGGTTCAAAGCAAGCGTTTCCAACACCGACGAGTGGTTGAGCTGAAGTTCATTTCATCGCTTTGTTATTTGTTGTGTGATAAAAACTTTAGTAGAATGTTTTGTTGGAAATGATCTATAATCCAACGTGTATCCTCGTTGTCGTTGTGGGTTGATGACTTGTTGTATGTAATCAATGGTACATTTGCATATGCGTCCATGAACTCACGCCTACTAGTGGTGTCCATATGAACAGTGCTAGTGATTTTAGTTGCAAAAATTAGATAGTGCTAGTGATTTGTAGCTGCATATTTTGACGAATCGCAGTGCTACAAGGTTGACAAATGGCAATGTTACTAGATAAACAAATGTCAATCTTTCCAGTTTGAGAAATGGCAACATACCCAAAATGACAGATATGCAAATCTTACCCAATTGTTTGTACGTGGTTGCACACGGGTCATGCAAAACAACCATTTGCGTTGAAGGGATGCAGAAATCCTCCTCGGCACATTTTCCCTTGGCTTCCTGGGGAAGCTGTCGGTTTGCATACGGGTGTTCTAACTAAAACATTTGCGATGAGTGTTTTATATTTAAAATCTGTTGAAGTTTTTTTCAAAAGAGAATCATTTGATAAGTCTGTACATTAAGAGAGAAAAATGCAAGTTCGTTCAAACCATATCTTTCATTCAGTCACACTGCAAATTTATATTCATATGATCGAGAATTCGAGATACAATATTAAACCCCAAAAAAACTATTTCCGGCGGAGGCGGCGTGCCGCGCCGTCGTTGTCGTTGTCGTCCTCCGGGACGCCGTTGTTGAAGTCTTCAAGGCAGCACAAAATGTTCTCCACTTGTAAATTAAACATCATGTCATCGCACGATCGACGGGTGGGGCGCGGGAAGATGGCAACTGGCACCGCTTAGAGGTAGCGGTCGACGGCAGCGTCCCATGCCGCTGAGGGGGGGGGGCACGGGCATGGGCACGGGCACGGGTGCGGGGGGTGCAGCCAAACGCACGGGGACCGGCGCCGCGGTGGGTGGAGGGGCGCGCACGGGCGCGGCGGATGCAGCCAAACGCACGGGGGCCGACGAACGGTGGGTGGAGGGGCGCGCACAGGCACGAGCACGGGCGCTGGCGCTGGCATGTACATGAGCTCGCGCGGGTCTGCGGAGACCTCGCTGACGCCCGCGGCTTCCAGCTCTGCGATAGTGCTCGGCGACCAGCCCGTCAATGCTACGGGGATGGTCGCTGGCGCGGGCGCGTGGATGGGAGCTGGGACGGGAGCGGGGCAGCAACCACCGCGGCCAGCTTGTTCTGGGCGATGTCCATGAGGCCCCATTCCTCCTTATTTTCTATCTCCTCCGGCTCGGAGTCGACTTCCCCAAACTTGAACACTAGTGGCAGATGATCATTCTGCGCCATTGCGGTGGAGGACTGCAGGGGGAGGGAAATGGGAGGTGAATAATAAGGCCGCCCGTATTAAACAGCGGCTCGGGTGCCATTAATGGAGAGGAAGGCGGGCGGCCATGGAAGTCAAAGGGCTCGCTTCCCAGTGAGCATGCACAGCGTAAAGCTTGCACGCATTGGAGGACCGCTTGCACGCCTCTCGGTCAGCCTGCGCATCGGACTGCGCTCGCACGCCTCCCTTCAGTCAAGTTCAAGCAGCTGTCCGCACGACACCTCCTACATCCATTAAAACCAAGACACGTGGCGTCACGTGAATGGTTAACAAAACGCACACGTTTTGAATTATACAAACATTTGAGATATTAAGTGGCAGCTATTTTTTCAAAATGCCTTTGTTGGCTGTCATTATTCAAGTGCGCCTTCTCTCTAATTGGACAAGAAAAATACCATATCATGTCGGGCGCCATTCCATGATAGCATGCCAAGTTTCATGAATTTCAGACAAGTTTTGGATTTACTAGAATTTAAAAACCAGGCATCTTAATGTTTTGTCGGCAATCAACGGTGCCCTGGTGTTTGAAATTCATTCCCATATATTGCATGGGACCTAGGCATGCACCCAAGGACACATATTTGTTTTTTCAACCAATTTATATGCACTGGAGCATGTGCAGGTAGTTCAAATTCGAATTATGCACATAATGCATTGAAAACTCAGTTAATGCGTAAAAATGTCCAAATGAACCCCAAAAAATCACAAAAATTGACACAACACTCCTGTTGTTCTATGTTGACACGAGAAATTTTTTGGAAACAATAAGAGGCAGTGGATATCGTTTCGTCCCCAAAGGTGGGACTTTCCCTACCGAAACCATGATGCTTGTTGTGAGAAGCTCTGGTTTGTGACAAGCATATATACCCAAACCTGCCCCAAACGGGATTTTTTTTACTACGACATGTTGATGCCGCTCCATGAAAGCATGCCAAGTTTCATGAATTTCAGACGAGTTTTGGATTTACTAGAATTTAAAAACGAGGCGTCTCAATGTTTTGCCTGCAATCAACGGTGCCCTGGTGTTTGAAATTCATTCCCATTTCTTGCATGGGAACTAAGCATGCACCCAAGGACACATAATTTTTTTTCAACCAATTTATATGCACTGGAGCATGTGCATGTAGTTCAAATTTGAATTATGCACATAAATGCATTGAAAACTCAGTTAATGCATAAAAATGTCGAAAAGAACCCTGAAAAATCCCAAAAATTGACACAACACTCCTGTTGTTCTATGTTGACACGAGAAATTTTTTGAAAGCAATGAGAGGCAATGGATATCGTTTCGACCCCAAAGGTGGGACGTTCCCTACCGAAACCATCATGCTTGTTGTGAGAAGCTCTGGTTTGTGAGAAGCATCTACCCGAAATTGCCCCAAATGGGACAAATTTTTTAACACGACATGTTGATGCCGCTCCATGATAGCATGCCAAGTTTCATCAATTTCAGACGAGTTTTGGATTTACTAGAATTTAAAAACCAGACATCTCAATGTTTTGTCGGCAATCAACATTGCCTTGGTGTTTGAATTTCATTCCTATCTCTTGCATGGGACCTAGAAATTCACCCAAGGACACATATTAGATTTTTCAACCAACCTTAGTGCATTGGAGCATGTGCTTGTAGTTCAAATTTTAATTATGCACATAAAATGCCTAGAAACCCAGTTAATGCATAAAAATGTCCAAACGAACCCCGAAAAATCACAAAAATTGACACAACACTCTTGTTGTTCTATGTTGACACTAGAAAATTTTTGAAAGCAATAAGAGGCAACGGATATCATCCCGTCACCAAAGGTGGTACGTTCCCTATTGAAACCATCATGCTTGTTGTGAGAAGCTTATACCCGAACCTGCCCCAAATGGGACAAAATTTTCACCACGGCATGTTGATGCCGCTCCATGATAGCATGCCAAGTTTCATGAATTTCAAACAAGTTTTGGATTTACTAGAATTTAAAAACCAGCCTTCTCAATGTTTTGCCGGCAATCAACAGTGCCATGGTGCTTGAAATTCATTCCCATCTCTTGCATGGGACCTAGAAATTCACCCAAGGACACACATGTTATTTTTCAACCAACTTTGGTGCATTGGAGCATGTGCTTGTAGTTCAAATTTGAATTATGCACATAAAATGCCTAGAAAACCCAGTTAATGTATAAAAAAGGCCAAACGAACCCCGGAAAATTCCAAGATTGAACACAACACTCCTGTTGTTCATTGTTGACACTAGAAACTTTTTGAAAGCAATAAGAGGCAACGGATATCGTCTCGTCCCCAAAGGTGGTATATTCCCTATCGAAACCATCATGCTTGTTGTGAGAAGCTTATAGCCAAACCTGCCGCAAATGGGACAAAATTTTCACCACGGCATGTTGATGCCGCTCCATGATAGCATGCCAAGTTTCATGAATTTCAGACGAGTTTTGGATTTACTAGAATTTAAAAACCAGGCATCTCAACATTTTGCTGGCAATCAACAGTTCCCTGCTGTTTGAAATTCATTCCCATCTCTTGCATGGGACCTAGAAATTCAGACAAGGACACACATGTGATTTTTCGACCAACTTTGGTGCATTGGAGCATGTGCTTGTAGTTCAAATTTGAATTGTGCACATAAAATGCCTAGAAAACCCAGTTAATGTATAAAAAGGCTAAACGAACCCCGAAAAATTCCAAGATCGAACACAACACTCATGTTGTTCTATGTTGACACTAGAAAACTTTTGAAAGCAATAAGAGGCAATGGATATCGTATCGTCCCCAAAGGTGGTACGTTGCCTATCGAAACCATCATGCTTGTTGTGAGAAGCTCTGGTTTGTGAGAAGCTTATACCCAAACCTGCCCCAAATGGGACAAAATTTTCACCACGGCATGTTGATGCCACTCCATGATAGCATTTCCAAGTTTCATGAATTTTAGACGAGTTTTGGATTTACTAGAATTTTAAAACCAGGTATCTCAATGTTTTGCCGGCAATCAACAGTGTCCTGGTGTTTGAAATTCATTCCCATCTCTTGCATGGGACCTAGAAATTCACCCAAGGACACACATGTGATTTTTCAACCAACTTTAGTGCATTGGAGCATGTGCTTGTAGTTCAAATTTGAATTATGCACATAAAATGCCTAGAAAACCCAGTTAATGTATAAAAAAGGCCAAACGAACCCTGAAAAATTCATTCCCATTTCTTCCATTGGACCTAAGCATGCACTGAATGACACATATTTGATTTTTCAACCAATTTCTATGCACCGGAGCATGTGCATGTAGTTTAATTTTGAATTGTGCACCTGAAATGGCTAGAAAAGTAGTTTAATGTATGCAATGTCCAAACGAACCCTGAATAATTCCAATTCTTTTACGACACAGATACAGTTGCATGTTCACTGCAGATAAAAGGTCTAGCAATTCAAACACCGTCCATTGCCGTTGTGACCCCATTTTGTAATTCAAATCAAGTAGATCCCACACAGTTTATTCTCACCAACCATGTGAGATGTAGTACAAAATATCTTGGAGCACCGTCGGTGTATAGTACGCCTATGGCTTACGCGAGAAGGTGCGTCGGCTATAGTCCACAGCCGGCGTGTCAAGCACACTAGCTCTCTCCCCAAAACTCCCGCCTCTGCATCCCTCTCTACTTCAGTCCCTTGATTCAAATTTTTAGTAGCCCCGGCATTTTACTCCCGCCTCTGCATCCCTCGCAATCTCAAAAATATCTACTCGCCCTTGATCCAAATTTTCAGTAGCCCCGCCTTGTTACTCCCGCTAGTAAAATTTTCAGTTGCCGCAGTATTTCCTCAAACACAACCTCCGCTCACACAGACACACACAACCCTCGAAACCATTGGCAGGTCGCCGCCATCGCCGACACCACCATCCTCAACCTCTGCCTATGTGCCGGGGAGCTCGAGTAGCTGTCACGACCGGTTTTCCGGGTATTAATTTCCAGAAAATGGCCCTTGTGCTCACCAGCCCCAGGATTACTGTTAGCTGATGAGGCACCAACTTGTTACAGAAATTCCAAGCAAAACACAAAATATGTAGTACAAGACCATTCTGGTCCGTGAGTACAACAAATGGTTTCTAGTGGTTGATGGCGGAAGCGGTTTGTGGATCATCAGCGTCTATGGGACTCCATTTCCCACAGGAACAGCTGACCAGGTTAACTCCTATCTTCGCGAGGCTGCTATCATCATTGCGTAGGTTCCGGGGCTGTCATCGCAACGCTCCTCTCCACGCAAGAAATCTGGCCAAGACAATAGCCAGGGACAAGCCAGTGAGTACTTTGAATGTACTCGCAAACATTATGAACACAGGTATAATATAACAACCAAGAATCATGCTCTGAAAATATTCTATGATCACAACGTCAGTCATAAAAATAAAATCCTTGATGCATGCAAGCAGGTTATTAATATGTAACAATGAATATGTAATGACAGAGTAGGAATAAAATGCACCATTCGAATGTCTGAAGCGTTGTCTCGAATTGATGGTAAATAACAAGCATGCCTCAGTCAGGCGTCTGAGCGACACCACATAAAGGGCTTATAAAGTAAAATAAATAACAAGCATGCCACGATCGAGGCGTCTCAAATGACACCACATAAAGGGCTTATAAAGTAAATGAATAACAAGCATGCCACGATCGGGTGTCTCAAATGACACCACATAAAGGGCTTATAAAGTAAATAAATAACAAGCATGCCACAGTCGGGCGTCTCAGCGACACCACATAAAGGGCTTATAAAGTAAATGAATAACAAGCATGCCACAGTCGGGCGTCTCAGCGACACCACGGAAAGGGCTTACAAATAATCACAGTGAATATCCAGGAGGTAGAACCATCCCAGGGATACTTGATAATTCAAATAATATAACGGGTTAGTCCATAACAAAATAATAATCATGGTCCTCACAAGTCACAAGTCAGTATCCAAGTTTGGTTTAACAGTTTATCCTCCGAAGACCGACACTAAGACCAACACTTGACCCATCTCAGACTGTAATCCTTAACCATGGACACGGCTATTCGAATAGGTTTATTCTCTGCAGAGGGTGTACTCTTTACCCATGAGTAATGGATTCCTTTAGTCCATCGGGACTAATTCCGTCTACGGCCTTTTAGTTGAAAACACACCTAACTTGCACACACCAGCTTAACTTACCGGTGTATGGAATCACCCACGACGCCTGTCAAGCAAAACTCTAAGTGGGGAGGCTACAACCTCGCGTAGCATGGGATAAAATTTATATCGCGCGCTCTAAGGGGTGGCCTCCCCTCTCGGTCTCAACCGGAAACACCCATGCCCCGGACCAGGTAGCCTGCCTACCAGCTACAACCGGTATCTTCCACCATGGCCTCTCTGTACGGTGTGTGCTAGAAAGGGGTTGACGACTTACTAAACCGTACCCTACTTGTTGTAGAGACAAGTGGTAGTACGAAACAAGTATGGGGGTTACTGGAATAAGACTCGATCTATGGTCGACTCAGGAGGTTTAAGTATTCCCTACATGATTAGCATAACGAATATATTTCATCCAACAGACAGAATCACCACTCATCACACCCCACATGCCATTCCGGACACACTCGTCTCGACGAGGAACTAGGGACAAGCTCGGGTCTACCCAAGACAGAGAATTTCCCGTTTTCCTTCCGGTAGGCACGAAAGGCATACGAGGATGATCACTATCACAAGCATGTTCATTTTCAACAGCAAGGAAATTTCCAATAAGCATTCATGCAAATGATCACATCTCCAGATAAAATAACGAGTTCTACGTATTGAGGTGGTGTCATAATCGTGTCAACCAATGCATGAAAAATATTATGCCAAGGTTCAGAATGCTTGCCTTCAAGGTGTGGAGAGGCAAGGTGCACCCCAAAACTTTTGAAAGCTTTCTCCTCTCTCCAAAAATCCTATTTAAAATATTTTTGAATCAATATATAGTTTCAAAAACAGTACCAAAAAGTTGTCTGAATTTTTTTTGAAATAAATCTTAAAATAAACTAGACAATATTTGAGAGAGGTAGGAAAAATAATCAATTCATTTGGAGTTATATTTAAAAAGTTATGGACAGTCAAAGTTTTGGTCAAAATCTGTTTTAAAAATTAAACAGAAAAAGAAAAACGTTTCGATTACTGACCACGTCAAAGGAGTATTTTGGATTTACGCCTCCACTTACTCCAGCGTGGACCGTGCGTGGGTCACTGACAGTGGGCCCGCCTGGCCCACTGGTCAGGTTTGACTAGTCGACCTCCCCCCCTTCTTCCTCTGCCCGAGTGGAGGCGGAACTCCGGCGATGCTCGCCGGCGAACGGCGGCACCGTTCGGGAAACCGAGGCCATCCGCGGGCTCAGGGCGTCGAGGCGGTCCTATCGGTGGTCGGCTTTCTGGCGGGGACGGAGGGAGTCACCGACGGCGAGCTTCACGGCGGCCGGTGGCTTCGGTGGCAAAGTGGGTTTGGGGCTACGGTGGCTTTCCGTCGCAGCTGGGGGTCTGGGCGGCTCCGCAAGATGAAGTGGAGTCGTTTGGTGGCGTTGGGAGGACCGGGGAGGCTCTAGTTGTGCGAACGGGCAGGGGCGGCGGTGGCGAACTGGCCGGAGTCGGGGAAGACGGCCTCTTCCTCTTCAATTGACGGCAACGGGGGCACTAGGAGGACGGTGTGAGGCTGCCCGAGTGCTCGGAGGAGCTCGGGGCTCCTTAAATAGGTGAGTCAAGGCGGTTCTGCGGCGGCCGGGGATAAGTTCACCGGTGAACCGTCATTCTGTAGCTAGGGGCGACGTGGAGGCCGTTGGAGCTGGTCGGCGCACTCCACGCTGCTCAAGGGGCGAGCTGGTGCGCGCGTTTGGCTTGGGCGGCACCGACCGTGGAAGAGACGCGCTGCGGACGCCGGCGTGCCGCCAAGGGCTCTGACGGTTAGGGCACCAGGGGCTGCTTGGCGTGATGCGGTGAGTAGTCGAGTGAGTGGCGCGGCTCTGCAGAGCGGGCAAAACCCAGGGGCGCGACGCGGCGGCTCGGGCGCGGCACGTGCAAAACGCGTGCTCTGCTCGCGCTCCGGGCGTGCACGGCACTCGTTCGACGAAATGCTAGGGCGACCAAATATTGCTAGAGAGCCAATGATAATCCACAGGCCTAGGTTAGAGACAGTTAGAAGGCTACTAGACAACTTGGTTTGGACAAGGGGGAAGTTCACAACACAAAACTTTCAACCATGCCAAATCTGTCTATGCACACAGGGTGTTTGACAAAATGCCAGAGGCATCTAGGCAGTACTTGGGGTGGTCAAATCTTCCAGAGTGGGGTCTCTTTAGATGAATGAGAGGGTGGTAAGGTCATTTGAGCAAAAGAAGAAACTTGCTAGTGCAAGTTTTGCAAATCTTCAATTCTGGACAGAAGGTAAATGGCATCAGTGCATGGACCAAAAATCTCTCAATGAGTCCAATCTCCTGGACTTAAGGGTTTGGTAAGGTGTAGTACAAGTAGGAGAAAGCTCATGGGTAGAGGAGCAAGTTAGAAGATGGTTGCAGTACAAATCACCAAGTTACACCAGAATGGAAATGAGCTTGATTCACTCAAATTTTTCAAAGAACATTTCTGGATTTTTGCATAAAATGGAATAATATGCTCCTACTGACATCCCAAAATTTTGGTTGAAGTTTTAAAGAAGTATTTAAATAGGTTGTAGTGCAAAAGTGAGATTTTACCAGATTTGAAAACTTGGTGTAGAACTCAAAATATCCAAGGAATGAAATATATTTTTGCATAAAAGTTGTTTGGTGATATCACATGACATCTCCAAATTTTGGTGGAATTTTTGAATGAATTTATAAAAGGATTGCAGTTCAAATGGGACCCTAAACTTATGAAAAACCAATTTAGAGAAATAAAGCTCAGGGGAAAAATAATTATATAAATAATCCCACTGATAAAAGAATTGTTTTATTTGAGAGGGTAAATAAGTCCAATAATAATTGAAAAGTTTTTACTTGGGATAAAAACTCCATAATAATAAAGAAAAGAAAGGTTCTGAAATCAACAGGAAATCCAGAAAACAATTTTTTTGTTCCTGGCAAAATTTTAATTAATAAAACAAAGCTAAATTTTTTGGGGTGTTACAGTAGCCAATGGCCAAAAAGAGGTTTATCGCGGCTTTTTTACCCGACGCCGGCAAGGTGGCCACCGAGGTGTCACCGTCGTTCTCCGCGGGCCCGATCCGCCATCGCCGCTCCCTCGATCCGCCCGCCGCCGCACCCCTACGCCAGTTCGAGGACATCCCCGTCCTCCCCCGGACCCGGCAGCTGACGAAGTCCTACCTCAGGGTTCCGCAGGGGCGGTGGGGGACGTGGGTCGCCGAGATTACATATCGAGAGACCCGCACCCGCCGGTGGCTCGGTAGCTTCCACACGGCCGAGCTCGCGGCCATGGAGTACGACCGCTGGCAGGTCCGCTACCACGGCGCGGTGTCTAGGCTCAATTTCCCCTTTGGCACACGTCCGGTCCACCTCGTTCCGCCGGAGCCATGGGTGGTGAGCTATGGCGCGGGAGGACCACGAGGCGTGGGAGCGTCTCGAGGCCGAGGCCGCCGACGAGGCCTACATGCAAGAGCTCCGTCGGCAGCACCCGTAGCTCGTGGAGGCGGAGCAGGTGATATTTTCCGACGTGGAGGGCGGCGAGGTTATCGCGCTCTCCTCCGATGACGAGGTCGAAGGCGGCGAGGATGGCGGCGAGGTTATCGCGCTCTCCTCTAATGACGAGGTCGGGCGACGGCGGCGTGGAGGGCGTCGAGGTGGGCCCGTAGGACGAGGATATCAATGTTGACGAGTGAAGGAGTGCCTTCCCCAATGACCCCGACGACGATACTGGCCTGGACCCGGCCTGCAGCACACCGTACATGACGAGGAAGAATTTGCTCGACCTCTACTTCGACCGAAAGTAGTTTAGCTTAGGTTAAATTTTTGTTTTATGTTCGGTTATGCAAAACTATCTATGTTTATGTTTGAATGCATGCTACTTTCAGTTGAACCTGCTTTGAACTTGATCAAATTGAAGTTTACAACCTTAAGTTTAGGGGATCGACTAGAAAAGGCCAAAAATTGCTGGAGTATATATATATATCCACTAAGGGTTTTAGTCCTTTAACTTTTTAAGGATCGCCTAGAGATGTCCTTATGACTTGTTTATTCCAGTTCTTCACAATGTGATGCTCTATATGTGCACCTATTTGCCGTGCAGTTCAATTTCATCAATAATAGTTTCAACAATACCACTATGAATTACGATATTTGGTTGTTGTTAAGGATATTGCAGTTAACATGCCTTTTCGTTTTTCAATTGTTGTTTAGCAACATGCATTGTACTGAATGACTAAATATGCAATCCCAAGCTACATAGCAACAAGGAAGAGTGTTACCTTAGTGTTCTGATGATGTCTAGATATACATGTAGTAAAATCTTATATAATGGGATGGATGGAATGTTGTACTACATCATTTTTCAATTGTTGTTTATCTTCTAATATTAACTTGGTGCTTTTAGGTACATATATCATTGCCAAAGATCCACACTTCGACCCTTTCTACGCATGGGGCAATGAGATATTCATGAACCAACATCAAGTGAGGAAACTGATAAAGATTGTTACTAAAATGGGTCAAAAGATGTCAATCGAACTATTTGTTTACACTTTATGCAAGACAATAGTGAACTGCAGGATGGTAAGTAAGAACCATGTAGCCTTCTTTTTATTGCCCGTAATGAGTTGTGTTAGATGACAATATCTGAATCTTTTTTCTTTTGCAGTGGATCCTGAAGCAGTTTACTCAAGATTACCTCTCAAACTACATGATTGGCGGCCGGCCATCACAAGGGGTTGGACTAGAGTCTTGCATGCCTTCTGCATCCAGGAGAGCACAATAGGGCCATTCCGCTTCACCTTGTTCAACAACTAGAATGTTTGTCGCCTCTTTCTTTACCATATGTAATAGTACAAGTATAGAACCCTGGTACATCATTCTTTATTTGGTGCTTCTGTAATTCTTAAACATATGTACCTGTGAATCGAATAATGGATTGGTTGTTTGGACCTGATGGATATGAATAAAGCTATAGCCTGCTTTCAAGTTTAAATTAGGTACAATTTTAAATAGCAGCAACTAAATTAGGGCGAAATTACGTTGTGTAGGTCATTATGGCACACACGGTTGGTAATACACAAACGTTTGCGATATACACCATAATCCGAGACGGTTCACAGTGAGGAAACGTGTGCAAGCATGCACACATTTGCCGTTCACAAAGCGTGTGTGATGTCAGACACTATCACATACGTTGCGGGAAAACTAAATGTGTGTGATTGTCTACCTATCTTACACGGTTTATAATCATGAACTGTTTGTGATGTGCCAGGAATCATAAAGCTCCCGTGCCTGGAATCTTCCTAGAATTTGCCTGGAAAGCTCCCGTGCCTAGAATCTGCCTGGTTTTAGGCAGAACCACAAAACTCCGACTGCGATGGCAATGCGAGCACAAACGAGTAGCAAGGATGAAGCGTTTGGGATATTCGAGATATCGGAAATGGTTATATAGGGACAACTATATGCATCAAGGCTCCCTATCCCTGACGGTTTCTAGGTCGTGTGGGAAGGACCCCCCTATCGCCCACACTCACTTGGCAACGGTTCCAAATGCCGTCGCGGAAAGGGGTAAAAAGCCGTTTGTTTAGGACCGATAGGGGGGAATATTTGTAGAGTTGATTCAATGGCTCCTCGTTGGGTTCGGCACTCTTATTTATCAAAAAAGGCTACAAACGTTCCCCTGTACTTGTGGGTTATCAAGACCATTTTTCTGCCACCGTTGTCGAGGAGGAATAGCGTGGGGTGAATATTCTCGTGCGTGCTTGTTTGCTTTATCACTAAGTAGTTTTTATTTTCTGTTCTAAGTTGTTCTCTATCTTTAGTTATGGATATGGAACACGAAATACCAAAAAAATTAGTTCTACTTGCTACTCACGGAGACGGGGAACCTCCTAAAACCCTCGATGCTCGTTATGTGAAAAATATTAAAAACTACTTTGATAATCCTGTGAAAACCCCGTTCAACTTTATAATGGGAGACACGTTGGACGATCAACGTAAATACTTTAGGGAGTATCGCTTGGCTCAAAAATGGAAACTGTTATGGGATGAAATTCATATGTTGCATTGGTATGCTCGGGATCTATGCTTGAGATATGCGTATACTTGTTGCTCTAGGATGAAGGCTCCACACCTTCCCTTTTCATGTAAATTTAATGATAATGAAACCTTGGCTTCTTATGCTAATGGTTGATATGATTACTATGATGTGGAACGAATAGAAGAATTTGTTGCTTTTAAGGGTGCTTATGAAATTGAATCTATGTTTGAAAAGTATGAAGATTTTGATGATGCTGTTTATAGACCTGAAAATTTTGCTATACTTAAATGTTGCTATGAGAATTATGAATATAATGCAGATATTAATGAGTTTATCAAGGAAGTCTGCGTTGTCCAAGAAGAGACTAATATTTTGCAGGAATCTATGGAAGAAGAAATTGATGAAACTGTGGGCTCATTGGATGAATAAGATGATGAGGAGAGCGAAGAACAAAGGTAGGAAGAGCGGATTAGCTACCTGTGCACACCTTCTAATGAGAGTAACTCTTCAACTCATACATTATTTAATTTTCCTTCGTGCTTACGGAAGGATGAATGCTATGATGATTGCTATGATCCCGTTGATTCTTTTGAAATATCCCTTTTTGATGAAATTGATTCTTGCTATGTTTCTGGCCAAGATGCCAATATGAATTATGCTTCTGGAGATGAACTTGCTATAGTTCCTTATGTTAAGAATGAAATTGTTGCTATTGCACCCACACATGATAGTCCTATTATCTTTTTGAATTCTCCCAACAACATAATATCGGAGAAGTTTGCTCTTATTAAGAATTATATATTGATGCTTTGCATTTTACCACTACACATGATGATTTTGATGAATATAATATGCATGTGCTTGCTGCTCCTACTTGCAGTTATTATGAGAGAGGAACTACATATCCGCCTCTCTATGTTTCCAATACTATAAAATTGCAAGAAACTGCTTAAGCTATGTATTGGCCTTTATTTGATGTGCATGAATTGTTCTTTTATGACATGCCGATGCATAGAAGAGAGTTAGACTTCGTCATTGCATGATATATGTTGCTTTCTTCTCACTACTAAATTATAAATCATTGTTGATTAAAATTGGCATTAATATACCTTGGGATCCGGGTCGATCCATTACTTGAGTACTTTATGCCTAGCTTAATGGCTTTAAAGAAACCGCTGCCAGGGAGACAACCTAGAAGTTATAGAGAGTCATTTTATTCTGGTGTGTGCTTTTCTAAAGTTTTAAAACAAAAAAAACATAGAGGGGAACCTAAAACTTTTCAAAAAGAAAAGTGGAAGTGAGAAAGACAAACACCATTGAAGTGGCGGACGCCTTGAAATTTGTTTATGCCCATGGAAACTTTGTGAATCTCGATTACAGAAACTTTTCAACAAAAATAATTATCTCCTTGTACAAATCCATTGTATTATAAAAATAATGTGCCTAGAGTGCCTTTAAGATGATTAGATTGCTTGTTGGTATGTGCGGTCTAAAAACAGAAACTTTGGCTGTAGTGCGCTAATACGTCTCCAACGTATCTATAATTTTTGATTGTTCCATGCTGTTATATTATCAATCTTGTATGTTTTATAATCATTTTATAGTCATTTCATATCATTTTTTGGTACTAACCTATTGACATAGTGCCAAGTGCCAGTTGCTGTTTTCTGCATGTTTTTTACATCGCAGGAAATCAATAGAAGATGGAGTCCAAATGGAACGAAACTTCACGAAGATTTTTTATGGACCAGAAGACACCTAATGGGCCAAGGCTGCGCCTGGTGGGGTGCTCCGAGGAGATCACAACCCACCAGGGCGCGCCAGGAGGCCCAGGAGCGCCCTGGTGGGTTGTGCCCACCTTGGGTGCCCCCCGGACCGCCTCTTTGCTCTATAAATACCCCAAAAATACCAGAACCCTAGAAGCATCGACGAAATATTCATCCAGCCGCCGCAGAGTCCAGAACCCCCAGATCCAATCTAGACACCATCTCGGAGGGGTTCACCACTTCCATTGGTGCCTCTCCGATGATGCGTGAATAGTTCTTTGTAGACCTTCAGGTCCGTAGTTAGTAGCTAGATGGCTTCCTCTCTCTCACTGAATTCTCAATACAATGATCTCTTGGAGATCCATATGATGTAACTCTTTTTGCGGTGTGTTCGTTGGGATCTGATGAACTTCGAGTTTATGATCAGTTATATCTTCTTATATCCATGAAAGTTATTTGAGTTTCTTTGATCTCTTATATGCATGATCTCTTATAGCCTCATTTTTCTTCTCCGATATTTGGGTTTTGCTTGGCCAACTTGATCTATTTATCTTGCAATGGGAAGAGGTGCTCGATAGTGGGTTCGATCTTACGGTGCTTGATCCCAGTGACAGAAAGGGAACCGACACGTATGTATCGTTGCTACTAAGGATAAAAAGATGGGATCCATATCTGTCGCAATAGATAAACGGATCTTGTCTACATCATGTCATTTTTCTTATTGCATTACTCCGTTTTTCCATGAACTTAATAAACTAGATGCATGCTAGATAGCGGTCGATGTGTGGAGTAATAGTAGTAGATGCAGGCAGGAGTCGGTCTACTAATCTTGGATGTGATGCCTATGTATTGATCATTGCCTGGACATCGTCATAATTATTTGAAGTTCTATCAATTGCCCAACAGTAATTTGTTTACCCACCATTTGCTATTTTTCTCGAGAGAAGCCACTAGTGAAACCTACGGCCCCCGGGTCTTCCTTCTCATATATTTGCTTGCGATCTATTTTTCCTTTGCACTTTTATTCAGATATATTAAACCAAAAATACAAAAATACTTTGCTGCACTTTATTTTATTTGCGATCTATTATTTCAATCTATTACAATTTCCCCCCATCAACACGAAATTTCTGGCGCCGTACCCCGAAAGGAATTGACAACCCCTTTAACATGTCGGGTTGCGAGTGGTTGTTACTTGTGTGCAGGGGATGTTTACGTTGTGTTGCTTGGTTCTCCTACTAGTATGATAACCTTGGTTTCATATCTGAGGGAAATACCAACCGCCACTGTGCTGCATCATCCCTTCCTCTTTGGGGAAATACCGACGTAGCTTCAAGCGACATCACGCCTCTTTGCCCTATAAATCGTCAAATATTCCAAAAACCCTCGCGGACACCCTAGATCAGAAGTTCTGCCGCCGCAAGCCTCTGTAGCCACGAAAAAACAATCTAGACCCGTTACGCACTGCCATCGGAGGAAATCATCTCCAGTGGCCATCTTCATCACCCCGGCGGCCACCATGATGAGGAGGGAGTAGTCCACCCTCGGGGCTGAGGGTTTGTACCAGTAGCTATGTGTTTAATCTCTCTCTCTCTCATGTTCTTGAGATGTCATGATCTTGATGTATCGCGGGCTTTGTTAATATAGTCGGATCATATGATGTTTTCCCCTCTCTATCTTGTTGTGAATTGAGTTTTCACTTTGAGATTTCGTTTTATCGGATTGAATACTTTTATGGATTTGAGAGCACTTGATATATGTCCTGCATATGAATATCCATGGTGACAATGGGGTATTTTATTGATTCACTTGATATGTGTTTTGGCACTCAACTCGCGGATTCCCGAGTTGACATTCGGGTAATCTATGCATAGGGGTTGATGCGCGTTTTCGTCCTTGTTTCTCTGGTAGAAATCTTGGGCCACTCTTTGAGGTTCTTTGTGTTGGATTGAGTATTATGAATCTGAAATTATTTGGTGTTATTTTAGAACGAACTCTTGGATAGATCGATCGAAAAGAATAGCTTCGAGGTGGTTTCGTACCCTTCAAACAATTTCTTCTTATGTTCTCCACTAGATACGAACTTTGGAGTGATTCTTGATCGCACTTTGATGGATGGTTATATGATCCAATTATATCAGCATTGTTCAGAGATTGGACTAGCAAAAGTACGGACCCTAGGCCTCATTTTCAAGCATTGCAATACCGTTTGTGCTCCGTTTTACCAATTGCAACCTTGCTGTTTTTATTGTTCTTACTACAAAAACCAATTTCTACTATCCATATTACACTTGTATCACCATCTCTTCGCCGAACTAGTGCACCTATACAAATTACCATTGTATTTGGTGTGTTGGGGACACAAGAGACTTTTTATTATTTGGTTGCAGAGTTGTTTGAGAGAGACCATCTTCATCCTACGCCTCCCACGAATTGATAAACCTTAGGTCATCCACTTGTGAGAAAATTGCTACTGTCCTCCAAAACTCTGCGCTTGGAGGCCCAACACAAGTTTACAAGAACCAGTTGTCTAGTAGACATCATGGCCGTTTTTGGTCTGGGGGCTCGATATCCTCGGCTCTTTCCCCCGAGTTGCCGGGGGCTTTGAATTCTTGTTCGTTGCAATCGACAAGTTTACAAAACTGCTCAGTCAGCTATCAAGTTCTTGAAAGGATTAGTGTGCCGTTTCCGGGTCCCTGCCCGGATCATCACCAATAATGACACCTAGTTCACGAGCCGTGCCTTCATACAATATGTTCATGCCGTCGGAAGCAAGGTCTTATTTGCCTCTGTTGCACATCCCAGAAGCAATGGACAAGCTGAGAGGGCGAACACTTAAGTGTTGCGAGGACTCAAGACAAGAACATTTGATACGCTGCAGAAGTGCGGCAGACGATGGATCGATGAGTTGCCGGTAGTTCTCTGGTCCCTCAGAACGACACCAAATCGAGCTACCTAGCAGACTCCTTGCTCCCTAGTCTATAGGGCAGAAGCAGTTATCCCCATAGAACTCATTTACAGGTCCCCTCGAGTGCTTGCCTATGATGAAGTAGCGCAGGATCAGCATCGGCATGATGACACTGTGCTACTCAAGGAGAACCGTCTCCGGGCTGCTACATGTGCTGCACACTGTTAGCAGGCCCTGCGTCGCTATCACAGCTGCAGGGTTCATGCCCGGTGTTTTGAGGAAGGCGACCTTGTCCTTAGGCGCGTTCAGTCCGCCAAAGGTGCAAACAAGTTGACGCCAAAGTGGGAAGGCCCTTACCGGGTTGTATGAGTCACCAGACCTTGCGCAGTCCATCTGGAGACCGGAGATGGCATTCAATTGCAAAACTCATGGAATATTGAGCATCTCCACAAGTTCTACCCGTAAGGCGCGGCTGTCGGGCCCTGCTCGGCAGCCACCCTTGTACAGGTCTTGCCTCAGTTACATGTAACCCCTTGTACAAAGCCAGGCGCAGACCCTCGGCAACAGAGAAATAAACAAAGTGCTAGGGGGCTCCAGGCAAGTTGCACGCATGCATAAGCATATCATGAGCATCGCATCTGCATATAGATAAGATCGCATCTGGCATCATTTTCATCTGCATAATCTACAGGCTCCTGTCGTGGATTTGGTCCCAAAGAGGAGATGAGAAAACAAGCCAGCACTACAATCTCCAGCAAGCCAAACACATAAGTTCTATCTCTTATCCATATGTGTTCTGTAAGTAAAAAACTTGTGCATAAGAAAACCTCGCCGCTTTTTGAAACTTAGGTGCTCCCATCCTTTGACTCGAACATTGCTTCGGTCAGGATGGTCGTAGTGGCCTTTGATGAAGAAAGATTGGCGGGGGGCTGGTCCCTCATTACAATTGTGCCCGGCAAGCTTAGCTCCCTGGCAGCCAAATAGAGAGTACCGGCAGGATAGCCTTGTTGGGGAACGTAGTAATTTCAAAAATTTCCTACGCACACGCAAGATCATGGTGATGGCATAGCAACGAGAGGGAAGAGTATTGTCCACGTACCCTCGTGAGACCGTAGCGGCGTTATGACAACGCTGTTGATGTAGTCGTGCGTCTTCACGATCCGACCGATCCAAGTACCGAGCGTCACGGCACCTCCGAGTTTAGCACACGTTCAGCTCGATGGCGATCCCGGACTCCGATCCGATGAAATTGTCGGGGATGAGTTCCGTCGACCTGACGGCGTGGTGGCGATGATGATGCTCTACGGCGCGGGGCTTCGCCTAAACTCTGCGACGATATGACCGAGGTGGAATATGGTGGAGGGGCACCGCACACGGCTAATGAGCGATCCGTAGATCAACTTGTGTGTCATGGGGTGCCCCCTGCCCCGTATATAAAGGAGCAAGGGGAGGAGGCCGGCCCTAGGAGGGGCGCCAATTGTGGAGTCCTACTAGGACTCCCTAGTCCTAGTAGGATTCCACCTCCCTTGTTGGAGTAGGAGAAGGGAAAGAGGGGAGAGGAATAAGGAAAGGGGCTGCGCCCTTGTCCAGTCGGACCAGAGCGGGGGCGCAGGCCTCCTTCCTTCTAGCCTCTCTCCTCTATTCCCGTATGGCCCAATAAGGCCCATATACTCCCCGATGAATTCCCGTAACTCTCCGGTACTCTGAAAAATACCCGAATCACTCGGAACCTTTCCGAACTCCGAATATAGTCGTCCAATATATCGATCTTTACATTTCGACCATTTCGAGACTCCTCGTCATGTCCCCGATCTCATCCGGGACTCCGAACTCCTTTGGTACATCAAAACTCATAAACTCATAATATAACTGTCATCGAAACCTTAAGCGTGCGGACCCTACGGGTTCGAGAACTATGTAGACATGACCTAGAACTATTCTTGGTCAATAACCAATAGCGGAACCTGGATGCTCATATTGGCTCCTACATATTCTACGAAGATCTTTATCGGTCAAACCGCATAACAACATATGTTGTTCCCTTTGTCATCGGTATGTTACTTGCCCGAGATTTGATCGTCGGTATCCAATACCTAGTTCAATCTCGTTACTGGCAAGTCTCTTTACTCGTTATGTAATGCATCATTCCGTAACTAACTCATTAGCTACATTGCTTGCAAGGCTTAAAGTGATGTGCATTACCGAGAGGGCTCAGAGATACCTCTCCGACAATCGGAGTGACAAAATCTAATCTTGAAATACGCCAACCCAACATGTACCTTTGGAGACACCTGTAGTACTCCTTTATAATCACCCGATTCGTTGTGACGTTTGGTAGCACCAAAGTGTTCCTCCGTAAACAGGAGTTGCATAATATCATAGTTACAGGAACATGTATAAGTCATGAAGAAAGCAATAGCAATATACTAAGCGATCAAGTGCTAGGCTAACGGAATGGGTCATGTCAATCACATCATTCTCCTAATGATGTGATCCCATTAATCAAATAACAACACATGTCTATGGTTAGAAAACATAACCATCTTTGATTAATGAGCTAGTCAAGTAGAGGCATACTAGTGACTATATGTTTGTCTATGTATTCACACATGTATCATGTTTCCGGTTAATACAATTCTAGCATGAATAATAAACATTTATCATGAAATAAGGAAATAAATAATAACTTTATTATTGCCTCTAGGGCATATTTCCTTGAGTCTCCCACTTGCACTAGAGTCAATAATCTAGTTCACATCATCATGTGATTCAACACTAATATTCACATCTCGTATGTGATTAACACCCATAGTTCACATCGTCATGTGACCAACACCCAAAGGGTTTACTAGAGTCAATAATCTAGTTCACATCGCTATGTGATTAACACCCAAGAGTACTAAGGTATGATCATGTTTTGCTCGTGAGAGAAGCTTAGTAAACGGGTCATCACATTCGAGCCGTATGTATTTTGCAAATATTCTATGTCTACAATGCTCTTGCGGAGCTACTCTAGCTAATTGCTCCCACTTTCAATATGTATCCAGATTGAGACTTAGAGTCATCTGGATCAGTGTAAAAAGCTTGCATCGGTGTAACTCTTTACGACGGGCTCTTTTATCACCTCCATAATCGAGAAATATTTCCTTAGTCCTCACTAAGGATGTTCTTGACCAATGTCCAGTGATCTACTCCTAGATCACTATTGTACTCCCTTGCCAAATTCAGAGCAAGGTATACAATAGGTCTGGTACATAGCATAGCATACTTTATAGAACCTATGACTTAGGCATAGGGAATGGCTTTCATTCTCTTTTCTATTTTCTACCGTGGTTGGGATTTGAGTCTTACTCAATTTCACACGTTTGCAACATAGGCAAGAACTTTTCTTTGACTGTTCCATTTTGAACTACTTCAAAATCTTGACAAGGTATGTACTTATTGAAAAACTTATCAAGCATCTTGATCTATCTCAATAGATCTTGATGCTCAATATGTAAGTAGCTTTACTGAGGTCTTTCTTTTAAAGAACTCCTTTCAAATACTCCTTTATGCTTTCCCGAAAAATTATACATCATTTCTGATCAACAATATGTTACTCACATATATTTATCAAAAAGGCGGTAGTGCTCCCACTCACTTTATTGTAAATACAGGCTTCACCGCAAGTCTGTATAAAACTATATGCTTTGATCAACTTATCAAAGCGTGTATTCCAACTCGAGATGCTTGCACCAGTCCATAGATGGATCATTGGAGCTTGCACATTTTGTTAGCTCCTTTAGGATTGACAAAACCTTCGGTTGCATCATATACAACTCTTCTTTAATAAATCCATTAAAGAATGTTGTTTTGACATCCATTGCCAGATTTCATAAAATGTGGCAATTGCTAACATGATTCGGACAGACTTAAGCAACGCTAGAGTTGAGAAAATCTCATTGTAGTCAACACCTTGAACTTGTCGAAAACCTTTTGCAACAAGCCGAGCTTTGTAGATAGTAACACTACTATCAGTGTCCGTCTTCCTCTTGAAGATCCATTTATTTAACTTGACTTGCTGATCATCGAGCAGGTCAACCAAAGTCCCTACTTTGTTCTTATATATGGATCCTATCTCAGATTTTATGGCCTCAAGCCATTTCGTGGAATCTGGGCTCATCATCGCTTCCTCATAGTTCGTAGGTTCATCATGGTCTAGTAACATGACTTCTAGAATAGGATTACCATAACACATTGGTGCGGATCTTATTTTGGAAGACCTACGAGGTTCGGTAGTAACTTGATCTGAAGCTTCATGATCATCATCATTAGCTTCCTCACTGATTGGTGTAGGAATCACAGAACTGATTTCGTGATGAACTACTTTCCAATTCGGGAGAAGGTACAATTATCTTATCAAGCTCTACTTTCCTCCCACTCACTTCTTTCGAGAGAAACTTCTTCTCTAGAAAGGATCCATCTTAGCAACGAATAACTTGCCTTCGGATCTGTGATAGAAGGTGTACCCAATAGTTACCTTTGGGTATTCTATGAAAACGCACTTTTCCGATTTGGGTTCGAGCTTATCAGGTTGAAACCTTTTCATATAAGCATCGCAACTCCAAGCTTTAAGAAACGACAGCTTAGGTTTACTGCTAAACCATAGTTCATACGGTGTCATCTCAATGGATTTAGATGGTGCCCTATTAAATGTGAATGCAGCTGTCTCTAATGCATAACCCCAAAATGATAGTGGTAAATCGGTAAGATACATCATAGATCGCACCATATCCATTAAAGTGCGGTTACGACGTTCGGACACACCATTATGTTGTGGTGTTCCATGTGGCATGAGCTGTGAAACTATCCCACTTTGTTTTAATTGAAGACCAAACTCGTAACTCAAATATTCATCTCCACGATCAGATCGCAGAAACTTTATTTTCTTGTTACGATGATTTTCCACTTCACTCTGAAATTCTTTGAACTTTTCAACTATTTCAGACTTATGTTTCATCAAGAAGATATACGCATATCTGCTCAAATCATCTGTGAAGGTCGAAAATAATGATACTTTCCACGGGCATCAACACTCATTGGATCGCATATATTGGTATGTATTATTTCCAACAAGTCAAGCTTCGTTCCATTGTTCCGAGAACGGAGTTTTAGTCATCTTGCCCAAAAAGCACGGTTCACAAGCATCAAATGATTCATAACCAAGTGATTCGAAAATCCATCTTTATGGAGTTTCTTCATGCGTTTACACCGATATGACCCAAACGGCAGTGCCACAAATAAGTTGCACTATCATTATTAACTTTGCATCTTTTGGCATCAATATTATGAATATGTGTATCACTACGATCGAGATCCAACAAACTATTTTCATTGGGTGTATAACCATCGAAGGTTTTATTCATGTAAACAGAATAACAATTATTCTTTAACTTTAAATGAATAACCATTTTGCAATAAACATGATCAAATCATATTCATGCTCAACGCAAACACTAAATAACATTTATTTGGCTTTTAACACTAATCTCGAAAATATAGGGAGTGAGTGATGATGATCATATCAATCTTGGAACTATTTCCAACACTCATCGTCACTTCCCCTCAACTAGTCTCTGTTTATTATGTAACTCCTGTTTCGAGTTACTAATCTTAGCAACCGAACAAGTATCAAATACTCAGGGGCTACTATAAACACTAGTAAGGCACACATCAAACACCTGTATATCAAATATACCCTTGTTCACTTTGCCACCCTTCTTATCTACCAAATATTCAGGTCATTTCTGCTCCGGTGATCATTTCCTTTGCAGTAGAAGCACTTTCGGTTTCAGGCTTTGGTCCAGCTTTGGGCTTCTTGGCGGAGCGACAACTTGCTTGTCATTCTACTTGAAGTTCCTTTCTTTCCTTTGCCCTTTTCTTGAAACTAGTGGTCTTGTCAATCATCAACACTTGATGCTCTTTTCTGATTTCTACCTTCGTCGATTTCAGCATCACGAAGAGCTTGGGAATTACTTTTGTCATCCCTTGCATATTATAGTTCATCACGAAGTTCTACTAACTTGGTGATGGTGACTAGAGAATTCTGTCAATCACTATCTTATCTGGAAGATTAACTCCCACTTGATTCAAGCGATTGAAGTACCCAGACAATCTGAGCACATGCTCACTAGTTGAGCGATTCTCCTCCATCTTTTAGCTATAGAACTTGTTGGAGACTTCATATCTCTCAACTCGGGTATTTTCTTGAAATATTAACTTCAATTCCTGGAACATCTCATATGGTCCGTGACGTTCAAAACGTCTTTGAAGTTCCGATTCTAAGCCGTTAAGCATGGTGCACTAAACTATCAAGTAGTCATCATATTGAGCTAGCCAAACGTTCATAACGTCTGCGTCTGCTCCTGCAATAGGTCTGTCACCTAGCGGTGCATCAAGGACATAATTCTTCTGTGCATCAATGAGGATAAACCTCAGATCACGGATCCAATCCGCATCATTGCTACTAACATCTTTCAACACAGTTTTCTCTAGGAACATATTAAAATAAACA
The DNA here is from genome assembly GCA_021605205.1 of Aegilops longissima. Classification (NCBI taxonomy): domain Eukaryota; kingdom Viridiplantae; phylum Streptophyta; class Magnoliopsida; order Poales; family Poaceae; genus Aegilops; species Aegilops longissima. The sequence continues at coordinate 42,283,392 of CM038676.1, read as the reverse complement.
TATGAAAGCAACAAACATAGGGAAGCAACAACGCGAGCTATTGATCTACAACATAATTTGCAAAATACTACCAGGACTAAGTTCATGATAAATTAAAGTTCAATTAATCATATTACGTAAGAACTCCCACTTAGATAGACATCCCTCTAATCTTCTAAGTGATTACATGATCCATATCAACTACACCATGTTCGATCGTCACGTGAGATGGAGTAGTTTCAACGGTGAACATCAATATGTTGATCATATCTACTATATGATTCACGCTCGACCTTCGGTCTCCGTGTTCGAGGCCATATCTGTTATATGCTAGGCTCGTCAAGTTTAACCTGAGTATTCGCGCGTGTGCAACTGTTTTGCACCGTTGTATTTGAACGTAGAGCCTATCACACCCGATCATCACGTGGTGTCTCAAAGACGAAGAACTTTCATAGCGGTGCATACTCGGGAGAACACTTCTTGATAATTTTAGTGAGAGATCATCTTAAAATGCTACCGTCAACCAAAGCAAGATAAGATGCATAAAGGATAAACATCACATGCAATCAATATAAGTGATATGATATGGCCATCATCATCTTGTGCTTGTGATCTCCATCTCCGAAGCACCGTCGTGATCACCATCGTCACCGGCGCGACACCTTGATCTCCATCGTAGCATCGTTGTCGTCTCGCCAACTATTGCTTCTACGACTATCGCTACCGCTTAGTGATAAAGTAAAGCAATTACAAGGCGTTTGCATTTCATACAATAAAGTGACAACCATATGGCTCCTGCCAGTTGCCGATAACTCGGTAAACATGATCATCTCATACAATAAAATATAGCATCACGTCTTGACCATATCACATCACAACATGCCCTGCAAAAACAAGTTAGACGTCCTCTACTTTGTTGTTGCAAGTTTTACGTCGCTGCTACGGGCTTAGCAAGAACCGTTCTTACCTACGCATTAAAACCACAACGATAGTTCGTCAAGTTAGTGCTGTTTTAACCTTCGCAAGGACCGGGCGTAGCCACACTCGGTTCAGCTAAAGTGAGAGAGACAGACACCCGCCAGTCACCTTTAAGCACGAGTGCTCGCAACGGTGAAACCAGTCTCGCGTAAGCGTACGCGTAATGTCGGTCCGGGCCGCTTCATCTCACAATACTGCCGAACCAAAGTATGACATGCTGGTAAGCAGTATGACTTGTATCGCCCACAACTCACTTGTGTTCTACTCGTGCATATGACATCTAAGCATAAAACCAGGCTCGGATGCCACTGTTGGGGAACGTAGTAATTTCAAAAATTTCCTACGCACACGCAAGATCATGGTGATGGCATAGCAACGAGAGGGAAGAGTATTGTCCACGTACCCTCGTAGACCGTAAGCGAAAGCGTTATGACAGCGCGGTTGATGTAGTCGTACGTCTTCACGATCCGACCGATCCAAGTACCGAGCGTCACGGCACCTCCGAGTTCAGCACACGTTCAGCTCGATGGCGATCCCGGACTCGATCCGAGAAATTGTCGGGATGAGTTCCGTCGACCGACGGCGTGGTGGCGATGATGATGCTCTACGGCGCGGGCTTCGCCTAAACTCTCGACGATATGACCGAGGTGGAATATGGTGGAGGGGGCACCGCACACGGCTAAGGAACGATCCGTAGATCAACTTGTGTGTCATGGGGTGCCCCCCCCCAGATATAAAGGAGCAAGGGGAGGAGGCCGGCCCTAGGAGGGGCGCCATCAGGAGTCCTACTAGGACTCCCTAGTCCTAGTAGGATTCCACCTCCCTTGTTGGAGTAGGAGAAGGGAAAGAGGGGAGAGGAATAAGGAAAGGGGCTGCGCCCTTGTCCAATCGGACCAGAGCAGGGCGCAGGCCTCCTTCCTTCGGCCTCTCTCCTCTATTCCCGTATGGCCCAATAAGGCCCATATACTCCCGATGAATTCCGTAACTCTCCGGTACTCCGAAAATACCGAATCACTCGGAACCTTTCCGAACTCGAATATAGTCGTCCAATATATCGATCTTTACGTCTCGACCATTTCGAGACTCCTCGTCATGTCCCCGATCTCATCCGGGACTGCGAACTCCTTTGGTACATCAAAACTCATAAACTCATAATATAAGCATCATCGAAACCTTAAGCGTGCGGACCCTACGGGTTCGAGAACTATGTAGACATGACCTAGAACTATTCTTGGTCAATAACCAATAGCGGAACCTGGATGCTCATATTGGCTCCTACATATTCTACTGAAGATCTTTATCGGTCAAACCGCATAACAACATCGTTGTTCCCTTTGTCATCGGTATGTTACTTGCCCGAGATTTGATCGTCGGTATCCAATACCTAGTTCAATCTCGTTCTCGGCAAGTCTCTTTACTCGTTACGTAATGCATCATTCTGTAACTAACTCATTAGCTACATTGCTTGCAAGGCTTAAAGTGATGTGCATTACCGAGAGGGCCAGAGATACCTCTCCGACAATCGGAGTGACAAAACCTAATCTTGAAATCGCCAACCCAACATGTACCTTTGGAGACACCTGTAGTACTCCTTTATAATCACCCGATTCGTTGTTGTGATGTTTGGTAGCACCCAAAGTGTTCCTCCGTAAACGGAGTTGCATAATATCATAGTTACAGGAACATGTATAAGTCATGAAGAAAGCAATAGCAATATACTAAGCGATCAAGTGCTAGGCTAACGGAATGGGTCATGTCAATCACATCGTTCTCCTAATGATGTGATCCCATTAATCAAATAACAACACATGTCTATGGTTAGGAAACATAACCATCTTTGATTAATGAGCTAGTCAAGTAGAGGCATACTAGTGACTATATGTTTGTCTATGTATTCACACATGTATCATGTTTCCGGTTAATACAATTCTAGCATGAATAATAAACATTTATCATGAAATAAGGAAATAAATAATAACTTTATTATTGCCTCTAGGGCATATTTCCTTCAAGCCTACCGGGGAAACTCATTTATTTTAAAATATAGAGGCATTTCACCTCTGCATGGCCATATACATGCACGAGTCCCCGACAAGGTTTATCTTTTTCATTGATATTCTTCAAACAAGTACAAACCTTACAGGACACAAACATGGATTCAAGAGATTACATTATTTGAACTAAATTTTCGCAAGACCCTACAGATTTATGATTGAAAAAAGATAAGTGCCCCGTAATGCCCTTTCTTGTCCCTCTCCTTATAGGCATGACAGTCGAAGGTGAGGAGGGCAAAAGGAGTGCCTCGGCAGGAGCCCGGCCTGAACCTGTTGGGCTCCAGGAGAGGAAGCCTGGCGGGGGCAGGAGGGCACCGATGGAGGCGACGATAGAGAGCATGGAGGAGGTGACCCGCCAACCGCCACCACCAGGGCCAGCAGGACGCGGCAGGGCTAACGGAGCTGCAGCCCGAGAGGAAGCCCGCCGGGGTCCAGCTGGAAGGCTGCTGGAGGAGCCTGGGACACCACCTTGATGTCTACTACGCAACCATCTTCTTGTAGACGTTGTTGGGCCTCCAAGTGGAGAGGTTTGTAGGGAAGTAGCAAATTTCCCTCAAGTGGATGACCTAAGGTTTATCAATCCGTGGGAGGCATAGGATGAAGATGGTCTCTCTCAAGCAATCCTGCAACCAAATAACAAAGAGTCTCTTGTGTCACCAACACACCCAATACAATAGTTAATTATATAGGTGCACTAGTTCGGCGAAGAGATGGTCATACAAGTGCAACATGGATGGTAGATATAGGTTTTTGTAATCTGAAAATATAAAAACAGCAAGGTAACTAATGATAAAAGTGAGCGTAAACGGTATTGCAATGCTAGGAAACAAGGCCGAGGGTTCAAGCTTTCACTCGTGCAAGTTCTCCCAACAATAATAACATAATTGGATCATATAACTATCCCTCAACATGCAACAAAGAGTCACTCCAAAGCCACTAATAGTGGAGAACAAACGAAGAGATTATGGTAGGTACGAAACCACCTCAAAGTTATCCTTTCGGATCGATCTATTCAAGAGTTCGTACTAGAATAACACCTTAAGACACATATCAACCCAAACCCTAATGTCACCTAGATACTCCAATGTCACCTCAAGTATCCGTGGGCATGATTATACGATATGCATCACACAATCTCATATTCATCTATTCAACCAACACAAAGTACTTCAAAGAGTGCCCCAAAGTTTCTACCGGAGAGTCAAGACGAAAACGTGTGCCAACCCCTATGCATAGGTTCATGGGCTGAGCCCGCAAGTTGATCACCAAAACATACATCAAGTGGATCACGTGATATCCCATTGTCACCACAGGTAAGCACGACAAGACATACATCAAGTGTTCTCAAATCCTTAAAGACTCAATCCGATAAGATAACTTCAAAGGGAAAACTCAATCCACTACAAGAGAGTAAAGGGGTAGAAACATCATAAGATCCAACTACAATAGCAAAGCTCCGATACATCAAGATCGTGCTGAATCAAGAACACGAGAGAGAGAGAGAGAGAGAGAGAGAGAGAGAGAGAGAGAGAGAGAGAGAGAGAGAGAGAGAGAGAGATCAAACACATAGCTACTGGTACATACTCTCAGCCCCGAGGGTGAACTACTCCCTCCTCGTCATGGAGATCACTGGGATGATGAAGATGGCCACAGGTGAGGGATTCCCCCTCCGGCAGGGTGCTAGAACAGGGTCCCGATTGGTTTTTGGTGGCTACAGAGGCAGCCTTGTGGCGGCGGAAATCCCGATCTATTCTGTTCCCCGATGGTTTTAGGGTATATATATATATATATATATATATATATATATATATATATATATATATATATATATATATATATATATATATATATATATATATATATATATATATATATATGAAAGATGTCGGTCAAGGGAGCCACGAGGGGCCCATGAGGGTGGAGGGCGCGCCCAGGGGGGTGGGCGCGCCCCCTGCCTCGTGCCTTCCTCGTTGCTTCCCTTATGTACACTCCAAGTCTTCTGGATTGCTTATGTTCCAAAAATAACTCTCCCGAAGGTTTCATTCCATTTGGACTCCATTTGATATTCCTTTTCTGCGAAACACTGAAACTAGGAGAAAAACATAAACTGGCACTGGGCTCTGGGTTAATAAGTTAGTCCCAAAAATAATATAAAAGTGCATAGTAAAGCCCATTAAACATCCAAGATGGATAATATAATAGCATGAATACTTCATAAATTATAGATACGTTGGAGACGTATCAGCATCCTCAAGCTTAATTCATGCTCGTCCTCGAGTAGGTAAATGATAAAAGATAGAATTTATGAAGTGTGAATGCTAGCAGGTGCACAAGTTTGATCATTGATAATTTCAATCACCTTTTCTAGCATCAATATATGTCATAACAGTAGCTCATATCATAAAACTTTGCATGGTCAAGTAACGAACTATTCACATGTTAAAGTATAGATCATAAACTTTCTTGAAAACTAACAAACCGTGTTATTAGTCATCAAACAATTACAATTCATTTTATTTTTAGGAAGAGTCTATGTCAGAGCTTTGATTCCGCAAACTTCACATACTCAACTATCATTTAGTCTTCCATGATTGCTACCACTCAAAGCATATTTTTAGAACAAATAATATTCATCGAACACAGAGAAAGATAGGGGCTTAATGTTTCGCCTCCCAACAATAATAATTCATGCTCAAATATATTTGAATGGCCATATATGCTTAGATCTTTCCATCACATGATGCTTGCCAACTAAAGAGTAGGTTGGAATGAGAAGGAATACTACCGACTCTTGCATAAAAGTAAAAGATAGGCCCTTCGCAGAGGGAAGTTGGGATTTGCAGAGGTGCCAGAGCTCGAAGCAAAAAAAGAGATGAAAATAATTTTGAGAGATATGCTTTCATTGTCAACATAACGACCAAGAGTTCCCAATATCTTCCATACTACATACATTATAGGCGGTTACCATGCAGAAAGGTAAAGTTTTTACTCCCCTCCACCAAACATTCACACTCCACGGCTTGTCCGAAACAACGGGTGCCGTCCAACTATCAACATTCCTGGGGGAGTCTTGTTTAAATTATTTGTGATTTTTTTTGATCTTTTGATCATAGGACTGGGCATCCCAGTTACCAGCCATTTTCTCGTGAATGATGAGCGGGGTCCACTCATCGTGAGAATAACCCACCCAGCATGAAAGATACTGACAACCCCTAGTCGCTACATGAGCGATTCGGGCATACAAAACAGATTATTTTGAAGGTTTAGAGTTTGGCACATGCAAATTTACTTGGAACGGCAGGTAAATACCCCATATAGGTAGATATGGTGGACACTCATGGAAGAAACTTGGTTCAAGGATTTTGGATGCACAAGCAGTATTCCACCTTAGTACAGATATTTTGGCTAGCAAAGGATTCTAAATAGCAAGCACCACATGTTAGAGGATCCATAACAATATAACTTCTATACAAATATACCCAAGCATAACTCATTATGTTGTCTTCCTTGTCCAACTTCAACTAATTTTCTTAGGTTTGAAAATAATTAATGGGGCTCACAATCATAGAAGATGTCCAAGATACTATATTTATATGTGAAATCTCTCTTCCTTCAATATTCTTTCATGTATTGTTCAAGTGACCAATACAACGTTTGCTAACCTTCAATGAATTTACCACCTCTACTTCTTATATGTAAAGTCATTACTCCCCATGGGATAAGCATATGAAACATATATAATTTCAGATTTATGATATTCAATTCATTCAACCATTTACTCATAGTATATATATAAGTGAAGCACACGAGTAAATGACAAACTACTCCAAAAAGATATAAGTGAAGATCAATGAGTAGTTAAATAATTATTTAGGTATGTGAGGACTCTCTCACATTTAAGAATTTCAGATATTGGTATTTTATTCAAACATCAATCAAGGATAAAGAAAATAAAATGACGCTCCAAGCAAAACACATATCATGTGGTGAATAAAAATATAGCTCCAAGTAAAGTTACCGATGAACGAAGACGAAAGAGGGGGTGCCATCTGGGGCATCCCCAAGCTTAGGCTTTTGGTTGTCCTTGAATATTACCTTGGGGTGCCTTGGACATCCCCAAGCTTAGGATCTTGCCACTCCTTATACCATAGTCCATCGAATCTTTACCCAAAACTTGAAAACTTCACAACACAAAACTTAACAGAAGATCTCATGAGCTCCGTTAGCGAAAGAAAACAAAACACCACTTCAGGGTACTGTAATGAACTCATTATTTATTTGTATTGGTGTTAAATCTAGTGTATTCCAACTTCTCTATGGTTTATAAACTATTTTACTAGCCATAGATTCATCAAAATAAGCAAACAACACACGAAAAACATAATCTGTCAAAAACAGAACAGTCTGTAGTAATCTGTAACTAAAGCAAACTTCTGGAACTCAAAAAATTCTACCACAATAGTACGACCTAGATAATTTGATTATTGATCTGCGGCAATTGGAATCATTATTTTATCACGTTCTGTGATTTTAAACAATTGTTTTCGTGAATAGAAAGTTTCTGGAATTTTCAGCAAGATCAAATAACTATCATCCAAGAAGATCCTATAGGTCTTACTTGGCACAAACACTAATTCAAACATAAAACCACATATAACCAGAGGCTAGATCAAATATTTAGTACTAAACAGAACCAAAAAGAAAGAACAAAACTAAAAATTGGGTTGCCTCCCTACAAGTGCTAACGTTTAACGCCCCTAGCTAGGCATGATGGTTTCAATGATGCTCACATAAAAGATAAGAATTGAAACATAAAGAGAGCATCATGAAGAATATGACTAGCACATTCAAGTCTAACCCACGTCCTATGCATAGGGATTTTGTGAGCAAACAACTTATGGGAACAATAATCAACTAGCATAGGAAGCTAAAACAAGCATAACTTCAAAACTTTAAGCACATAGAGAGGAAACTTGATATTATTGCAATTCTTACAAGCATATATTCCTCCCTCATAATAATTTTCAGTAGCATCATGAATGAATTCAACAATATAACCAGCACCTAAAGCATTCTTTTCATGATCTACTTGCATAGAAATTTTACTACTCTCCACATAAGCAAAATTCTTATCATTCGGAATAGTGGGAGTATCATAAGAGACTTGAATACTATAAATTGTTTCCACATTAAATGAGTAATGTTCAGAAAAAGGGTAATCATAATCATGACAAGTTTTATAAATATAATCATCACTACTCTTTATAGCATAAGTTTCATCACAATAATTATCATAAGTAGCAAATTTGTTCTCATCATAATCAATTGAAACCTCTTCTGAAATAGAATAAAGTCATGACCTCTCCAAATCCACTTTCATAATTATCACAATAAGATTCAACATCCTCCAAGCCACCCATCATGGAGAGAAGTGTGAGAAAGTGATCCACCCAAAAGTGAGTGAGAGCCACAAGCCAAACTTGAGCGCCTCTTCTCCTAGAGAGAAAAACCTCATACTATTTGCCACAAAAAGTGAGATGAAAGAAGTGTGTGAGAACCCATCAAGTGTGATGCACTTTGTCCTTGTGTGCAAGGATGGAGAACCAAAAACTAATACCTCTCACGAGCTACCTTTAGTGTTTTAATCTCTTTTGCAGGAATTCCAAGATGTTTTCCCCGATGAGCTACCTCCGGGTCTACCTCCTCTACGAGGCATTGAGCATCGAATTGACCTCATCCCCGGAGCGCCACTTCCGAACAAAGCTCCATACCATGTCAACCCCGAAGAAACTAAGGAGATTCAACGGCAAGTACAACAACTCATCGACAACGGTCATGTACGTGAAAGCTTAAGCCCTTGCGCTGTTCCGGTTATACTTGTGCCTAAATCCGATGGAAGTTTCCGCTTGTGTTCCGATTGTAGACCCATAAACGCTATTACTGTTCGCTATAGGCATCCCATTCCTCACTTAGATGATATGCTTGAGGAACTTAGTGGAGCCAACTTTTTCTCAAAAATCGATCTTAAAAGTGGCTATTATCAAATCCGCATTCAAGAGGGTGATGAATGGAAAACCGCTTTCAAAACCAAATTTGGCTTGTATGAGTGGTTAGTGATGCCTATGGGTTTATCGGAGGCTCCCGGTACTTTCGTGCACCTTATGAATTATGTGCTTCGCCCTTATATTGGAATCTTTGTTGTGGTCTACTTCGACGAATTCTTGTGTTTAGCAAAACCATGAATGAGCATCTTGATCATGTTAGGGCTGTTTTGCAAACCCTTCGCAAGGAACGTCTTTATGCAAACTTGAAAAAAATGCACGTTTGGTGTTGACAAAGTGGTTTTCTTGGGTTTTGTTGTCTCTTCCAAGGGTGTCCATGTTGACGAATCTAAAATTGAAGCAATTAAAACTTGGCCCAAACCCACCAATTTGCAACAAGTGCGTAGCTTTCTTGGTCTTGCGGGTTTTTATCGTCGCTTTGTGAAATATTTTAGCACTATTGCCGCTCCTTTGCATGCTTTGAGTAAGAAGAATACTCCCTTTGTTTGGGGATCTTTGCAATCCACCGCTTTTGACGAGCTCAAGTCTTTGCTTACTCATGCTCTGATTCTTGCTTTGCCCAATTTTGACAAAACTTTTGAGGTTCATTGTGATGCAAGTGGTACCGGAATTGGCGAAGTTTTGATGCAAGAAAAACGTACCATTGCATATTTTAGCGAAAAACTCTCCGGTGCTCAACTTAACTATCCCATCTATGACAAATAATTGTATGCTTTAGTGCGTGTGCTACATGTTTGGGAACATTATCTTAGACCTCATGAGTTTGTCATACATACCGACCATGAAACGCTTAAATACTTAAAAGGTCAAACTAAATTGAACAAGCGTCGTGCCAAATGGAGTGAATTTATTGAATCTTTCCCCTATGTGATCAAGTACATTAAGGGTAAGGAAAATGTTGCTGCGGATGCCCTTTCCCGCATATGCACGCTTGTCACCAAACTTGAGTTGAATGTTATTGGTTTTGAGCACATCAAAGACTTGTATGCTAATGATCCATCTTTTGCTATTCCTTATGCTAAGTGTTTGATGCATACTTCTTGGGAACAATATTACATCAAGGATGATTATCTTATGAGAGCTAATAAACTATGCATTCCCGAGTCTTCTCTTCATTTGCTCCTTTTGCAAGAGGCTCATGGAGGCGGACTCATGGGACACTTTGGACGTGACAAGACATTCGCCACCCTCTCCAAGAACTACTTTTGGCCCAAGATGTTTCAAGACGTCTCACGCTTCACCAACCAATGCTCTACATGTCGCAAAGCTAAGTCTAAAGCTCAATCACATGGTCTTTACATGCCTCTTCCTATTCCATATCAACCTTGGGAAGACATTAGCATGGATTTTGTACTTGGTTTGCCTAGAACTCAAAATGGAAAGGATTCCGTGTTTGTTGTTGTGGATAGATTTTCTAAGATGGCACATTTCATTCCTTGCAACAAGATAGACGATGCTTCACATGTTGCAAATATCTTTTGTAGGGAAATATTGCGACTCCATGGAGTACCAAAGACAATCGTCCCCGATCGTGACGTCAAGTTCTTGAGTTACTTTTGGAAGACCCTATGCGCCAAGCTCAGAATCAAGCTCTTGTTCTCATCCGCTTACCATCCTCAAACCGATGGCCAAACGGAGGTGACGAACCGGACACTCTCCACTCTACTTCGCGTGTTGATCAAGAAGAATCTCAAGGAGTGGGAGGCGTGTCTACCCATCGCCGAGTACCGTTAAAACCGTGCAAGACATTCGACTACCGGCAAGTCCCCCTTCGAGGTCGTCTACGGCTTCGACCCGTTGTCCCCATTGGACATTCTACCTCTTCCTCTACAAGAGCGCACCAACATGGATGCGAGTGCTCGGGCAAGCTACATCAAGAGGATGCATGAGGATACAAGGCACACCATCGAGCGCCAAGTACAACGACTCGCGACCAAGCTCAACGTCGACAAGCAATCCATGTTCTTCAACACTAGTTATCTAGTGTGGCTACACCTTCGCAAGGAACGCTTCCCCAACGAACGCAAGTCCAAGCTTCTACCCCGAGCCGATGGACCTTTCAAGGTGCTAGCACGCTACAACGACAACGCCTACAAGATCGACCTACCATGAGACAAGTACAATGTGAGCGACATCTTCAACGTCAAAGACCTCACGCCGTACCATGGAGATGAAGCTTTTGATCCGAGTTCGGATATCTCCCAAGGGAGGGGAGATGATGCGGAGCATCCTTCCATCATCCCCATGGACTCTACAGCGACACCTCAAGCCCCACGTGGACCCATGACAAGAGCAAGAGCACGTGCTTTGGAAACCGAGGTGAACTCCTTCCTACTAGATTTGCATATGGACACGAATGGAACATGTTTACTACCTCACCAAAATGTGCTATGCCTCCTTAGGTATGAAGAGGAACATCACCAAGAGGCTCAGGAGCATCACCAAGGAGTGGGAGGACCACCCCGAGGCCTCGCAACCCAAGAAGAAGGCCAACAGCAGCTGCACAGGAAGTTCCAGGCGACCCCATGCGCACGGGCCCCCGAGACCCCGTGCCCACGGGCTACTCAGGGAGTTGGCGCTGGAGAATCCCGTGCGCACGGGCCTGTACCGTGCGCACGGGTCCCCCATGCGCACGGGCCCAACTTACCCCGTGCGCACGGGCCTCCCAGGATGGCCGGCTGAGATCACTCGTTCGAGCCCCTCTCCACTTCCTTCGACCCCAAGCCTATATAAGTCGTACCAAGGACCATGTTTAGGGTTAGCAAAGTATTAGATGAGATATTTGTGAGCTTTGCTCCTTTCTACCTTCCCTTGTGGAATCAAGACCCCCTAGGGAAGAATCCTTGTGGATTTCAAGACCTCCTCAAGGAGTAGACTATCTTCAAGACCCCATCTCCTTCGGATTTGGGAAGAACTTTGCCATTGTATCTTTCCTTTGATTGTGTTTGTGACTTTTGGATCTTGTGTTGTTACTCTAGTGGATGTGCAATCGGGAATTGTTGGAGTGATTTCCTCTTTGTGTTCTTGTTGTGTTCTTGTTGTTTCTCTCCTTTTCCCCTCCAAGTGTGAAAAGATCCCATCTAGGGTTCTACCCTACATCACGTAGCATCCCCAAGCTTGGGACAAACATGAATTGTAGCAAATATATTCTCAAAAACATCATCTTCATCAAACATAGCATCCCCAAGCTTGGGCCTTTTCATATCATAAGCATAATCACTCTCATCATTAATAGTATGGATAGCACCAATAGTATAGCAATTATCATCATCACGATGAGTAATAGGAGCAACATCATTTGGGGGAGATACCTTTCTACCTTTGCTTCTCCGTCTTTTCTTTTTCTTCTTCACACCATGTGTGGGTTCAATCCTCTTTTTGGAGCTCCTTATTAATGAGAATGGTTGAATAGAAAGCTCCTCCTCGTTACCTAATTCATCATAAGAAATAATAAGAGGATATTGGGAAGTCTCTTCCCTTTCATTAGTAATCTGTTCATCTTCTATTTGTTTTCTTTTCTTTATGTAATTGGCAATATAAGAATTTTCAATGCAATTCACCGCACAATACATATAAATTTCTTCTAGATCAATATCGAGGAATTTCTCGAGGTTATATTCTGGAATAAACTTAGTTTGACGTTTCAATTCTTCATAACCCAAAAGCAGACTAAGTTCATTATGATGTGCAAGGGAAATCAAGTCATCACAATTTTTTGACACGATTCGATCATGAAACAATTTGCATTTGATATTTAAATGACCATGTTCATTGCAAAGTTCACAAGTATGGCTAAGATATTTTAAATTTTCAGCACTAACATTTAGCCTCTCTTGCAACCATTTAGTTTCTAAGTACTTGTGCCTCTTACAAAATCTATCTTCCCTTTTTGGTATGTATTTGCAAACTCTATGCACTCCACAAAAATCGACATGCTTATAAGAAATATTTTCGTCATGACTAGTGCAATCATCATTAGTACCATGGATATTCAAGGAGTTCATACTAACAACATTGCAATCATGCTCATCATTCAAAGATTTAGTGCCAAACATTTTAATGCATTCTTCTTCTAACACTTTGGCACAATTTTCCTTTCCATCATACTCACGAAAGATATTAAAAAGATGAAGCGTATGAGACAAACTCAATTCCATATTTTTTTTAGTTTTGTTTTATAGACTAAACTAGTGCTAAAACAAGAAACAAAAAGATTCAATTGCAAGATCTAAAGATATACCTTCAAGCACTCACCTCCCCGGCAACGGCGCCAGAAAAGAGCTTGATGTCTACTACGCAACCTTCTTCTTGTAGACGTTGTTGGGCCTCCAAGTGCAGAGTTTTGTAGGACAGTAGCAAATTTCCTTCAAGTGGATGACCTAAGGTTTATCAATCCATGGGAGGCGTAGGATGAAGATGGTCTCTCTCAAGCAACCCTGCAACCAAATAACAAAGAGTCTCTTGTGTCCCCAACACACCCAATACAATAGTAAATTGTATAGGTGCACTAGTTCGGCGAAGAGATGGTGATACAAGTGCAATATGGATGGTAGATATAGGTTTTTGTAATCTGAAAATATAAAAACAGCAAGGTAACTAATGATAAAAGTGAGCGTAAACGGTATTGCAATGCTAGGAAACAAGGCCTAGGGTTCATACTTTCACTAGTGCAAGTTCTCTCAACAATAATAACATAATTGGATCATATAACTATCCCTCAACATGCAACAAAGAGTCACTCCAAAGCCACTAATAGCGGAGAACAAACGAAGAGATTATGGTAGGGTACGGAACCACCTCAAAGTTATTCTTTAGGATATATCTATTCAAGAGTTCGTACTAGAATAACATCTTAAGACACATATCAACCAAAACCCTAATGTCACCTAGATACTCCAATGTCACCTCAGGTATCCGTGGGCATGATTATACGATATGCATCACACAATCTCATATTCATCTATTCAACCAACACAAAGTACTTCAAAGAGTGCCCCAAAGTTTCTACCAGAGAGTCAAGACGAAAACATGTGCCAACCCCTATGCGTAGGTTCATGGGCGGAACCCGCAAGTTGATCACCAAAACATACATCAAGTGGATCACGTGATATCCCATTGTCACCACATATAAGCACGGCAAGACATACATCAAGTGTTCTCCAATCCTTAAAGACTCAATCCGATAAGATAACTTCAAAGGGAAAACTCAATCCATTACAAGAGAGTAGAGGGGGAGAAACATCATAAGATCCAACTATAATAGCAAAGCTCGCGATACATCAAGGTCGTGCCGAATCAAGAACACGAGAGAGAGACAGACAGAGAGAGAGAGATCAAACACATAGCTACTGGTACATACCCTCAGCCCCGAGGGTGAACTACTCCCTCCTCGTCATGGAGATCGCCGGGATGATGAAGATGGCCACCGGTGAGGGATCCCCCCTCCGGCTGGGTGCTGGAACAGGGTCCCGATTGGTTTTTGGTGGCTATAGAGGCAGGCTTGCGGCGGCGGAACTCCCGATCTATTCTGTTCCCCGTTGGTTTTAGGGTATATTGATATATATAGGTGAAAGATGTCGGTCAGGGTAGCCACGAGGGGCCCACGAGGGTGGAGGGCGCGTCCAGGGGGTGGGCGCGCCCCCTACCTCGTGCCTTCCGCGTTGATTCCCTTACGTACACTCCAAGTCTTCTAGATTGCTTCTGTTCCAAAAATAACTCTCTCGAAGGTTTCATTCCATTTGGACTCCGTTTGATATTCCTTTTCTACGAAACACTGAAACAAGGAGAAAAACAGAAACTGGCACTGGGCTCTGGGTTAATAAGTTAGTCCCGAAAATAATATAAAAGTGCATAGTAAAGCCCATTAAACATCCAAGATGGATAATATAATAGCATGAATACTTCATAAATTATAGATACGTTGGAGACGTATCACACCTCCACCCCTGCTCCTGGCTCACCGGTAAATCACCTTGCCGGGAAAGGGGTGCAGGTGACGATGATGGTGTTGCCACCACTTGACGGTGACAGTCCGGCAGGTACTCAGTCAGAGTCGGACTCATCGCCCTCCCGGGCGGCGCCTTCGTCATCACCTTCACACTCCTCCTTGTCGCTATCGCTCGAGGAGGAGCTTTCATCGTCGGTCGAGCT
The DNA here is from genome assembly GCA_021605205.1 of Aegilops longissima. Lineage (NCBI taxonomy): Eukaryota > Viridiplantae > Streptophyta > Magnoliopsida > Poales > Poaceae > Aegilops > Aegilops longissima. The sequence continues at coordinate 42,268,169 of CM038676.1, read as the reverse complement.
CTCTGCGCAGCACCCTAAGCGAGCACCTGAGCTCCCAAAAACTCTGACGGACATTAAATCGTCCTCCATTGACTTAAAATGGAGGACGTGTCCTATCGACAAGCTATGGGCACGAGCAAAGGTCTTCCTGCCTCGGCGGAAGTACATGACATTAGGGGCGGGAAAGTCTACGTCTACCCGCAAGTTGCCTTTCCCGTAGCCCCTCATGTGCAGCCTCAACGCTCACGGTTGTTCAAGCCCCATCTCCCTTGCGAATGGAGTAGGAAGGAGGAGGCGACCGCGCAGAGGCTTGTACAGCCTAACGAAGAATTCCCGAGGTTGGGCCCCGATATGGCCCTCCAATGGAGGGGGAGCGTCCAACGGGGACACAACCAGAGCGCCTCCCCGTCCTCCTCCTCGTCGAGTGCGACAACGATGACCTTGCTTCCTCCCTCCTCCTCTCCTAGCGGATTCCACCACCACGTTGTCCGGGGGAGGGGGACATGCTGTCAAGGAGAAACTCTCGTCGCCGCTGCTGGAGCGCCGCCACGACCACACCCTCTCACCATGGCGAGTGATATGTCTCCAACGTATCTATAATTTTTGATTGTTCCATGCTATTATATATTTTGTTTTGGATGTTTAATGGGTTATTTATACACTTTTATATTATTTTTGGGACTAACCTATTAACCAGAGGCCCATCCCAAATTGCTGTTTTTTTTTGCCTATTCCAGTGTTTCGCAGAATATCAAACGGAGTCCAAACGGAATGAAACCTCGGGAGAGTTATTTTTGGAACAAACGTGATCCAGAGGACTTGGAGTGGACGTCAAGAAACCAACAAGGAAGCCACGAGTTAGGGGGCGCGCCTACCCCCCTGGGCGCACCCTCCACCCTCATGGGCCCCTCGTGGTTCCACTGACCTACTTCTTCCTCCTATATATACCGCCGCAACCTTCTGTACCCGTGATATCCCATCTTGGGGCCTTTTCTGGCGCTCCGCCGGAGGGGGCATTGATCTTGGAGGGCTTCTACATCAACACCATAGCCTCTCCAATGATGTGTGAGTAGTTTACCTCAGACCTTCGGGTCCATAGTTATTAGCTAGATGGCTTCTTCTCTCTCTTTGGATCTCAATACAAAGTTCTCTTCGATTCTCTTGGAGAACTATTCAATGTACTCTTCTTTTGCGGTGTGTTTGTCGAGATCCGATGAATTGTGTGTTTATGATCCAGATTATCTATGAACAATATTTGAATCTCCTCTGAATTCTTTTATGTATGATTGGTTATCTTTGCAAGTCTCTTCGAATTATCAGTTTGGTCTGGCCTACTAGACTGATCTTTCATGCAATGGGAGAAGTGCTTAGCTTTGGGTTCAATCTTGCGGTGCTCGATCCCAGTGACAGTAGGGGAAACGACACGTATTGTATTGTTGCCATCGAGGATAAAAAGATGGGGTTTATATCATATTCCATGAGTTTATTCCTCTACATCATGTCATCTTGCTTAAAGCGTTACTCTGTTCTTATGAACTTAATACGCTAGATGCATGCTGGATAACGGTTGATGTGTGGAGTAATAGTAGTAGATGCAGGCAGGAGTCCGTCTACTTGTCACGGACGTGATGCCTATATACATGATCATACCTAGATATTCTCATAACTATGCTCAATTCTATCAATTGCTCGAAAGTAATTTGTTCAACCACCGTAATACTTACGCTATCTTGAGAGAAGCCACTAGTGAAACCTATGGCCCCGGGGTCTATTCTCTATCATATTAATCTACCACTATTTCTATTAACGTTTATCTTGCTTTCTTTACTTTTAATCTTTATCATAAAAATACCAAAAATATTATCTTATCATCTCTATCAGATCTCACTTTTGCAAGTGGCCGTGAAGGGATTGACAACCCCTTTATCGTGTTGGTTGCAAGGTTCTTATTTATTTGTGTAGGTGCAAGGGACGCAAGTGTGGCCTCCTACTGGATTGATACCATGGTTCTCAAAAACTGAGCGAAATACTTACGCTACTTTGCTGCATCACCCTTTCCTCTTCAAGGGAAAACTCCTAGGGGTTATAGGTGTCTTATTGAAGAATTGCCTACCAAAGATGGCAATACTTAGATCTATCCTTGCTTTTATGCCTAGCTAGGGGCATTAAACGATAGCGCTTGTCGGGAGGCAACCCAGTTTTATTTTAGTTTTCTTGCTTTTTATTTCTGTTTAGTAATAAATAATCCATATAGCCTCTGGTTAGATGTGTTTTTATGTTTTAAGTAGTGTTTGTGCCAAGTGAAACCTATAGGATCTTCTTGGATGATAGTTATTTGATCTTGCTGAAAATTCCAGAAACTTTCGGTTCACGAAAACAGTTGTTAAAATTTACCAGAACGTGATAAAATACTGATTCCAATTGCAGTAGGTCAACAAACAAATTATCTAGGTCTTCCTATTTTGGTAGATTTTTCTGAGTTCTAGAAATTTGCGTTTGATACAGATTACTACAGACTGTTCTGTTTTTGACAGATTCTGTTTTTCGCGTGTTGATTGCTTATTTTGATGAATCTATGGCAAGTAAAAGAGCTTATAAACCATATAGAAGTTGGAATACAGTAGGTTTAACACCAATATAAATAAAGAATGAGTTCATTAGAGTACCTTGAAGTGGTGTTTTGTTTTCTTTCGCTAACAGAGCTCACGAGATTTTCTGTTAAGTTTTGTGTTGTGAAGTTTTCAAGTTTTGGGTAAAGATTTGATGGACTATGGAAAAAGGATTGGCAAGAGCCTAAGCTTGGGGATGACCAAGGCACCCCAAGGTAAAATTCAAGGACAACCAAAAGCCTAAGCTTGGGGATGCCCCGGAAGGCATCCCCTCTTTCGTCTTCATCTATCGGTAACTTTACTTGGGGCTATATTTTTATTCACCACATGATATGTGTTTTGCTTGGAGCGTCTTGTATGATTTGAGTCTTTGCTTTTCAGTTTACCACAATCATCCTTGATGTACACACCTTTTGAGAGAGACACACATGATTCGAAATTTGTTAGAATACTCTATGTGCTTCACTTATATCTTTTGAGCTATATAGTTTTTGCTCTAGTGCTTCACTTATATCTTTTAGAGCACGGTTGTGGTTTTATTTTATAGAAATTATTGATCTCTCATGCTTCACTTATATTATTTTGAGAGTCTTAAACAACATGGTAATTTGCTTTAATTGTGAAATTAATCCGAATGTGATAGGCATCCAAAATGAGCATAATAAAAAACTTCCATATTGAGTTCATTGAATATCATGAGAAGTTTGATACTTGATAAGTGTTTTGAGATATAAAGGTGGTAATATTAGAGTGTGCTCGTTGAGTAATTGTGAAATTGAGAAATACTTGTGTTAAGGTTGGCAAGTCCCATAGCATGCACGTATGGTAAAAGTTGTGTGACAATTTTGACATATAAGGTGTTCTTTTATTGCTTTCCTTATGAGTGGCGGTCGGGGACGAGCGATGGTCTTTTCCTACCAATCTATCCCTCTAGGGGCATGCGTAGTAGTACTTTGCTTAGAGGGCTAATAAACTTTTGAAATAAGTATATGAGTTCTTTATGACTAATGTGAGTCCATGGATTATACACACTCTCAACCTTCCACAATTTTCTAGCCTCTACGGTACCATGCATTGCCCTTTCTTGCCTTGAGAGTTGGTGCAAACTTCGCCGGTGCATCCAAACCCCGTGATATGATACGCTCTATCACAGATAAACCTCATTATATCTTCCTCAAAACAGCCACCATACCTATCTATCATGTCATTTCCATAGCCATTCCGAGATATATTGCCATGCAAATTTCCACCGTTCTATTTATTATGACACGCTCCATCATTGTCATATTGCTTTGCATGATCATGTAGTTGACATCATATTTGTGGCAAAGCCACCATTCATAATTGTTTCATACATGTTGATACGTCTCCAACGTATCTATAATTTTTGATTGCTCCATTCTATATTATCTTCTGTTTTGGACATTATTGGGCTTTATTATTCACTTTTATATTATTTTTGGGACTAACCTATTAACCGGAGGCCCAACCCAGAATTGTTGTTTTTTTGCCTATTTCAGAGTTTCGTAGAAAAAGAATATCAAATGGAGTCCAAACGGAATGAAACCTTCGGGAGCGTGATTTTTGGAACGAACAAGATCCAGGAGACTTGGAACCTCGTAAGAGAAGCTTCCAGAGGCCACGAGGTAGGGGCGCACCTACCCCAGTATGCGCCCTCCACCCTCATGGGCCCCTGTTGCTCCACCGACGTACTCCTTCCTCCTATATATACCTCACGCACCCCAAACGATCAGAACAGGAGCCAAAAACCTAATTCCAACGCCGCAACCTTCTGTACCCACGAGATCCCATCTTGGGGCATGTTCCGGAGCTCCGCCGGAGGGGGCATCTGTAACACCCGGATTATTAATGAACAGTAAACACCCCGGTTACTGTGCCAAACCTCTCTTTGATTCGAACCCGCTCTAAAACAAAATCAAAACAGAAGCAAAGATAAAAAGTTTCAAAACAAAAACTAAAAATGTTCGAGGGTTGTCTAAAATAGCAAACCTAATTATGGTGGGGTGCACTAATTTTTGTAAAATGCTATGGCATTTTAAATAAACTGAAAACAGAAAAGAAAAATAATAAAAGAAAAGAAAGAAGAAAAAAGAGAGGGAGGGAAAACCCCCTGGCCCATTCCCCCTGGCCCATTCCCCCCCCACTTGGCCCTCGCCCTGCCCATCCCCTCGGCCCGCCCAACACCGCCGCTTAACCCCACCCCCATGGCCGAACCCTAGCCGCCCCACTCTCCCCGCGCCCCCACCCGTTCCCTCTCCCCCCCTCGCCTGGATCCAGATCGGGCGAGGCCCCTCACCGCCCACCTCGTCTCCGGCGCCCCCGCCGCCCCACCGCCGCCTGGGACCCCCTCCTCCTCCTCTCCACCGCTGGGGTCCCTCCTCCTCCGTCGCCCCAAGCACGAGCACCACCTGGTCGACCCGACCCCTCCGCCTCCCGGCCGGCGAACTCGCCCCGCCGCCTCCTCGCCGGTCACCGTCGACCTCCACCGCGCCGCTTCCCTAGACCCCACAGGCGCTGTGAGCTCGCCTCCTTTCCCCCCCGTCGTTCCCTCTCTCCTCCCGAATCGCCCCGTCGCCCGTCTCTCGTCGCCCGCCCGACCCTCCATGGTCACGCCCCCCCCCCGTTTTCCCTCTCCCCTCCGTGACCAGACGGCGCCCCGAACCCCCCACGGCCGAAACCCCTTGGCCTTCCCGTTCGGGCACCATGACCACTCCGGTCGCCGCGCGCCCGGCGTCATGCCCGTCGGCGCCCTCGCACCCCGACCGAACCCCGCTTGCGCTCGGCCACCCGCCATGGCTGCGGCCTCCGCCGCCTGCCGCCACCCTCGGCCGCCTCGGTCCCCGTTGGCCTCGGGCTCGGGCTCCGCCCGAATAGCCTCGCCGTCTTGTGCGACCCTCTGCGCCTGTTCGGTGGTGCCGTCTGCGCCGCCTGCCGCCCTTGACCCGTTTGGCGCCTGGTTTGTACAGGTCAATGACATGCAGCCCCACCCCTCACGAGCGGTTATAAACAAAAGGAAAATAAAATTAAATAAAACTAATTAACTAATTAATTAATTAATTAATTAATTAATTAATTAAACTAATTAATTCGATTAATTAACCCTAATCATTAATTAACCTAATTAACTAATGTTAATTAAATCGATTAGGGTAATTAGATATTAGAGAATGACGTGCGGGACCCACACTGTCAGGGGTTGACTCAGTCAACCTGTTGATCTTGATGTCGACATGACATCATGCTAATGTCATAAATGCATTTTCGAAATTAATTAAATAATTAATTAAATTCGAAATTAATAAAATCTTTTAAAATCATATCTTTTAATCCGTAATCCGGATTAAAATATTTTCAACATGAAAGTTGCTCGAGCGACGAGGCGAATCCAGATCGCGATCCGTTCGTCCACCACACACCCCTAACCTATCGAACCTGCAAACTTTCCTCTCCGGTTCATCATCGACAGACGTCCGGGCAGGAAAACTTCCCGGATGTTTCCCCCCTAATCAGTACCCCCTCATACCACGTTAGGGCACGCCTAGCATCGCTTCTTGACATGTCATGCATCGATATGCATCTGTTTACTTGGTATTCATTGTTTCTTCCCCCTCTTCTCTCCGGTAGACTACGAGACCGACGCTGCGGTGGCGGTTCGACTACGGTGTTGGCGACCCTCTCTCTTGCCGAGCAACCAGGCAAGCCCCCCTTGATCACGGATATCGCTTACTCTTATCTACACTGCTTGCATTAGAGTAGCATAGCATATTCTTGTTTTCGATTACTCCTATCTTCTTTGCATAGCTTTGTCCTTGTAACTTCATTGTTACCTTACCGCAATCCTATATGCTTAGTATAGGATGCTAGTACATTCATCTGTGGCCCTTCATACTTGTCCGTCTGCGTGCTATACTATCGGGCCGTGATCACTCGGGAGTTGATCACGGTATATACTATATACTTATACATGATACATGTGAGACTAAAGTCGGTCGGTGATGGAGCACCATGAGTGGATCTTTGTGGCGGAGCGGCAGGGCAGGTTGAGACCGCCTAGGAGAGAGGTGGGCCTGGCCCTGTTCGGCGTTCGCGGTTACTTAACACGCTTAACGAGATCTTGGTATTTGATCTGGGTTGGCTCTGAGCTTATACGCACTAACCATCTACGCGGGAGTAGTTATGGGTATCCGGCGTCGTGGTATCGGCCGAAATACTTCAGACGTCGTGACGGAGCGGCGCGCGCCGGATTGGACTGGAACGCCTGATGGGCTAGGTCTGCTTCCGGCCGCGTAAGCAACGTGCAGGTGTGCTCAGGGCGATGGGCCCAGACCCTTGCGCGCTTAGGTTTAGACCGGCGTGTTGGCCTCTGTTGTGCCTTGGTGGGGCTGCGGCGTGTTGATCTTCCGCGGCGGGCATGACCCAGAAAGTGTGTCCGGCCAAATGGGATCAAGCGTGTTGGGTAAGATGGTGCACCCTGCAGGAAGTTAATCTATTCGGATAGCCGTGATCTTGATAACAGGGCGACTTGGAGTTGTACCTTGAGCTTATGACAACTAGAACCGGATACTTGATAAAACACACCCTTCCAAGTGCGACATACAACGGTGGTCGCTCTCGCTCAGGGTTATGAGCAGGGGATTGCCGGGTAGGATTATTGCTATATGATGTTACTTGGAGGACTTCAGATCGTCCCCTCCTACCTGTTGCAAGACAGGTGTCCAGAAGCGTAGTCTTCGTTAAGACTAGCTATCCCCCTCTTATTCTGGCATTCTGCAGTTCAGTCCACTGATATGGCCCTTTGCACATATATCCATGCATATGTAGTGTAGCTCCTTGCTTGCAAGTACTTTGGATGAGTACTCACGGTTGCCTTGTTCCCCCTTTTCCCCCTACCTCTACTCGATTGCTGCAACCAGACGATGGAGCCCAGGAGTCAGACGCCACCGCCTATGATGACTACTACTCTGGAGGTGCCTACTACTACGTGCAGCCCGCTGACGACGACCATGAGTAACTTAGGAGGATCCCAGGCAGGAGGCCTGCTCCTCTTTCGATCTGTATCCCAGTTTGTGCTAGCCATCTTATGACACCTTGTTTAACTTATGTCTGTACTCAGATATTGTTGCTTCCGCTGACTCGTCTATGATCGAGAACTTGTATTCGAGCCCTCGAGGCCCCTGGCTTGTATTATGATGCTTGTATGACTTATTTTATTTGTAGAGTTGTGTTGTGATATCTTCCCGTGAGTCCCTGATCTTGATCGTACACATTTGCGTGCATGATTAGTGTACGGTTGAATCGGGGGCGTCACAACATCCATCACGGAGGGCTTCTACATCAACACCATAGCCTCTCCGATGAAGTGTGAGTAGTTTACTTCAGACCTTCGGGTCCATAGTTAGTAGCTGGATGGCTTCTTCTCTCTTTTTGGATCTCAATACAATGTTCTCCCTCTCTCTCGTGGAGATCTATTCGATGTAATCTTATTTTTGCGGTGTGTTTGTTGAGACTGATGAATTGTGGGTTTATGATCAAGATTATCTATGAACAATATTTGAATCTTCTCTGAATTCTTTTATGTATGATTGGTTATCTTTGCAAGTCTTTTCGAATTATCAGTTTGGTTTGGCCTACTAGATTGATCTTTCTTGAAATGGGAGAAGTGCTTAGCTTTGGGTTCAATCTTGTGGTGTCCTTTCCCACTGATAGTAGGGGCAGCAAGGCACGTATTGTATTGTTGCCATCGAGGATAACAAGATGGGTTTTTATCATATTGCATGAATTTATCCCTCTACATCATGTCATCTTGCTTAAGACGTTACTCTGTTTTCATTAACTTAATACTCTAGATGCATGCTGGATAGCGGTCGATGAGTGGAGTAATAGTAGTAGATGCAGGCAGGAGTCGGTCTACTTGTCTAGGACGTGATGCCTATATACATGATCATACCTAGATATTCTCATAATTATGCTCAATTCTAACAATTGCTCAATAGTAATTCGTTCACCCACCGTAAAAATACTTATGCTCTTGAGAGAAGCCACTAGTGAAACCTATGGCCCCCGGGTCTATCTTCATCATATTAATCTTCCAATACTCAATTATTTCCTTTGCTTTTTTACTTTGCTTTTATTTTACTTTGCATCTTATCACAAAAATACCAAAAATATTATCCTATCATATCTATCAAATCTCACTCTCGTAAGTGACCGTGAAGGGATTGACAACCCCTTATCGCGTTGGTTGCGAGGATTTATTTCTTTTGTGTAGGTATGAGGGACTCGCACGTAGCCTCGTACTGGATTGATACCTTGGTTCTCAAAAACTGAGGGAAATACTTACGCTACTTTGCTGCATCACCCTTTCCTCTTCAAGGGAAAACCAACGCAGTGCTCAAGAGGTAGCAAGAAGGATTTCTGGTGCTGTTGCCGGGGAGGTCTACGCAAAAGTCAACATACTAAGTACCCATCACAAACCCTTATCTCCCGCATTACATTATTTGCCATTTGCCTCTCGTTTTCCTCTCCCCCACTTCACCCTTGTCGTTTTATTCTGTTGGGGAACGTAGTAATTTCGAAAAATTTCCTACGCACACGTAAGATCATGGTGATGGCATAGCAACGAGAGGGGAGAGTGTATGTCCACGTACCCTCGTAGACCGTAAGAGGAAGCGTTATAACAACGCGGTTGATGTACTCGTACGTCTTCACGATCCGACCGATCCAAGTACCGAACGCACGGCACCTCCGAGTTCAGCACACGTTCAGCTCGATGACGATCCCCGGGCTCCGATCCAGCAAAGCGTCGGGGATGAGTTCCGTCAAGACTGACGGCGTGGTGACGATGATGATGCTCCACCGACGCAGGGCTTCGCCTAAGCTCCACGACGATATGACTCTACGGCGCGAGGGCTTCGCCTAAGCTCCGCGACGATATGACCGAAGTGGAATATGGTGGAGGGGGCACCGCACACGGCTAAGGAACGATCCGTAGATCAACTTGTGTGTTATGGGGTGCCCCCTGCCCCGTATATAAAGGAGCAAGGGAGGAGGTGGCGGCCTAGGAGGCGCACCAGGGGAGTCCTACTCCCACCGGGAGTAGGACTCCTCCTTTCCTAGTAGGAGTAGGAGAGAAGGAAGGAAAAGGAGAAGGGAAGGAAGGAGGCGCAGCCCTCCCCTAGTACAATTCGGACTAGGCCTTGGGGCGCGCGGCCTGCCCTAGGCAGCCCTCTCTCTTTCCCGTATGGCCCAATAAGGCCCAATACTTCTCCGGCGAATTCCGTAACTCTCCGGTACTCGAAAAATACCGAATCACTCGGAACCTTTCCGAAGTCCGAATATAGTCGTCCAATATATCGATCTTTACGTCTCGACCATTTCGAGACTCCTCGTCATGTCCCCGATCTCATCCGGGACTCGAACTCCTTCGGTACATCAAAACTCATAAACTCATAATATAAGCATCATCGAAACCTTAAGCGTGCGGACCCTACGGGTTCGAGAACTATGTAGACATGACCTAGAACTATTCTCGGTCAATAACCAATAGCGGAACCTGGATATCCATATTGGCTCCTACATATTCTCTGAAGATCTTTATCGGTCAAACCGCATAACAACATACGTTGTTCCCTTTGTCATCGGTATGTTACTTGCCCGAGATTCGATCGTCGGTATCCAATACCTAGTTCAATCTCGTTACCGGCAAGTCTCTTTACTCGTTCCGTAATACATCATCCCGCAACTAACTCATTAGTTGCAATGCTTGCAAGGCTTAAGTGATGTGCATTACCGAGAGGGCCCAGAGATACCTCTCCGACAATCGGAGTGACAAATCCTAATCTTGAAATATGCCAACCCAACTTGTACCTTCGGAGACACCTGTAGAGCACCTTTATAATCACCCAATTACGTTGTGACGTTTGGTAGCACACAAAGTGTTCCTCCGGTAAACGGGAGCTGCATAATCTCATAGTTGCAGGAACTTTGTATAAGTCATGAAGAAAGCAATAGCAACATACTAAACGATCAAGTGCTAAGCTAACGGAATGGGTCATGTCAATCAGATCATTCAACTAATGATGTGATCCCGTTAATCAAATAATAACTCTTTTGTCTATGGTTAGGAAACATAACCATCTTTGATTAACAAGCTAGTCAAGTAGAGGCATACTAGTGACACTCTGTTTGTCTATATATTCACACATGTATTATGTTTCCTGTTAATACAATTCTAGCATGAATAATAAACATTTATCATGATATAAGGAAATAAATAATAACTTTATTATTGCCTCTAGGGCATATTTCCTTCATATTCGCCCTCTCTTTTCCGTTTGCCTCTTTTTCTCTTGCTTTTTGTTTGCTCGTGTGTTGTATTGCTTATTTGTCACGATGGCTCAAGATAATACCAAATTATGTGACTTTACCAATACCAACAATAATGATTTCCTTAGCACTCCGATTGCTCCTCTTAGCGACACTGAATCTTGTGAAATCAATGCTGCTTTGTTGAATCTTGTCATGAAAGATCAATTCGCCGGCCTTCCTAGTGAAGATGCCGCTACTCATCTAAATATCTTCGTTGATTTATGTGATATGCAAAAGAAGAAAGATGTTGACAATGATATTGTTAAGTTGAAGCTATTTTCTTTTTCGCTTAGAGATCGTGCTAAAGCTTGGTTTTCGTCTTTGCCTAAAAATAGTATTGATTCTTGGAACAAGTGCAAAGATGCTTTTATCTCTAAGTATTTTCCTCCCGCTAAGATTATCTCTCTTAGAAACGATATTATGAATTTAAAGCAACTTGATCATGAACATGTTGCACAAGCTTGGGTGAGGATGAAATTAATGATACATAATTGCCCTACTAATGGTTTGAATTTGTGGATGATTATACAAAATTTTTATGCCGGATTGAATTTTGCTTCTAGAAATCTTTTAGATTCGGCCGCGGGAGGCACTTTTATGGAAATCACTTTAGGAGAAGCTACTAAACTCCTAGATAATATTATGGTTAATTATTCTCAATGGCACACTGAAAGATCTACTAATAAAAAAGTGCATGCGATAGAAGAAATAAATGTTTTGAGTGGAAAGATTGATGAACTTATGAAATTATTTGCTACTAAGAGTGTTTCTTCTGATCCCAATGATATGCCTTTGTATACTTTGATTGATAATAATAATGAATCTTTGGATGTGAATTTTGTTGGTAGGAATAATTTTGGTAACAACGCGTATAGAGGAAACTTTAATCCTAGGCCTTATCCTAGCAATTCCTCTAATAATTATGGTAATTCCTATAATAACTCTTATGGAAATTTTAATAAGATGCCCTCTTAATTTGAGACTAGTGTTAAAGAGTTTATGAATTCGCAAAAGAATTTCAATGCTTTGCTTGAAGACAAGTTGCTTAAAGTTGATGAATTGGCTAGGAACGTTGATAGAATTTCTCTTGATGTTGATTCTTTAAAGCTTAGATCTATTCCTCCTAAGCATGATATCAATGAATCTCTCAAAGCCATGATAATTTCCATTGATGAGTGCAAAGAAAGAACCGCTAGGATGCGTGCTAAGAAAGATTGCTTTATGAAAGCGTGTTCTTCAAATTTCTATGAAAATAAAGATGAAGATCTAAAAGTTATTGATGTGTCCCCTATTAAATCTTTGTTTTGCAATATGAATCTTGATAATGATGGGACTGAATATGATCCACCTTTACCTAGAAGGCGTTCCAAAAATTCAGAGTTTTCAGATCTTGATGCTAAAATTGATAAAAGTGGGATTGAAGAAATCAAAACGTTAGATGTTGATAAACCCACTATTTTGGATTTCAAGGAATTGAATTATGAAAATTGCTCTTTGATAGATTGTATTTCCTTGTTGCAATCTGTGCTAAATTCTCCTCATGCTTATAGTCAAAATAAAGCATTTACTAAACATATCGTTGGTGCCTTGATGCAATCTTATGAAGAAAAGCTTGAGTTGGAAGTTTCTATCCCTAGAAAACTTTATGATGAGTGGGAACCAACTATTAAAATTAAGATTAAGGGTCATGAGTTCTATGCTTCGTGTGATTTGGGTGCTAGTGTTTCCACTATTCCCAAAACTTTGTGCGATTTGCTAGATTTCCGTGATTTTCATGATTGCTCTCTAAACTTGCACCTTGCAGATTCCACTATTAAGAAACCTATGGGAAGAATTAATGATGTTCTTATTGTTGCAAATAGGAATTATGTGCCCGTAGATTTTATCGTTCTTGATATAGATTGCAATCCTTCATGTCCTATTATTCTTGGTAGACCTTTCCTTAGAAGATTGGTGCAATTATTGATATGAAGGAAGGGAATATTAGATTTCAATTTCCATTAAAGAAAGGCATGGAACACTTCCCTAGGAAGAAAATAAAATTACCATATGAATCTATCATGAGAGCCACTTATGGATTGCCTACCAAAGATGGCAATACCTAGATCTATCCTTGCTATTATGCCTAGCTACGGGCGTTAAACGATAGCGCTTGTTGGGAGGCAACCCAATTTTATTTTTAGTTTTTTTTGCTTTTGCTTCTGTTTAGGAATAAATTTTTGTTCTAGCCTCTGGTTAGATGTGTTTTTATGTTTTAATTAGTGTTTGTGCCAAGTTAAACCTATAGGGTCTTCTTGGAAGATGGTTAATTGATCTTGCAGAAATTTCCAGAAACTTTCTGTTCACGAAAACAATTGTTAAAAATCACCAGAATGCGATAAAATATTGATTCCAATTGATGCTGATCAATAATTGTTTTTCCTAGGTCGTCCTATTTTGGTTGATTTTTTGGAGTTCCAGAAGTTTGCGTTAGTTACAGATTACTACAGACTGTTCTGTTTTTGACAGATTCTGTTTTTCGTGTGTTATTTGCTTATTTTGATGAATCTATGGCTAGTAAAATAGTGTATAAACCATAGAGAAGTTTGAATACAGTATTTTTAACACTAATATAAATAAAGAATGAGTTCATTACAGTACCTTGAAGTGGTCTTTTGTTTTCTTTCGCTAACGGAGCTCACGAGATTTTCTGTTGAGTTTTGCGTTGTGAAGTTTTCAAGTTTTGGGTGAAAAGATTTGATGGATTATGGAACAAGGAGTGGCAAGAGCCTAAGCCTGGGGATGCCCATGGCACCCCCAAGATAATCTAAGGACACCAAAAATCCAAAGCTTGGGGATGCCTCGGAAGGCATCCCCACTTTCCTCTACTTCCATCGGTAACTTTACTTGGAGCTATATTTTTATTTACCACATGATGTGTGTTTTTCTTGGAGTGTCTTGTATGATTTGAGTCTTTGCTTTTTAGTTCACCACAATCATGCATTCTGTACACACCTTTTGAGAGAGCCATACATTATTTGGAAATTATTAGAATACTCTATGTGCTTCACTTATATCTTTTGAGTTATATAGTTTTGCTCTAGTACTTCACTTATATCTTTTAGAGCACGGTGGTGGATTTGTTTTATAGAAACTATTGATCTCATGCTTTACTTAGATTATTTTGAGAGTCTTAAATAGCATGGTAATTTGCTTAAATTATCCTAATATGCTAGGTATTCAAGATTAGTAAAAACTTTCTTATGAGTGTGTTGAATACTAAGGGAAGTTTGATGCTTGATGATTGTTTTGAGATATGGAGGTAATAATATCAAAGTCGTGCTAGTTGAATAGTTGTGAATTTGAGAAATGCTTGTGTTGAAGTTTGCAAGTCCCGTAGCATGCACGTATGGTAAACGTTATGTAACAAATTTGAAACATCAGGTGTTCTTTGATTGTCCTCCTTATGAGTGGCGGTCGGGGACGAGCGATGGTCTTTTTCTACCAATCTATCCCCCTAGGAGCATGCGCGTAGTGCCTGATTTTTGATGACTTGTAGATTTTTGCAATAAGTATGTGAGTTCTTTATGACTAATGTTGAGTCCATGGATTATACGCACTCTCACCCTTCCATCATTCCTAGCCTCTTCGGTACCGTGCATTGCCCTTTCTCACATTGAGAGTTGGTGCAAACTTCACCGGTGCATCCAAACCCCGTGATATGATACTCTCTTTCACACATAAACCTCCTTATATCTTCCTCAAAACAGCCACCATACCTACCTATTATGGCATTTCCATAGCCATTCCGAGATATATTGCCATGCAACTTTCCACCGTTCCGTTTATCATGACACGTTCATCATTGTCATATTGCTTAGCATGATCATGTAGTTGACATAGTATTTGTGGCAAAGCCACCGTTCATAATTCTTTCATACATGTCACTCTTGGTTCATTGCATATCCCGGTACACCACCGGAGGCATTCATATAGAGTCATACTTTGTTCTCGAGTTGTAATCATTGAGTTGTAAATAAATAGAAGTGTGATGATCATCATGTTCTAGAGCATTGTCCCAAGTGAGGAATAAAAAAAGAGAGAAAGGCCATAAAAAAAAAGAAGGCCCAAAAAAATGAGAGAAAAGAGAGAAGGGACAATGTTACTATCCTTTGCCACACTTGTGCTTCAAAGTAGCACCATAATCTTCATGATAGAGAGTCTCTTGTTTTGTCACTTTGATATACTAGTGGGAATTTTTCATTATAGAACTTGGCTTGTATATTCCAACAATGGGCCTCCTCAAGTGCCCTAGGTCTTCGTGAGCAAGCAAGTTGGATGCACACCCACTTAGTTTCTTTTGTTGAGCTTTCATACATTTATAGCTCTAGTGCATCTGTTGCATGTCAATCCCTACTCCTTGCATTAACATCAATCAATGGGCATCTCCATAGCTCATTGATTAGCCTCATTGATGTGAGACTTTCTCCTTTTTTGTCTTCTCCACATAACCCCCATCATCATATTCTATTCCACCCATAGTGCTATGTCCATGGCTCGCGCTCATATATTGTGTGAAGGTTTGTAAGTTTGAGATTACTAAAGTATGAAACAATTGCTTGGCCTGTCATCGGGGTTGTGCATGATGAGAGTATTCTTGTGTGACAAAAATGGAGCATGACTAAACTATATGATTTTGTAGGGATGAAAGTTCTTTGGCCATGTTATTTTGAGAGGACATAATTGCTTAGTTAGTATGCCTGAAGTATTATTATTTTTATGTCAATATGAACTTTTATCTTGAATCTTTCGGATCTGAATATTCATACCACAATTAAGAAGAATTACATTGAAATTATGCCTAGTAGCACTCCGCATAAAAAATTCTGTTTTTATCATTTACCTACTCGAGGACGAGCAGGGATTAAGCTTGGGGATGCTTGATACGTTTCCAACGTATCTATAATTTTTGATTGCTCCATGCTATATTATCTTCTGTTTTGGACATTATTGGGCTTTATTATTCACTTTTATATTATTTTCGGGACTAACCTATTAACCAGAATTGCTGTTTTTGCCTATTTCAGAGTTTCACAGAAAAAGAATATCAACCGGAGTCCAAACGGAATGAAATCTTCTGGAGCGTGATTTTTGGAACGAACAAGATCCAGGAGACTTGGAACCTACGTAAGAGAAGCTTCCAGGAGGCCACGAGGTAGGGGGGCGCGCATACCCCCCAGGGCGCGCCCTCCACCCTCGTGGGCCCCCTGTTGTCCATCGACGTACTCCTTCCTCCTATATATACCTACGTACCCCCAAACGATCAGAACAGGAGCCAAAAACCTAATTCCACCGCCGCAACCTTCTGTACCCATGAGATCCCATCTTGGGGCCTGTTCCGGAGCTCCGCCGGAGGGGGCATCCAACAGAGAGGGCTTCTACATCAACACCATAGCCTCTCCGATGAAGTGTGAGTAGTTTACTTCAGACCTTCGGGTCCATAGTTAGTAGCTGGATGGCTTCTTCTCTCTTTTTGGATCTCAATACAATGTTCTCCCCCTCTCTCGTGGAGATCTATTCGATGTAATCTTCTTTTTGCGGTGTGTTTGTTGAGACCGATGAATTGTGTGTTTATGATCAAGATTATCTATGAACAATATTTGAATCTTCTCTGAATTCTTTTATGTATGATTGGTTATCTTTGCAAGTCTCTTCGAATTATCAGTTTGGCTTGGCCTACTAGATTGATCTTTCTTGCAATGGAAGAAGTGCTTAGCTTTGGGTTCAATCTTGCGGTGTCCTTTCCCAGTGACAGTAGGGGCAGCAAGGCCCGTATTGTATTGTTGCCATCGAGGATAACAAGATGGGTTTTTTATCATATTGCATGAATTTATCCCTCTACATCATGTCATCTTGCTTAAGGCGTTACTCTGTTTTCATGAACTTAATACTCTAGATGCATGCTGGATAGCGGTCGATGAGTTGAGTAATAGTAGTAGATGCAGGCAGGAGTCGGTCTACTTGTCTCAGACGTGATGCCTATATACATGATCATACCTAGATATTCTCATAACTACACTACAAAAAAAAGACATCCGTGACATTTTGGGCCGAACGAATTTTTTTCCTGTCATACATATGACATTTCTATGACGATAATTGTGACAAAACCCGGTATCATCATAGATGTGGTGGGATCCTACTTCCATGACAAAAAATCATGATAGAAAATGGACTTTTCGTCCTGGGCGGGCCGGAGATGCAGGTGCATGACATTCTTTGGGCCATCCATGATGGAAAAAACCGTGGTGGAAGCGAGGGGGAGGAAAATTTCAGGGAGTTCCCGGTTACGGTGGGAGGTCGGGGGCCGAGCTATGTGCGTTTCTCTCGTACACGTACGCGCATGTGTGCGAGGCGTTGGCTCTAACTGAACCCGAGTGAGGCGTTGGGCTCTAACTGAACCCGAGCGATTGCATTACAGGCTACGTGTTCTCGAACCCGGCGATCAATCGATGGCTATTAATGAACCCGATCGGCGTTTCTTCGCTCTCGCTGCTAATCAAGCTGATCGATTGGATGAACAGTGAGTGTTGCGGGGGGGGGGGGGGGGTTGGATGAACAGTGAGCTGTGGCGTGTTGCCTCTGGATGAACAGTAGACTGTGGAGGGGTGGTTGAACAAGACCCCGTGGTGTGGAGGGCTGGATGAATAGTAGACAGTGGAGGGGTGCCCGTGGAGGGGTGGTTGAACAGTAGCCGGTGGAGGCTGGATAAACAGGAGCCCGTGGAGGCTGGAGGAGGTCGACGGTAGCCCGTGGAGGCTGGAGGAGGTAGACGGTGGAGATGAACAGTATCCCGTGGAGTCCCGTTTTGCGGTACGCCACACCCCTCCCGATGAACAGGACCCTGTTTCGACCATAGGAGGTCCGTTTTGTCCGTTTTGCGATACGCCACACCCCTCCGATCAACAGGACCCCCGTTTCGACCGTAGGAGGTCCGTTTCGTCCGTTTTGCGGTACGCCACACCCCTCCCGATCAACAAGAACCCCATGTCGACCGTAGGAGGTCCGTTTCCTCCGTTTTGCGGTACGCCACACCCCTTCCGATCAACAGGACCCCGTTCCGAACGTAGGAGGTCCGTTTCCTCCGTTTTGTCGTACGCCAGGCCTCGTTTCCATCGCCTATTCCATCCAAGCCCTCCCGATGAACAAGACCACGCATTCCGTTCCGATCCAGCCGGTTGGCTCCCACGCGTTCCGTTGCCTCCCAATGAACACGACGCATTTCGTTGCCTCCCCATGAACACGACGCATTCTGTTGCCTCCCCATGAACACGATGCATTCCGTTGCCTCCCCATGAACACGACGACGACGTTGTTTCTCCGTTCCGACCCAGCCATGTACACGAGCCCTGGCCATACGTATGCGCGAGTAGGCATTCGAGACCCCGCCCGTATGTACACATACGTGGCCGTATTTTCTTTCTTGCACCCTGGCCGCTGTACGTACGTGTACATGCTACGTGCGCGCCTCTACTATGACACGTACGCGCCTCTACTACGACGCGTGCGCGCCTCTACATCCACCAGCATATATGTACGTACACGTTCGCGACCAGAATGACAACGCTACATACGCTTCGACCAGGTGGGTCCCGACTGTCAGGCACTTCCTTGCCTGCGAAGATGTAGCTGGTGGGTACCAGCAGTCAGTGGGGCGAATCGTTTTTTTGCCCGGATGCACTTCCTTGCGTGCGAAGATGTAGCTGGTGGGTCCCAGTAGTCAGGGGGAAACATTTTTATCGCAAAATACAGTGGCCCGTCCGGTGGGTCCCAGCTGTCAGGTGGAGGAATCATTATTTTCCGCGTAATAAGGAGGCACTTCCTTGCTGCGGCCGTGGACCGAGCTGTCAGCCTCTCCACGTATAGTCCACGTCCGATGGAAGTCGTTCCTTGACCACGTTGACCACGCCGCGCCGAGAGCACCAGGGCGGTGGACGACAGCGAGGCCTAGGAAGGGGACGACGGGGAGCCGGGGAAGACATGGTAGTGGAAGCCCGCGCGGAGAGGAGTACGAGGGTTCACTGGTTTGGCCACGGTGTGAGGCTGCCGTCGCCGCAGGGCCTGGCCAGCGGTGGGAATAGTAGGGGGCGGTGAGGCCTCCGCGGCAGTACAGCCGGCCACGGGAGGCAGGAGCATGCGGCACGACCGGCGCTGCTTTGGGCGGCTGGAGCAAGAAGACCAGAGGTTGAAGAAGAACTACGGCCGTTGGATGGACATCGTACGGTCACTGGAGCTAGAATCATTCATATTGACTAAAGTTGACAAAGGCCCCCGTCCCAGTCAACTTAGGAGGCCCACAAGTCATCTTCCCACCATGGTGGGACCCAGCTAGCAGGGGGAGTATTCATTTTTTTGTGCGTAATAAGGAGGCACTTCCGGTGGGTCCCAGCTGACAGCGGGGGGAATGTTTTTTTCGAGAAATACGCTGGCCTGTCCGGTGGGTCCTAGCAATCAGGGGGGAAACTTTTTTTCGCGAAATAAGGTGTCCCATTCGATGGGTCCTTGCTGTCAGGTGGAGGAATAATTATTTTGCACGTAATAAGGAGGCACTTCCTTGCGGCCGCCTGGACCCAGCTGTCAGCCTCTCCACGTACAGTACTCTTCCGATGGAAGTCGGTCGTTGACCATGTTGACCACGCCGCGCCGAGAGCACCAGGGCGGTGGTCAGGACGACGGCGAGGCCTAGGAAGGGGACGACGCGGAGCCGGGGAAGTCGCAGCAGTGGAAGCCCACGCGGAGAGGAGTACGAGGGTTCACTGGTTCGGCTGCGGTGTGAGGCTGCCGTCGCCGCAGAATAACAGGGGGTGTGGGTGAGTAGAGGGATGGCCTGGCCAGCGGTGGGAGTAGTACGGGGCGGTGAGGCCTCCGCGGCATCACAGCCGGCCACGGGATGCAGGAGCACGTGACGCGACCGGCGCTGCTTTGGGCGGCTGGAGCAAGAAGACCAGAGGTTGAAGAAGCACTACCGCCGTTGGATGGACATCATACGATCACTGCAGCTAGAATAATTTATATTGACTAAGTTGACAAAGCCCTTGGTACGCGTCAACTTAGTAGGCCCACAGCTCGGATTTGGCAGAGAACATATAGCCCATTTGCAATTTGTAAGAATGTACAACCCATTTTTTAATTCTAATGGAATTTACTACAACCCATTTACAGTTTGTTAAAAGTACAGCCCAACTTCTAGCTAGGACAACGATTAATAATTTCAAACAACCACTCAAAACAGAATTCAAAAAATCCCACATTTTGATGGGATCCAAATATTTTATCCAAAATTTCTAGTCAGGTTAAATATAATTTCAAAATAAAGTTGTATTACGTTAAAATCCAACAAAATATTGCGCGTGCAACAAGTATTGAAATTAAAAATTTCAAATTCCAAAAATAATATATTTTTCAAACTAATTACGTGTTTGGTGCATAGTAACTGTCCAGTTATTATAATTACATCCCATTTATTATTTCTTAAAGTCCATTTTCTTGTTAAGCCTAATGCATACCTCCTAGGAAAGTTTGCAGCCAGCATGGCGGAGAATAATAAGTTGACCGGATATTGTGTACAACTGCCGCCCGATTGCATTGCTGATGTTGAAAAAAGGCCTGTGTAGTACAATACAACCTAACATGGTTACTCAGCCCACATTCAGTGATGCGGAAAGGCCCAAACAAGGCTTCAGACAACTTTTTGAAGTCACCGAGCTCAATTAATAACATAAGAAAAAAGTTAGATTACAGTGGAACCTAATTAAAAGCTGTCATGAGCAAATAAATAATTCAACGGGTCCCACTGGTGCGTGTGCGCGTGTGTGTGCGTGCGTGTGAGAGAGAGAGATAGAAAGAGACCCATCAGTTGATGCTCATAAATACATCTTTTAGCCATATGCATTGCTGATGCTCAGTAAAAACTTATATAGTTGACACAATCATATAGAACATCATAGCACACTGAACTTGCATACAAAAATTTCACGCAGGCAGCACAATCAGGATGGAAGCAGTGGATCGCTACGGGAAGGGCTATGTTGAAACCAACAAAGTCGTACATAATGGTTCATCGTCTTTATCAATGACGGGGAAATATCTTGAATGTTGTGCAAAGAAAACAGACAGACAACACAATAAGCTCTGCTAGCACATTAAGTTGACGTACAACCCTTTCTAAAAAAAGTTCAGGTACAAAATTAGAACTGGTCACAATCAAATGTACTGGCATATCAGTGCTTCACACCCATAGCTCGGATTTAACTAGTATCTGACAAGATTCAGTTGTTACCTCAAATTAGAGCACATCCAGGAAGCCAGCCCTGCCTCTTCTCCCAAAGAAGCAGTGGCCTCCGCCGCGCGATGGAGTAGGCCCTGTGCCATCCATCGTTCCGAGCAACACGGGGAAAGTCTAACGTTGACTCCTGTAATGGACGTTGTCGACGGACCCTGGCACCAGCGGCGGCGGCAGGACTTCGATTGATGGATTGACCACTTCTTCGACATGCACGAACACTCGATACAGGTACATCCCTAACGTGGTCCGCGGCGGCCTTGGTGGCGACGAATAGTAAAACCCCAGTTCCTGCACCGGTATCTCAACACCAATCACCTTTGGTATGGTGGACGACTTCTTCATCCATGCCATAACCGTCAGAGCCCAGCTGTCTGGAGGAACAAACATACTTACGAGCACACCTCCAAGGTCATTGATAAGCCCGTTCATGGACTCGCTGTTCCAAGCACGTCGAGGCATGCCATGGAAGGTAAGCTTTGTGAAAAACTCAAGATCAGAGGGCACCGAGCCCTATCCTGGGTGCCACCGATCAAAGCTCACCAGCGCGCCATCGCAGAACAAATGCCGTGAAGATTCGAACACACAACTGCAGTCGAAAGTTGTCCGGAACCTGACGAAGAAATCAGCCAATGGCGGACAGACTTTGACGAGCAAGTCACTTATTTGGATGCCGTGCGCAATGTGAAGAGCTTTGACAAGGTCGTCCGACGAGACGAGAGGCCGGTCGCCGTTGATGGTTACCGTCAGCACTTTGCCGGCAAACTGGTCGTCAAGCGCCGCCATGCCACTGTTGAGCGACAGCACGCAGCGACCGAAGGCAGGACGGACCTCAGGATCTCCGGCTTGGAGATCCGCGTTAACCGGCAACATGATAGTGCGCTTGAGTACAGGGAGTACAGGAGGGGGATTTGGGGGAACTTGAGTAGGAATCGAGATTCCAGAGGTGGGGGAGGGGCGGGAGACCGGGGATGAAAAGTTAGCATGAATTTCGAGCACGCGCCAATATGCTCTTGGCGCGCAAGTGCACGAAAACACCGGTGGCGCCCACATGTCGGCCTAAGAGTCCTTATTCTTTCTTTTTTGGAGAGCCCGACCTTTTTTCTTCAGGATCTTTTGAGAGCCCGGCCTGAGAGTCATAATTGACCTGTTTGGCATTGCGTTAGTACTCGGCCTATATTCAACGACACCTCACTGGCCCAAACAAGTGTACATCATCGAAAAGACACTGAGCTCAAATTATATAACTTGAAAAAAGGAGATATACTCTGAACACTGGAGAATGGTGATGCCCTCATTTAGCCCACCAGTAGTTCGAGACAATAAACAGTTCGAAACAACGATATATACAACATTCAAACACTGACTAGTGACTACTACTGACATAAACTGCAAGACATGATAGTTCAGAAGAAGTCTTGCTACACCACCAAAACGCACCCATCTGCAGCGCTCAGACTCTTGTGATCCAGACGAGAATGACATTCTAAACAGAAGCAACTATTACATAGTAAGAGTGACATAGACGAGGATGACCAAATGACAAGGAATATGCATAACAAAAGAAAGAACTACCCATCCAGAACCGGCAGCAAAGACAACAAAGTCATTCGAAGATATGATCCAACACCATCATAATTTGCAGCCCCGCTTCAGCGACCAGTGATCCGGAGACACCAGTACTCCACTGTTTTGATGCAATAGCCCAATTACCTATCAACCTGAAGGCTTGAACCACATCACTACCTGTCGTAATTGAGACATCCAAGGATCAAAGTTAATCTGGATGCCTTTGTCATTCTCACCTTCTTTTGGCTGCAGGCTGTATCATTGACAATCAGGGGAGTTTGCTCCCGAACTCCTAGGGCCCGCCGTGTAGACACAGTTTTCCATAGCAAACAGAGCCTCTCTGCCATCAAGGTCCTTGCCAACGGTGATCTCTTGGTTAATCGGATAATTGAGTCCGAGAAACAAGTGTGAACCAAGGCTGTTTACCCGCCTCCAACTAAAAAATCCTAAAGGCGCCAACAAGCTGGTATCCTGCTCATAGACGTAACAGCCACTATCCGGATACTCACGTATTACACGGTGCTTGTATACAGTGGGGGTTTTGCAATATAAGTTTTCCAGCTCATGTGTCCGAATGATCATCAGTCTTTTGCCGTCGTCTGATTGAGCGAGGAACCAGCTGTGCTTCCCTATTTTTGGCAAAGGTGGTGTGATTACAAAGGGCAGTAACTGTAGGGACACTACATCATATAAAAAAGGACATGCATTGTTAATGTAAGATCAGCATTGTTCAGAGTATGAGTAGGATAATGCAAGAAACAGCATTGATATGTCCTGTTGGGCCGGGAGGAAAATACAGGAAATGTATACTGGGTTGAAAATATAGAAGTGCCATGCATGGTTATACTCATGTTATCTCGCAATCGATTCTTCACAGGAAACTACCATGTCATGCATGTTATGTAATCATGTTCTGTCCTCACAAACAAAGTCTTCAAGGTAACTAACAGACCATGCATTGTTATATACTCATGTTCTGTGGGCAATTTTTTTGTGAGGATATTATTCTAGCCATTGATTGCTGAAGGGCGAATATAGGTATGTACACATGGTAAGCATTGCAGGATTTCACTACTTCCAAATATAGAGTTCTCCATATGCACATTTACTTCCCTAATGTATGGTTAGATGAAACCAACAATGTGGTGCATGTGTCTACATCATGAAAATGAGGAAACTAACATGCCCATTGATACACACTCATATTTAGTAGTAGTATATAGATTACTGTAAAATAAGGATAATATAAATATATTCCTAACCGTCTGATTATTCAGGGTATAAATTGGCTGTAATGACATGGTCACAATCGCATGAATTAACTCATTCCAAATATATCTGATTTACGGCGTCTCTAATACATTGCCATAGTTCTACTCAAATTCTGCTCAAACAGGGATATGCCAATCATCACAAAAAGTTCAAACAGTGTCATGGCGTCATCATTAACATGAGATGGAAACATCTTACACGCGCCGTCCCAGCAATAAATGGTGCCATCTGCTTTGTCGATCGCGTAGATGATGCCATTGTGTTCAATAGCATCACAAAAGTGTGTATCAGCTTTGACGATGATCCACTGCAAGCCGAGTTGTCTCCAGCTAAAGAAGGCACCGGCGTAAAGATAGGCGAGTCCGCGGTCGAACAAGGCAATTAGCTTGAAGTCTGCGTAATTCGCATGTCGTGTGGGCACTTGGCAGATTACAATCTTCTGCAAAATAAGGTCCGTCCAACTGACGTAGTAATCTAGTTGACTTGGACCGTGATGGTAATACTATATATAATCCAACGGAGGAAGGATAATCTCATGGGAGGTCTGGAAGTTCACGAGCACCAACTTTTTACCGTCTTCTCTGAAGGCAGCCATCCAGTGGGAGTTCATGCCGACCCAGTACATACCTGCCAAGAAGTTTCGGGCGATGGTGATCAGATCGATGTCGAGGGAAATGATGTACAACGACCCACTACATACCTGCAAAGAAGTTTCGGCTAATGGAGATCGGATTGAAGTCGAGGGGCATCATGCACGCCTCCGTATCATGGTAAGCCAATCTCGCAAGACCAGATAGCAGCAAGCAGGGTGTCTTGAAAAGCTTAGGCCTCACTTCGACGATGGCCGTGTGCATGTCCCTCGAGCATGCAGCCAGCCGCAGGGCGCTCAACATATCCATACACGGACAACAGAGGGCGAGGATGTCATAGGGGAGATTGCTCCAATCGTGGCTCATATGGATGCTTTCTTGTTTCGCGTTCGCCATGGTGGAGTTTGGAAGGGGCTTGATTTACGGGGGAGAAGGATGTCGGTGCTGGAGCGACTAGCGAGGGAATAGTGGTACTGGGGGAGGCGAGTGAGGCAACAGTACACAGGGGCACAGTGAGATGGAGACGGAGACAGAGACGGAGAAGGAGATGGAGATGGAGTGGTGCTATGGGAGCGGAGAGGGAGACGAGGCGAGGCGCCAATGTGCTATACATCGGCGGTGACAGACTGCACAGTGCACAGGGTGAGGCTGACTTTGGTAACCCGAACACGCCGCCTGGACTAGTGTCAGGCACAGGGTGTTGTCACTTCACTGTGAGGACCGGATGAATAGTATTTTGACCATCAAGTGTACCGCAACTACTACTACTACTACTACTACTACTACTACTACTACTACTACTACTACTACTACTACTACTACTACTACTACTACTACTACTACTACTACTACTACTACTACTACTACTAGTAGTAGTAGTAGTAGTAGGAACATGAGTACTCCAGTATTGTATAGCGGAAATAGGTCTCCCGTGATAGCATGCCTGTTCACTTCATCGTTCAGGTATCATCCATATTGCGAGAAGAACCAAATTCTCGTGCATGCCCAATCAATGCCCTGCCGCGATGCATGTAGTGGTCATTCTGGTGCATCAAGGACGGCATGCAGATCATTCCACACTTGAGAAGAGGAAAAATGGTAAGGTAGAACACGGCAGCAGAGGAAGAGAACGCTGGCTAACTAGGCTGGGAGGGGATCGAGCAGGAAGTTATTGCTCCACGCCTAAAGGTTTTGGGAAAACCTGATTTTCATAAGGTGACTTATACTCACCTAAACGGAGGGAGTATTCCTTAACCAGAGAATGTTGTGTCTCCCACTCACGCGCTCAAAAAAAAAAAACTACGACACATTTTTTATCTGTTTGCATAGGTCCCACCTATCGGGAAGGATGTGCACGTACACGAACAGGTACGACTGATCAGTCTACCCGCATAGCTTTTTCGTTTAGTCTACCTAGCCGTCTAATCAACTGCCTGCACGCCACTTCTCCCATTTACTTCTCCATCGGGAACCGATTCTCCTTGGGTTCTTCACCTCCCCTTCCTCTTCATTTGCATCCAAACCCCACTGCGTTCACATTGTTTTAACCTCTTTAAATAATCATCTACTACTTCAGTTAGGCTAGCCATCTAATCCTAATTCTCCAAACCATAGCCCTCCGTTCCAGCGGTTCCAAATGGCGAAAGAGATCGAGATGCAGGTTTTTAGCGTCCAACATGTCCTCGTTGAAGGCTCGATGCGCATTGTTGCCACTGTAACCATCCATCCAAGGGTTGTTCGGCAGTGGATCAACAATGTATCCAACTCCCTCGAAAAGGTAGATACAAGGGTCATCGGTCTCGACACAGAGTACACGGAGCGTGCCCCTGGGAAGATCCAGCGCGCCGCCGTCCTTCTGCTGTGCCTCGAAGATGATGTTTTGGTGTACCACATCATACACTCGCCCTCCATACCAGGTGAGCTTCAAGATTTCTTGTCTCGGGAGGGCGTATACTTCTGTGGGGTAGCCATCGAAGGGGACAAACAGAAGCTGGAACTGTACAACCTTGATTTGAAAAGCATCGCTGACCTACAAACCAGAATCAAAATTCCTGTAGAAGATTGTGATAAACAGACACCATCCCTATTCGACGTAGCAAATTTTGTGCTCGGTATAAATCTTCAGAAGGGTGACAAGATGGTGGCATTAAGGTCGTCTGGATGGGAGAATTATCCCTTGACATACGAGGGGATAAAATATGCTGCCCTCGATGCCCGTGTGAATTTCGAGATAGCTGCAAGGTCCAAAGAGCTTGTTGCGAAGCCGTCTCCCACAGAGAATGAGAAGAAGAAGAAGAAGAAGAAGAAGAAGAAGAAGAAGAAGAAGAAGAAGAAGAAGAGGCTCCACCAGCAGGAGGGCATTATGGATGGATGAACTATTTCCTCTCATGTAAAAAATTTATTCCCTCTCGGTGAATATTGATATATATGGACTATTTCGATGGTGTGCATGTCTTTGGAACAGAGTAGTAGCGTGGGTCCGCTTGACTATAAGGAACTATTTATCCGCATATATAGCTTTCTCTATTACTCCTTCCAAAGGATCGAGATGCACGATGCATGTGTCCGTAGACATGACATCTTGTCCATGGAAGTTCAACTACGACGACCATCACGTTTCATCTCGCGATTCCCACGACGCCACTCCAACCCACGGCACCACGCCCCCCGACGTGCGCCTCACCCCTCTCGGCCACACCGCCCCTATGCCTTTGTGTGCATGACATGTGGGCCACCTAAAATGCGGCGAGCATCAAGTTTCTACCACAGCCACCCGCGATTCCCACGACGCCGCTCGAACCCATGAAACCACACGTACCCCGACGCGGCTCACCCCTCTTGCCCCCACTGCCCCTCTGCCTACGGGAGCATTACATGTGGACCAGTCACCTATCGGGTCCACATGTTATTGACTCAAAGGCAGGTGTCGTAAGGCGCTGAAGCTCAGTCCCGACGGCCCTGAGAGGGAAATGTAACTCCTGCGCCAGGGCTTGTGGTGCTCCCGCAGCACGAACTCGTGCCAAACTCGAGATTTGTTTCTTTACTATACATGCACGCAACGATTTAATGGATATTGTAATCTCAACATGTGATGGGGAGCTCTAAATTTGAATTTGAAACTTATAAAACGAAAAGATTCAAAACAAATAAACTGGGAGAGAGGGAGTATATCATAGGATGTGTCCCATACAAAATAAGTCCCCTGGTTTGTCACAGCGAAGATGCAGTTAGAAAGGAGCACAACGTCTTCCTACTCGTATGGCAACAAATCGGCCGCAGACAGCATGGTCCGCCTTTGACCGCCATGTGCAAGGTTCGTGCTATCTATTCAATCTCACTGTGGTTCCATCGTACCAATTCATGCGGTGGCCCGTTGCATGGCTGATCCCAGTGTTGGACAAAGGTTCTACAGGAACGGTGTCACCGTTGTAAATGTTGTGCAAATTGATGTTGGTACCCTCCCGTACATATGCAAGCCAATCTCCACTCACACCGAGCCTAACCTGTGAAACAGTGGGCAGGGGGAGAATTAGGAAATGGACACGGAGGTAGTCTTTAGAATGCATTTACTACGTCATCAAACTCATCTTACCTGCTCATCGGAGGAAATCCGAGTGCCCCTCAACGTCAGCATCTCAAGGGGCGTCAACTTGCAACTACGGCCACGCCGCGCTAGAGAGACCCCTAAGGAAACATCCTCGTGCGTTCCACGGAACATCAAGATGCATTTGTATGAGTAGTTTATCTTGTGAGAGAAAAGGATGAACGAGGGAAGGCCTCTAGAGATAGAGATGGACACTACTACTACCAATGTACTGGCCCGTGCGTTGCAATGGATCCAAAGTAGTAGAATAATACTTGTTCACGTGCTTTAAATATAAACACTCTAGTTTTGATATATATGTGTCAGCAGACATGACAGCTTGTCCATGGAAGTTGAACCATGGCGACCATCTCGTTTCTTGTTTCTACCACTGCCACACCCACACGCGATTCCCACGACGCCGCTCCAACCCACGGCACGACGTCCCCCGACGTGGACATGGATCCTTTGATGTGGCTATCACTGCCTTGCCCTACCTTTCCTTCGCTGACAGGTGGGACCCACGCTTATGGGTCCCACATGTCAGTGAAAGAATGGTAGGATTGTTCGCGTCAGGGGATCCTCATCCCCCCGACGTGCCCCTCATCCCTCTCGGCCCCACCGCTCCTTTGCATATGTGCGCATGACATGCGGGCCAGCTGAACTGCGGCGACCATCAACTTTCTACCACAGACACACCCGATTGGACGCGGTTTGCCTGCTCCGCTGCTGTGCTCCGATCCGTAGTCCCACACCACCGAATTTTCATCCAGCGGCTGTGACACATTTTGTCCCGGGCATCAATCCTCAGATGGAGTACTTATGTACTACAGGTTGTACCCGCCGGTGTGGCCATCTACGCCTCGTAACGCCCCGACGCCCAATGTGGCACCCTCGCCACGGCCACGCCACCACCGGCCGGTTCATCTCGAACGAGTGAGTCACGAACCACGCCACCACCATGAGAATGACATGTGGGCCAGCCGCATTTAAGGTCCGCATGTCATTGACTCATAGGCCGGGCACTAAGCCACTGAAGTTCAGTCCTGTGGGCCCCGAGAGGGAAATGTAAATCCTGCGGCAGGCCTTGTGGTGCTCCCGCAGTACGAGCTCGTGCCAAAACTGGAATTTGTTTCTTACTACTACCAACAAGTACTAGTAATATACATGTGCATTGCACGCATGAGATTCTGGTGGTTTGTGCATTATGCTTCTACATGTGCAGCTTTCTGGATCCTAACATGTGGCAAAATCTGGTGGAATGTAAGGTTAGGCAAGTTTGATTAACTTAGGTGAGTTTTTGGTTCAAGCCACACCTGAGGCAAGCCACACTAAGGCCCCACATGGCATACACACAAAAAATGTGGCAAGATTCCCTTAGGCTTGCCAACTTGTGGCTCTCATTTTGAAGAACTAATAACATTGCCTAAGCTTAGTTGTGGCAAAGTTAGTCATGAATTAAGTTCAACCATGGAGTCTTCTATATTATACATGTGGCAGAATCTGGTGGATGATATCCAACGGCCAGTAGTGCTAGGATTTACCATCTCTGTACCGTCGGATTGGCTTCATCCAACGACCAACTTTCAAAGTTTTTCACACACTATATAGGGGGTATAGATATAGATGTGCCGGTCCGTTGCAATGGATCCAAAGTATATCTATTTAGTGGAGTGCACTCTAAACACATTATCTATTTATTTTTCTCTAACATTCCGTAGCCATGCAACCAAGCCACATAAGCTTCATGGGTGCCCCCCACATCATATTATTCATACACGTTGATTGAAAAAAAAAGATAAATCACCCAAAACAAGATCTTCCTGTTTTTTGTTCCTACGATGTTGTGCCGTGCACGTACCTACTAGTTGTATAGTGGTAGTACTAGTAATATAGTATTAGGAGTACAAACTTGGTACTAGTAGGAGTAGTACTAGTACGGAATGCTCCTACTCTATCAACGAGCCCCGTCTGACACCAAATTTCTTGGCTTCTGTGCTACAGCTAGATCTTCCCCTCATTTCTGTTTTTCAACCCAGCGGCGGGCGGGTGTCGGTTTGCTCAACGGTGGTCCCACATGAAAGTAAAAATGCTAGGCAACACGCCTTCCCTAAGCTATGTGTCGTGCCAGACGGGCCGTGTTGTACTCCCGATTCCTGGGCGTGTGGGGGTGCGACGCGAACGCGACAAGCCTTTTCCTTTTACCAGCAATGTGCCCGTGCGTTGCGATGGATCCAAAGTAGTAGAATAGTAGTATTTGTTCACAAACTTGAAAGAAATCACTATTTTTTTGATATACTCCTAATATATTACTCCCTCCGTACCTAAATATTTGTCTTTTCTGAGATTTCAAATGGACTATCACATACGGATTATATAGACATATTCTATTGTTTCTAGCAAGATGCCCGCGCGTTGCACGAAGCTGATGGAAAAGGTAGGCACAACTTATAAATTGACGGATGGAGTACTAGTTACAGTGATGCATATAATTAAGCAAATGGATCGCACATGTCGGTATTGAATGGAACGAGAATGCAACGGCACAATAAGAATTAAGGCCACGATGATGCGATCGCAGTGATGGTTACAGAAGGCAAGAAGAAAGAGGGATCCACGAACGTACGACCTCCTCCTCCTCAACTTAGTGCGCCGGGCCACCGACCGGCGGTTAAGGAGCGGCGGCTTTTGTGGCGAGGTCGAGGTGCTTCTCAGCAAAGGCATCCAAGGCTTCCTGCTGGTTGAGGAAGGCCAACGTCGTAGCGTCCTCACTGGCCTTGTAGATACCTATGTACACGATTTGCTCGTACACGTGGATGTGTAGGTCGACGAATTCTTGCAGGGCGAGGTGCCTCGCGGCGAGCGCGACCTCCAAGTGGACATTCTTCGTGGCGTCGGCGGGCAGTCGCAGGGCCACCAGTGCTTGAAAGAGGTTCCGCCCATGGAGGCCGATTAGGGTGGCAGGCAATGATGAGCCCGGGTGTGCGGGCTGGAGGAGTACGGTGATGTCGTCCACGAGCTTCTTGAGGACGGTGAACTTGTTGCTGGTGGCAACGATCATCTGGTCCAACTGAGAGTCGTAGTTGGCGTCGACGGTGGCCATCCACCAGCCGGTCTCCAACACCGTCTGGAGACGATCCTCGGCGCCATGCCGCAGGCCAGCGTCGTGGACCATCTGGCGCAGCCGCTGGCCGCTCACGCGCATCGCCGCCATGGGTCTGGAGTGAGCTATTTTGCGCTTAGTGTAGGTGCTAAGGCAAATGCTTAGGTGCGTACGATGTGGTAGATGCATTGGAATGGAGGGGGGCCTTTATATGAGGGCAATGAGGGCAAACTAAGTTGCATTCACATCGTGCAGCCTCTTTTCCCGGACCTCCTCCCATTACTTCCCTCATGCATTAATTGAAGGAGGATGCATTGGCCGTTCAACATATCGGGAACCGCTACTCCCTCCCTCGTCTGCATTAAAGCCGTATCGAGAACTGCGCCGCCTGCTGTCAAATCGAATACTCCCTCCGTCTAGGTGAGTATTAAGTCATCTTATGAAAACCAAATAGTAAACACATAGGCGTGGTGCATTAACTCTCACGTTGTTCCTTATTTTTTGACATAAATAGAGGAATAAACCAAGAAGAGATGTGGGGCTTGTATGCTTTTAATGACTTGAGACTATCAAACATGACATGCAAGTGGTTGCCTTTGCACGCAATGGTCAGTTCGTTGCACAAGAACAAATACAACCCACGTCAGCACACATGCATCTTATATAGCATCACATCCAATGGCTATAAAAGATGAATGAGACCAAATTATATCTCATCTAGATGAGTTCTAGAAAAACTGTATTAACAATACTTAGTACTCCTGCGCCATGTATCATATATTAGTATCATGTAGTACTTTATTTATTGCCATATATGACACATAGTACTCAACTCTCTCTCTTTCTTCGTTTAATTCTATGACACCTCATCAAAATTGCTAAGGCTAGTACAATTACAACCAGCCTTAGCAAATACTAAACATTAAGTTCTCTCGTTTTCCTCTCCACCTTGGTCACCTAGACGGAGGGAGTATACTGCGCGGGCTTTTCCGGCGCGGTAGGCAGGGCAGTTCCGCCTAGTTGGTTCGACAGAGACGCGAGAAGACAAGGGAGTAGGCTGCTGCAAACGTAGGGCTATGTGATTTGACAGCGAGTTACTGCTGGACAGGTGGGGCCCCATGATTTGACTTGCCATTATCATTTTATCTGTGGCGCTACGACCGGCGTGAGTCTCCCGATTCCTAAACACCTCCATACAGGTGCCTCTCCCAATGCTCCACCATGTAGTAGAGGCTGGCTCTTGCATGAGAACCCACTTCTCCACTTTTTCCTTGCCTCTCTTTCCTCCACATATGCAAAAATGCCATCTAAAGTGCACTATTGTACTTACTTGCTCCTACAGGTGCTTAAGCTTGCCACATAGGCATAAAGTCTGATGTGGAAAGTTAATCAAGAAGAGAGAGACTAGTTTGGTGATCCAAGGAAGAAACGGTGCTAAGTGCGTGTACCTAGGTGAAAAGACAATTTTCAGTCTATAGCTAATTAAATGAAGCAAACTTAGCAACACCATTTCATTGGAAGAGGTCACTCCTTGGCAAATGCAATAAATACTAGTACTCCCTGTGTCCCATAATATAAGAACGTTTTTGGCACTACACTAGTGTCAAAAACGTTCTTATATTATGGGACGGAGGTAGTACGAAGAAAGAGATAGAGAGAAGTAAAAAAAAATACACTTATAGCCAACCTTATAGCCAAAACCTTGTTGTAGTATGAGTGACTAAGTGATGACTATGTATGACATGCCAACATCAGATAGCCTAACGCACCGTGTTAAATATCCAAGGGCGCGACCGCACGAGCGACGCGGCGGTCGTGGTAGGCGCGACCACGATACGGGCTGCTGGCAGCCCTTGGATCTGAGATCAAACGGTCGAATGCTAAGTTGCTGAAAATTTGCAGAATATCCCTCCAGGATAGGATATTCACCCATAGGTCTAGAATCACGCCATGCAACCGTTCGATCTCAGATCCAAGGGCTCTCGGAAGCCCGTATCATGGGAGAATGGAAAGCCACTACCTTGCCGTTCGCACGCTGGCAGTTCGCTCCTACTCGTCCCTGCACGTCCTTCAATACTACGGCGATTCGCTCCTAGTCACCCCGTCCATTCACATTACGGCAGTTCCACTAATCCTAACCCTCCTCCCAAATCCATGGTGTCCCAAATCTCCCCGATTGGCGGTGAGTACAAGGTTAGAACCATCACCGGCGATGAGTTCGACGTCCTCTACACCCGTTCTTCTGTGATGGTGAAAGGATGCCTTTCTCGCTTCAGACGCATGTTCGAGGACTCAGATGATGAGTGGGTTGCTGGGCTAGATGTTGAGTACACCACAGTCCTGGGACGAGAGAAGGATCTAAAGGACGAAGAGAGGAAGAAGCCCGCCGTGATCCAGGTTTGCGTGCATGACTTATGCTTGGTCTACCACATATGCCATGCCGACGTTGAGTTCCAGGATTTTAAGGACTTCCTCGAGAGCAACCTAATCAAATTCGTTACTGTAGACTTTGGTAACGACAAAGAAGTCCTGCGTCGGATAGGCCTCATTGTAGGCAACACCTTCGACCTCTCATCAGCCTTCATTGCTGACCCTAGCAGGAGCCATGGTTCATCCTTCGTACGGTAAACTGGATAAACCTCCATACACATTTCATCGTCATGCATGGCAGCGGAATGTACTAGGTATAGACCACATGCACTACGCTGCAATGGATGGCTACCTTTGCTTCAATATCTACAAGGGTTGGATGAAGAGCAACAGCCAAGTGTGCGGTTCAAGCAAAGAAGTATCGGCCAATAGGAAGAGGGACAAGGATGAAGTCGAGGACGTGGACGAGGACTCCGAGTAAGGTGGCAGTGTCGTTGCTCATGGTGGTTCTAATGCAGTGTCTACCAGAATAGTTGCAAAGTTTAATTTCAGGTGTGCTTAATTTAATTTGAGGGGTGTGTTGTGCTGAGTCCCCAGCAGAACTATGTTATGTTTCTTCTTGTTACTTTAACTCTTCAGTACGTACATACTAGTATTTCTTACATTTCATCTTTTAGTTGGTATAGTACTACCACTCGTCTCTTCACATTATATACGTACAATATATACGGCCAACATCATATAGCCAGCAGTTTAGTTGTCAAAGAATTTCAGGGTGCTTAGTTTTGTCAAAGAATTCTAGGGTGCTTAGTTTTATTTGAGGGGTGGGTTGTGCACTTGTGCTGGACATTATTATTGTGACAAGCCTTTTTAATAGTACTATATGCATAATTTGGCGACGAGCGCTCTCTATATGTACCACCTTTTTTTTTATTTCAAGTTTTGCTCCATGGCGCAATCCATCGATACTACTACTATACAAAAGTGGAGTATATACATTTTTTTAAAGGCTAGAGGGCGGGGCAGTCTAGCTCGGTAGGTTTCACGAGAGGCGAGGGCCTTTGTGATTTGACGGCTCATTACTGCTGTCAAATCGAATAGTATCGCCGCCGCTGCTGCACGCCTGGCGCCCCATTAAACCCTTCGTTAAACCCGCATGCAAACCGAGAATCCTACTCCGCCACACGTCCGCTCATGAGCGGGCCGAATTAAACGCAACACCGCCGAGCTCCTCCCGTCCGCCTCGCTTTAAACGAGGCCAGACGCTGGCCAAGCTCCTACCGTCCGCCCTCTATTTACACGAGGCCAGACAGACAGCGGGCAAGAATCGCACCCCTCCGGCGCTCCCCATCTCCTCCTTCACCATTTTCTCCATTCTTCCGATGGCTTCCGATGAGCCGTTCTCTGGCATATTACCTGGCTGGGTGGCCCGCTGAGCCCTCCAGATACGGGCGAGGCCGCTCGGTGCTTCACCAACCTTGCTTGGCCCGACGGAGCAAGTTGCCTCTCCAAGCAGGCGCGTGGTTCAGCAACTCGCCGCTCCAGTTCAGCTCGATGAGGAGTGGTGAGTTGCGCCACGCCGACACGGCGATGAGCACGCCGGTACGGGCGCCGTCGCTGCCGCGTCGTACCGCGCCACCAGTGTTTGCGGTGGCCGTGCCTCCCGTGTCTGTGGGCGCGCCTCCCGTGCCTGCGGCAGCGCCATGCAGGCAGAGACAGAAGCTGGGTGCGTGGAGAGCGACGAGTCGGTGGCCAGCTTCTCCGTGTCCGCCGCCATCATCAAGGAGAAATAGAACACGGGAGGCCGCCGCCACTTGGGACCCATGAAGGCCACCGCCGAGGCGACGACCGCGGATTCAGGTGGTTTCTTTGCTGCTTCGTCTCTTCCGAGGACCTTCGTCGACCCCGCAAGTGTCTGACGGACATGAGGAAGACAAAGGGATCCACGGGCGGCCATTTAGAACTAAAATAAGTCTAGATACATCCATTTCTAGGACAAGTATTTCCGGACGGAGGGAGTATTAATTATATAAGAGAGCCGGATTGGCACCTCTTAGTTCATGTAAATGTAATGAAATCCATCATGTTTATACGAAGATCTGGCTTTTTTATATGAAATCCTTCATGCTTATATGAAATCAGTCCGTGTTTGCACGAATTTCATCTGGTTGGTTAGAGTTGTAAAAATGTATGACGCTGGCGTTTGATGTCGTCCTCCGCTTAAGGAAGCGGGAGGAAATATGCCGGCTGCCGTTTGAGATGCTCTTTATGCTGGAAATAATAGAGTGACATCCAATCCATTTTAGTTAATTACCTGTATGATTGTCCCTCTATAAAAAGTTAATTGCATGTACAGTGTACACGTGACTTGCAGGGTGGCTACAACTTCGTACAGAAAGTTAAAAAGAAACAAGTCCATGCTTAATCTTGTATTCTAAGTACTCTGTGGGTTCCACTGTCAGTACAGTAGCGAAAGAAGTATATATTAAATAAGTAGAGTAATATATAATATAAAAATATAAAGTTAAAAGACAGAATTCGAACTCATGTCATCGCGTCGCGAGCATCCGACGCTAACCTGCCTCACATTTTTGTTGTAGACCATGCTGGAGATATATCTCCATGTCTACTCTTATATATACTCCATTCGTTCCTAAATATTTGTCTTTTTCAGTTTTTAAATGGACTACCACATACGGATGTGTATGTAGACATATTTTAGAGTGTAGATTCAGTCATTTTGCTCCGTATGTCTTTTCAGGAAGGGGTCAGATTTGTCCTTGATTTATTTATGAGGTATCCAGATGGCATTGCACCACCAAGAAAAGAGGGTAACATCAAAATTATGGACTAGTTTTCTGAGTATGTTGGTAAGGTCCGGTCATAGTCACTTGTTGAAATCTCTAAAGACAAATACTCCTCCATTCAGAATATTGTCATCAAAATGGATAAAAGGAAATGTATCTAGACGTATTTTAATTTTAGATACATCTCTTTTTATCCATTTTGATGACAAGTATTTTCGGACGGAGGGAGTAGAAAACAGAGTTGGTGATGATGGTGTGCGTGCCATCCTGCAATATAGGCCGTCGGATTTATATCTAACAGAGAGGAAAGAAACTATGGCAATTTTGCAAAAATATACCCACACGTCTCTCCACGTTCGCAAATAAGGCCTTCCCTCGTTCAACCTTTTGTCTCACAAGATAAACTACTCATACAAATGCATCTTGATGTTTCGTGCAATGCACGGGCAGCTAGCTAATTTCTTTTAAAATAGTTGCTGCGATAATTGGGTTGAAGTGATATATTTTATGTCTGCCCCGAATGATTTCAGATTCACTAGTAGTAACAAAGAAAAGGTTGCCTTGTTAATTAACAGAAAAACAGGTGAAAACTATCACATGAGGCCGGTAAAACAAGGCACACTGGGTTCAGGTCATCGTCACTACAGCCGCATGCCAGAAAGTCTACATATCGAGGGGGCTACCGAGCGAGGCACCGAGACACAATGTTTGAGAGAGAAACCAATTGACAGATTATGATCAGATCTAGTTGTGACCCTTCTGCTGTCATTGTTGGGGGGGGGGGAGGGAGAGAAAGACGTATCGAGAGTGTGCGCGGTAGGCACAGAGGCACACCTAGCGTGTGTGTGTGTGTGCGTGTGTTTGAAAGAGGAGTAGATAGATTATTATCAAGATCGATGTGCCACCCTACTCTTCGGTTCCGGGTAGTGTGTGTGTGTGTGTGTGTATGTTTGAGAGAGAAGCCAGTTGATAGATTAGTATCAAGATCGAGGTGTCACCCTACTCCTTCGGTGTTGGGAAGTGTGGGTGTGTGTGTGGGGGGGCAGTGACACTCACATATCTCTACTCTTATAAAAAACAGAGTTGGTGATGATGATGTTCCTGCCATCCTGCAATATAGGCCATCTGATTTATATCCGACGGACAGGAAGGAAACTATGGCAATTTTGCAAAAAGATACCCACACCCCTCTCCGCATTTGCAAATAAGGGATTCCCTTGTTCATCCTTTTCTCCCACAAGGTAAACTTCTCATACAAATGCATCTTGATGTTCCGTGCAACGCATGGGCATCTTGCTAGTAGGGAGAAGGAGTGTGTGTGACACATATCTAGCTATATTAAGGGATATGTAGATAGCATATGTGTGAGAGACATTATTATACTTTGAGACATTAGTGGTTGTGGGTGGGCGGAATTAAAGGGGTGGGCGTGTTAGACATAGAGAGCGCGTGTGTTTCTGTATGAGAGACTTGTAGGACGGGGTAGAAAGACGAATTTAACCCCGGCGGAGGGAGAGAAATACACGAAGTGCGCGTGTGTGATTCTGCTGCCCACAGGGAAATGAGATATGTATGCACAATTCATTCACGTATCACTATCTAGCGATCGTGGACGTGCATCGCTTGAACATAAGTCAATATCTACTTTGTATCATGGCCAAAGGTACAATATCGATTCAACGCTATAAAGATTGGACACTCACATATCACATTTTTTTCTATTTAAATAAACCTTTTTAGTTGTGCATGCCAAAGTTACAGTGATGTTTCTTCAAACAACCAATGTAGCTATCATGTACATGCACCATTGTTACTCTTGCATTCAAATTCATTAGTCTTTGATGATTTAAGTTTCTATTTTGAAGTAATATATGTAATATTCATATATGAATTCAACGGGTACGCAATTTATGAAATGGAGGCTATGTAATCATATGAGGTAACACTTTTAAGTAGCTGACTACAATATCCATTTCTTTTTGTGTGCGTCTACACTAACACGTCAATGCATTATGTTTAAAGTAAATAACCAATGGCACTAAATTATCTATTTACATGAGAAATACATAGGCTGAGCGTTTGATCCCTTTATTTGTGAACGCGCCACTACACCCGTACGATTGGCTGCGCCCGTGTGAACGTCCAAGTTATCGGCGCATCATCCCGAGTTATTGTATTTTTTCTGGGGTGGACTTCACACCAGTTAGTAACTGCTGACGCGTGCCCCGTGTACACAGTCTAGCATGACCTTCCCGCTAACATGGTCCAAAATTAGTTGAAACTGGATACGAACGATCCCGCAGGCGGCAAAATCTCCCGCCTCCTTCTAAAATTTCCGCCACCTTAGTCTTTAGCATGCGAAATCCCCCTTTTGTCCTTGGTGCACGGAGACCAACAGTTACAATACCACCCTCATCTACATGATAGGTCGGGGCTGCTTTGGTAACTTCCAGTTCCCGCACTGCACGGCGCCCCCATTTCCTCTCCCCTCCCGTAAAATGACTAACTCCACAGCACCAGAGCATCTTACATCACGCCGTCCGTACTTCATCGCCCTTTCTCCCCTCCCCTCTCGAAACCCTAGACTGCTCATCCACCGCGCACCATAGCCCATTCATCGCCAACGGGCGTCCACCTCGCCGGATCTGCTTCTGCGGCCGCATCTACCCCTCCCACCTCCCCTAGAAACAAGTAGACTGCTCATCCACCACTGTACCACAGCCCATTCAGTGTCGGCCTTGTCCACGGCGCTGGATCTGCTTCACCGGTACTCTCGCCAACCGCCCAGACATCTTCGGTGGCTCATTCAGATTCCCCACCGGAGACGCTCATCACACCCCCGAGCCGCCCCAATCGACGCCTGTCGGACGGCCTCGATCCTCTTTGCCAACACCTTCCTCAACCCTACCAGAGCCGCCACGACACCTTCCTCAACCCTACCGGAGCCGCTTCGCCGACACCATTGTCAACCCTACCGGAGTAGCTTCGCCTATACCATTCTCAACCCTACCGGGGCCGCTTTGCCAACTCACAAGTCCACGGCCTCAGATCCGCTTCCTCGCACCCTCATCCAACCTACCAGAGCAGCTTCTGATGCCCCGTCCACGGCCGCAGATCCGCATCGTCGACACCACCCTTAACCCAACCACCGGAGCAGCTTCTGACGCCCCGTCCACGGCCGCAGATCCGCATCGTCGACACCATCCTTAACCCAACCACCGGAGCAGCTTCTGACGCCCCGTCCACGGCCGCAGATCTGCGTCGTCGACACCATCCTTAACCCAACCACCGGAGCAGCTTCACCTACTCCCTCGTCCACGGCCACAGATCCGCTCCGCCCACACCGTAGTCCACCCTACCGGAGCCGCTCCACAAACACCCTACTCGACGGTTCTAGATCTCCTTACCGGACCCCGACAGCCAGCGCAGCGTCATCACCCTCGATGTTTCTAACCTGATTCCCACCGTCTGGAGAGATGCCAAGCACCCGCCACGGCCTAGGTACTTGTCACCTTTAAACCCGTCAAGCATCACCTGCCCGATGTACTTCAAATATCCGGTCGCTATTACCTGTTATGCAGCTAGCAACAACTACAAGGATGATGTTTCTTCTGGATCTAACAACTTGGCCAACCAAGATCCTAGACTGAGGCATTGCTATGATCTTGTAAGCGTGTCTCTCTCTCTTGTATTGTTCTCAGGCTCGCCAAAGATGCTTTGCTAGGATTTTCACCAAGAATCCCTTTGTGCGCATAATGATTTCTACTACTGGCTGCTAAATTAGATATGTAGATGTCATACATGATACTACCTCGTACCTCCATTCCTAAATATAAGTCTTTCTAGAGATTCCACTATAGGCTACATACAGAGCAAAATGAGTGAATCTACACTCGAAAATGCATCTATATACATCTGTATGTGGTCCATACTGGAATCTCTACAAAGACATATATTTAGGAACAGGGACAGTACATTACACAACATCGCAGGTGGCATGTAGGAATTCTAGTGCACTACATTAGGCTCCCTTAGAGTGCCTGCTAGTCCAGCATACAGAGTCATGGCTAGTTTATGGTACGCACACAATCGTTAATTGGTGGTTTAAATATGCGTAAGGGATATGCAATGTAGTATCATGTAGAGATGTCTGAAATTAGCCGTGTCAACTTGCAGATAGGGTTACACAATGAAAAAGTACAAGATCTATGTGGCAATTTCGTGGAACATCGCAAAAAAAGGAGAGGCAGCGGTGAGCCTATACAGTGTGCTATGGTACGTCACTCCTCCATTGCAATCATCGTGACATGTTATTTGTATGCCAGTTCTATTAGCCAAGTTTCTTAGGGACAGTTATTACGAGTTATCCTTAGAAAATAAGCACTTGCGAATATAAGCTCCATGTAATAAGCCAACCAGTTCTTTTCATTGCATTTTCAGCTTATCTTTGGTATGATCAGTGGAAAGTCTAGATTGCAATATATTCTTTTCATTTTGCTGCCCATATAGAAATTAATTTGACTTGCAAACATCACAAATTGAACCCAGTGCAGTAATTAATATGATAGGAAAATAGACCATCACGATTTGCTCAAAATGCAAATACAAAGATACCATCTACTTGGCACAATCTACTTTGGTCAATGTTTTCCATAGAGATCCCATTGCCTAATTTAAATGAAGAACGCATGACCCACATTTAAATGAAGAACAATTATTTATTGAAATTCGATGGTCCAAGTGGCTGGTTATTATCGTATAGCAGCACCACCTGAAAGCATCATATAGCAGCAGCAGCAGCTCATAGCAACTCATCATACAACAGTAGCAGTATGCAATTCATCATATACCAGCAGCAACTCATAGCAATTCATCATATAGCAGCAGCAGGAGCAGCTCATAGCAATTCATCATATAGCAACATCAGGAGCAACTCATAGCAATTCACTATATAGCAGCAACACGAGTAGCTTGTAGCAACTCATCATATAGCAGCAGCAGCAGCTCATAGAAATTCATCATATAGCACCAGCAGCTCATAGCAACTCATCATACATCAGCAGCAGCTCATAGCAATTCATCATATAGCAGCAGCAGGAGCAGCTCATAGCAATGCATCATATAGCAGGAGCAGAAGCAGCTCATAGCAATTCATCGTATAGTGGATCAGAATGAAAATTTGGCAAAACATCAGAGGAGATCCTCACCTTGTTGGATGAGCTCATCCTTCTACAGCACCTCAAGGCCATGACCTGGGAGGAGGGAAGAGGGAATAAGGTGCCTTCTGCCGCAATGTGGCATCAGCCATAGTTGTGCAGCACCCGCCGGAGTAGTGCGTTGGACGAACCACAGTGGAGCAGCTGCTGGAGACCATGAGAATGAGGGGCGGCGCCCGAGGGAGGAGCAGCCAGGGAGATTTGCCCCTACTCGCCGGCCATGTAGCCTAGCTGGACATAGCATCGTCGAGAACCAGGCCAGATGGGACCAGTGGCGACGGCTCGCTGGAGGAACCCTAGTGCTGCAGGCAGGTGCTCGAGGTAGAGGGAAAGGGGAGAGGAGATGCAAGCGGGCAGGGCAATGAATGCTTGCGTGTTTATTTTTACTTGAGGGTCAGGTGTGACACGGGCGTCTGTAGTTGCATTTTGAGTGTAATATAGGTAGACAACAGAGTCATTTCACTATTCCCCTTCCCTTCAATTTTTAGTGAGGTTCTACCCGAAACACCCCCTTCCAAAGCGAAATTAGTTAAGCCCAAGCCCATAACTCAAAATGACTTCTTTACATCTTTTATGGCTTATTTTGACAATATGCCCTGAAAAGGCGGAATCGAACTGGCCCTTAACCTGCAATTCAATTATGCGTGCAATGATGAATCACTCCTGCCTGCTATCTGTACATTTAGACATCATCATACATGGCATAACCTAATACATGTGCATTCCATTGTAGAATCTGGAATATGCAATGTTTATGTTAGTTCATACGCTGCACATGATGTGTAAATGCCCCTTAAATCTGGTCAGTCAAGTGATGGTCTTTAAGCCTCCTTCTTTGCTTCTTTTCTTGATATGTAAGATTTGCTCACACATCTGTTCAATTGCTTGTTTGCATCAGCCGGCCATACTAGGACTGTTTGCTTTGACTACTTGTTGTTCTTGACCTAACACTCTAACAGAGCTTGTCAAAGATATAAAGACTAAGGGCTGCTGTAGTGGGGCCTTGTCTAACTCATAGGTGACATAATGGTTTGGCTGTACACTACAGTAGGTTCTCCAAGAGTACCTGGAGATCCAGTTCGAAGGTATGCCTAGTTTTTACATAGTGCAGACATAGTAAATGCTCATTTCATTGTGTGAAAGTGCAAGAGATGCGGCATGTTTCATTATGTGGTGTTGTTTTGTTATAATCTCATCCTTTTGTGTTCACAGACTGGAAAGTATTCATATTTATCTTCCAAGGAGACGAGTAACTAGTTTGTGTCACCTTGCAGAGGGGGTGCAATGAAGATAAGATTGAGGATTTCCAAGTACAAGATGTTAGGAAGGAGCCTTGCAAGAGAAGTAGGAGCTGCGCTGAGCCTCTTCAACTTGCTAAGGTAAGTCATTGTATGCAACTCAACAGTTCAATTCCTTGTTTGTTTCAGGCATAGTTAATTTTCTCTTTTCAATTGCTTTATTTGTCCTCAGTTAATGAGATTCCAAATAATCATGCCTGATGTTCGGTACTTGTATCACTATTAGTTGACATAATTAAAGGCCTTACCATTTAATTACTCTGCCGAAGTGTGCCTAAAGCATTGAAGTCTATTAACCAACTATTATTGCATGAGGCTCACAATCTAGTTTATACTACGCTAATGATTGCATAGTTTTGCCTCCTGTAGTATGTTTGTATGAAACCCTCTACTGTTCATTATGCTCCCTAAGACTTTAATTGAGGCACAGAATGG
Organism: Aegilops longissima; assembly: GCA_021605205.1. Taxonomy (NCBI): domain Eukaryota; kingdom Viridiplantae; phylum Streptophyta; class Magnoliopsida; order Poales; family Poaceae; genus Aegilops; species Aegilops longissima. The sequence goes on along the minus strand of CM038676.1, from coordinate 42,224,629 downwards.
CCAACTGCTTGCTTACTTATACGCAACGTGCTGTCTAAATTTGTAACTTGTCTGTGTTTTCGATTGGGCCCCAACATCATGCTCCTCTGATGAGCTAAGAGGGATTTCTGTATGCAGGCTGCACAGACTATATTTTTTATAATTTTTAAAATATCACCTGCTTATGCTTCATGAACTGTAACATTTTTTTTGAAAGTGATGTGTAACATTATTGTTAGTCCTGTTTTGCCATGTAGTACAAAATAGTGTCTTGTTCGCTTCACTGTTGTAACTATATTTTTTCCCTATTCATGTGTACTTACAAAAACATTTCAGGATGAAGTGACATCAACACAAAGATCTGCAAGCAGTGCGGTATGGCCGTTACCGAATGATTATGGATTGGAATTGGAATGTGCTGATGTTCTCGAGCATCAACTAGAGTTGGCAAGACAACGTGTACATGATTGTCAACGTATAACCAACAAGTTGAGACTGGACATGCAGGTATTAGATGCAGGGGTAAAAAAAACGAAACAAGACACTGAGGTAACCATGAAGGAATTGGAGATTTTGCAGACTGAAATTGTGCTATCTGAATCCGGCCAATCCTATTTTCTAAAGAGATTATAGTTCGAATGGAGTTAAGTTGATGCACGTCCATGATGTATGAGCTGTATTTGCCCAGTGTATGCAATTTGTTGTTTGTGTATGCTTTATTATCACCTATGCCGAACCATAATGCCCAGTGGGTATAATCGGCTGTAATTTCTTTATTGTATTATGTAGGATTATTCTACCTTTCTATGCCTTGATCTCTTTGTTGTATAGTGTATGCTTTTTAGAGGTGATAGTATTGAGTAGGATAATTCTTTGAATATGCTATATCGTTTAAACAGGGGCCAACTCGCCCGACCATGGCCCTTCACGGGCCGTCGGATCCATGGGCCTTCTACGTCTCGTAGGATCCATGGGCCTTCTACGTATCGTAGGATCCATGGGCCTTGTACGTCTCGTAGGATCCATGGGCCTTCTACGTCTCGTAGGATCCATGGGCCTTCTACGTCTCGTAGGATCCATGGGCCTTCTACGTCTCGTAGGATCCATGGGCCGCCGACTCATTTATGGGTCTTGTACGGGTCTTTAATGGGCCGTAGACGGGCCTTTAATAGAAATCGTACGTTTTATGGCTGACCATAACAGGCCGTTAACAGGCCGTATTTGGTGATGCTATGAAAATGGCCCAACAGACTAAGGGTCCACAAACGGGCTGACTGTAACGACGGGCTGAATTTGGCCCACAAGCAGAAAATGACAGTAACGGGCCGTAAGTAACCGAATGCTGCAAATGAGCCCAAGAATAAATGGGCCCTCAGAAGGCCGAAAGTTAACTTGGGTTGGAAACGGCCCAACGGAATAACGTGCCGTTAATGGGTATAAAGTGATACACTGTTCATTACGGGCCAGTTTCACCACGGGCCGTTAATGGGTGTAAAGTAATACACTGTTCATTACGGGCCACTTTCAGCACGGGCCGCTAATGGGCCAAGAGTTACAAAGGGCCTCATATGGGCCGAAAGACGTCATGAGCTATACATGGGCCAAAAGTGAAAACGGGCTGGAATCATATTGGATGGCCCAGATGACGCTACTGGGTCTAATTCGGATAAGGCGTAACGGGCCTTGGGTTAGCGGGCTGTAAATGGGATATATGCGAACATGCTGTTAACAGGCTTTCCATGGGCCGGCCCGCCAGCTTTTGACCAAGTCAAATGGGCCAGCCTTTTCACAGGAATGGGCCACTGTTGGGCCGTGCCACGTGTCGACGTATCATAGGCTGTCGGTGTACAAAAGTAGGGGCTCTCCTTTTGACCCCCTTTACTTGCGCACGGGCAGTCAGAGCCTCCCACCACGGCCGCACTTAACAGGGCAGGGAAAGGGAAGCCGGAGAGAAGCTGAAGGCACAAGACGAACAAAGCAACGACAAGGACCAAGGCCACAAAGATCAGATGGACGAAGCAGGTTTCCCCGGCAAGGACCCTTGCCGGGGTAGCCTCAGCGGCCCAGGCAAGACCCTTGCTGGGGCAGCTCGCCCACACTAGTCGAGCGAGCCACCCTCGAGCCCACCAACACTCGACAAATGCATTGGGACAGGGCTCGGGAGGCACTTCTGTGGTGGCATGCAGATCCTTGTGAAGACAAAGAATAGTCAAGATCATATGAGGATAGGAAGGCAGCCATCCTCACTGAAGAAACCCACAAGACCCCCGACAAGATCCTTGCTGGGGACGCCTGCGCGCCACGGCAAGACCCTTGCCGGGCCACCCGGCAAGACCCTTGCCGGGCCACTCGGCAAGGCCCTCGCCAAGCGCACCAGCAGGGCCACCGTCAGGCCCACACCAGCCAAGTCTTCGCCGCCGTTCGCATGCAGCTGCCGACCCAACCAGCTGGGCAGGCACCTGCGTGGCAACATGCAGCCCTTCGTGGAGGCTCCACCACCGCACCACCTCAGTTGCCTGCGTGCCTACATGGCACTGCATGCATCGCTGGCTTGGGCGTATGTCGAAGCTTGGAGGAGCGGCGACGGACGGGACGGGCCTCGCCCCGTACACGATAAAGTGAAGGGACACCTAAGCCTCGCATTAAATGCGCTTTGTCCTGTAATACCAGCGATAAGCTCATGACACTGTAGCACTTTCCACCTCCTGTGTGCCACTGTGGCAGCCCCTTTCGCCTATAAAACGAGGCCCTTGGCACACGGGAGAAGGATTCGGCTCTTTCGAACCTCGCAGCACCTAGAGTTAGTTCAAGATGTCAAGAACACTAAATACATCCACCAAAGCAGGATCGTAGGGTTTTACGCATCTTTGCGGCCCGAACCTGGGTAAATCCCTTTGTGTTGTCTGCTAGTCCCGCTCTTCTCATGATCCCCGCGCCCCGCAACCGTAGAAGGGATTCTAGTGATCCCATAGGTGTCGTTTCCCACTGACATCTTTGGCGCACCAGGTAGGGGGCGTAATTGTGAGAATCAGGTCTAGCAGTCGGCCTTGCTGTACTTCATCGCCACGGCTCCTACGAAGGAGGCGGCCAAGAAGGCGGCGCTGCCCGTTGACGCGAAGAACGCCGAGGCGGTGACGAGAGAGCTAAGTCAGGCTGAACTTTAAGTTTTTCTCTTTAAATATAAGGTTATTATCCTGGACGGTTCGGCCTATGTATGGAGATCCTGTACGCAAAGGGGCCCTCATGCGATCAACAACGCTTTTGTTCTGCTTCGAGCCTGCTCAACAGTTCAAGCGGCCGCGTCGAGAATGGCAGGGTAGCCTTTCGCCATCGGCAACGCTCTCGGTTCTGACTCGAGTCAAGCTCGACAGTCGAGCGGCCGCGCCAAGGGCGGTAAGGTGCTTTGCCCGGCAACAAGCACACCTGGCAGGCTGATGGGGATTCGTCCTCAGAGCACCGCCCTGGGTTTACGTGCCGGCAAGCTTACCCGATCGACGTGGGGCGAACATACAAAGGAAAATCAAACAGGAAAATAACATGCATAGTTTCGGGGGCACTGTAGAGTTATATTACACAAATTGCCGCCGCGGTTGTAACTAAAGATAGCATTGTCTTGGTCATGAACCTGCAGCGACGATGGAGAACGGGGTGCCTAGTCCCGACGCTGGCCCTCCACCCTCTTGATTTTCTTGTTGCGGCTGAGGATGGGCTGGATACGCTCGTTGAGCGCCGCGATGTCGGCATCCTCCGGCAAGCTCTTCAGCACAGCTCCGAAATCAATGTCTGGGTGCCAGTGCGCAATCTTGGTGAGCACCCTGGTCATGGTCCCCCGACAGAGTATCCGGGATTCCTCGGCCAGGGAGGCCGCCCGGTTGGAGTGGAGCCGCCCCAGGGCGCTGACGACCTTCTCAAAATATACAGTCAGGTTGGCATTGCGGCTCAGGCTCGCTTCCGGGGCCTACCTCATCTCCGGCATCCCCATAAAAGCCAGCTGATCGGTGGCCGAGTTTCCAACGACGGCAAGGCGCTCGAGCCAGCGTTTCTCGCCCGCCTTGTGGTCCTCGAGGTTGGCGGTCTCGTTCATCAGCAGCTGCTTCTCCGTCTCCAGCTCCTTGGTCAGGATCCCCTCCCGGGTTCTGGCCTCCGACAACGTCTCCTTGAGCTCTCCCAGCTTCAGCTTGAGGTCTTTGATGGAGATGTTGGCTTCGGAGAGCTCCCCAGACTTGCTGATGACCTTGCCTTGCGCCACCGTCAGGGCGCCTTTGAGCGTGGCCTTCTCCTGGGCCAGCTTTAGAGCTTGCCCCTCCAGTTCCTTTACCCTGCCGGCGTGGGCCTGAGCCTGGGCGTTGAGTGCTTCCTGATGCCTCCGCTCCAGCTCTTGGGTCCGCTACAGGATGAGCTTGTCCACCTCTTCATCCTTGCTACGGAGCGTGGCGGCAAGCTTCTCCTCGCGCTCGGCAAGGTCCTCTTCCTGGGTCTTCAGTGCAGCCTCGTGCTAGGTCCGGGTGGCTTCGGCTTCGTCGGCCAACTTCTTCGCCGTCTCCTGGGCCTTCTCGACGTCGGCCAGCTTCAGGGCGAGCTCCACCTCACGGTTGGCCAGCTCGCCAGGGCGGCCTTTAGTTCGTCCTGGGCCTAGCGGAACCTGTCTTGCGCCTCGGCGACACGCCCTCCAAAGTCCGCCTCCGCCTTCTCCACCAACGCCGTCCTGGACTTGGCCTTGTCCAGACGGGCGCGGTGGAGCGCCTGAAGCTTCCGTAAGCTGGCGCCCATATCCTGGAGCAGCCGCTCCTCCTGGGAGCCGGCGCCACCGACGCCCGGCTCATCGACGATTTCGAGCCCGGCGGCGGCAAGCGCCTCCTCGTCAAACACCTCTCCCTCAAAAGGAGCCCTGTGCTCAACGCACCAAGGATATGGATGAAGAGGTGGTCGCTTACCCTCATGTACCTGCCGGAGCCAGAGGCAGCGGAGGAGGAGGGAAGATCATCAAACGACACCTCCTCGGAGTGGCCTTGCCGGCTTCCCCAGCAGGCCCCTTGCCGGGCTCTTCGGCAGGCCCCTTGGCGGCATCCTCGGTGGCGCCCCTGGCGCTCTCCTCGGCAGCAATCCTCTCCGCCTCCGCCACGGCATCCGCGGCGACCTCCTTGATGGTGGTGTCGACATCCTCTGAGGAGGGGTCTGGACGCCAAGAAAGAGACAAGGCGGAGCCAAGATCAAAAGTCAAAAAGGAGAAAAAATAGAAAAAAGGAATGCAAGCAGAAGTGGAGAGTGAGTGGCTTACCCATGCCGGGCCGTGTGGCGGGAGTCCCTTCTCCGCCAAGGTATGGCGTCGAGGCGAAGCCACTGGCGCCTGTGTTCTCCCCCTCCTCCTCCGTGTGTGTGGCCTCGGCGCTTGGTGCCCTTGCCGGGGACGCCCCTCGGGGCGGCGTGGTCGACGGGGGTGGCACGATAGGAGAAGCCCTCTGCGGCTCCCCTTGGTGTTGCTCTCCTCCTACATCCACGACAGGGTCAGTGCCAAAGCATCGCGCATTGCGCACGTTGACAAGGGACGGGTGATGGACTTACGCTGGGGGCTGCTGTCCGGGCTGCTCGACACCACCAGAGGCGTACTGGGGGTGCCTGCCAGGGGCTAGCCACTCGCCGAAGTCCTGGCCCTCTTTATCCTCTGGGCCAGCGTCTCCACATCCCTGCAAGATGAAGACAAGTAAGCATTGCCGTCAGGGGAGGCCGAGGAATAAGGGAGGAAAGCGAAAGCTTAATCTTCGTTCTCTTCCTCCTCCTCCTCTGTTGCTTTCCTCTTTCTCTGAGGGCTGAGAGGCCCGGGGTCTCTCTCCGGGCTCAGGGGCCCGAAGTCAAACGCAATCCCCGCGCCGATGTTTGCCGGCGAAGTGGGAGGCGATGGCATCCGGGCACGTTTGGACGATGAAGAAGCAGATGTCTTCTTCTTCGATGCCACGGCTTTCGCCGTTTTCTTCATCGCCACCGCCCTCGTCTGGCGCACGGGCGCCTCCTGGGCTTGCCGCAGCTGCACGGCCTGGTCGAGGCGGACCGGCTCGCCGGAGCTGGCCCGCCGCAGGACCCGCCTCTTTCCGGTGGCCGGAGGATCGACAGTCGCGGTCCTCTCCTCCTCACCCTCCTCCTCCGACGACCCGTCGCCGGCGTCTTCAACGAGGGGAGCCCCGGTGTCCACGTCGCTGGCCTCCCCAGCGGCAGCTTCCCACAGGGCGAGCTCCCCCTCCTCCGCCTCCGCCACGGCCTTGTCCACCACGCCGCCGGCGCTGCCAGCCTCCTTGACGAGCTTTGCCTCCTCCTCGGCACGCCTCACCTCCTCCACCCTGGCGACGATATAATCCAGCTCTGCCGGAGAGGTGTCCTGGATAAGCCGCGGCTCGGCGGTGACATATACCTCGTGCAGGGTGTCGAAGAACTCCTACACCGCGAGCTCGTCCAGCTCAACCCAGTTCGGGCCAAGGCCATGCGCATTGAAGAGCGGCATCATGGCAATGATCTCGTTCCGGCGAGAGTTGTTGCTCAGCGGGACCACTCCCACCGGCAACTTGAAGACAGGCTCCTTGTCGACTTTGGCAGCCTTCGCGGCGGCCCTGGAAAGCTTGTCAGACCGCTCGACCTCGCCCACGTCATCGACCTCAAGCTGGAAGATCCGTTGGCACAGATGGGCGTGCCTCAACATCGTCAGGTTGTTGTCGAGGCCGGGGCGGAGCCTCATGATGTCGGCAACATTTAAGAAGAGCCAGGTTGGCCTCCTCTTGTCGTCCAGAGGGGCGATTCGTTGGTGGATGAAGTATGCCCTGACCATCTCGAGGGTGAGCTTGGCCTGAGTGGGCCAAAGAATCCTGGTGGTGGCGATCATAAGCTTCGCGTCGTAGGCGCCGACGTCGCCCCGGTCACCCCCACGGACCGGCGGTTTCTCGCGAACCGCACAGAATGCTGGCGGGTCCTCCTCCTCAATCTAGCACCACCGGCCCCACCATTCTTCCCACCTCTCCTTCATGGCACCGTCCGGGTACGCCCCCTTGGCCCTCGGGATCCAGGCGACACAGCCAGCAATGGCGCCCCCTTTTTGGATCCGAGGGGAGAAGTAATGGCGAAAGAGCGCCATGCTAGGGTGCACCCCGACGAAGCCCTCGCAGAGGTGTGCGAAGAGAGCCATGCACGCCACGGCATTCGGGGTGAAATCCAAGAGGCAGAAGCCGTAGGTGTGCATGATGTCCTTGAAGAAATCAGAGAAGGGGGGACAGAGCCCGCAAGAGAAATAATCGACGAAGAAGGGGTACCGATGTGGGGAGGGCCCAGCGCTGGCAGGGACGACGTGCGTGGCTAGATGCCCCGTTTTCTCTCCCCCGGTCTTCACCCCCCACAGATCCTTGAACATCTCCCAAAGCTCGGGCACGCCAACCGTCGAGGGGAAGTAGGCGGACTGCGCCAGCCGCGCCACCAGCTCGCTCTCCGGCTGCTCCGACACACCGGCATCCTTCACCGCTCCCTTGCTCTTGGCGGACTTGGGGGCCATAGCGGCTGCGGGGAGCAAAAAAGCAGAGGATGGCGAAAGCACGGCGGTGATGGACGAAAGCAGAGAGGCTCGAGAAGAAGGGGGTGGCGGTTCTGAGATTGGAAGAAGGCGCAAGGGAGGGGTAAAGTGAGCAGCGCGCCCGCGGTTATTCCTTTTTATGGTGAAGGCGCGAGCCGCCTCCTTTCCCATTAACTGCGATATGACGCATGCGTGCGAACGTTGTCCCACGCATGCCTCCCACGTCATGCATGCGCATGACCCCCACGTCGCGCGTTCAACGCGGGTCATGGAGAAACGCAGCGGACGGAGCAGTTATCATGTAAAATCCGCCCTAACTGCCCACAAGACCATCTGGGCCTGGCCCAACAACGTGCTGCGCTTATGTGTGGCCCAGGCCCGGGGGCTCCTGTCGGTGTACAAAAGTAGGGGCTCTCATTTTGACCCCTTTACTTGTGCACGGGCAATCCGAGCCTCCTGCCACGGCCGCACATAAGAGGGCAGGGAAAGGGAAGCCGGAGAGAAGCCGAAGGCACAAGACAAACAAAGCAATGACAAGGACCAAGGCCACAAAGATCAGATGGACGAAGCAGGTTTCCCCGGCAAGGACCCTTGCTGGGGCAGCTCGCCCACGCCAGCCGAGAGAGCCACCCTCAAGCCCACCAACACTCGACAAATGCATTGGGACAAGGCTCGGGAGGCACCTCTGTGGTGGCATGTAGATCCTTGTCAAGACAAAGAATATTGAAGATCAAATGAGGATAGGAAGGCAGCCATCCTCACCGAAGAAACCCACAAGACCCTCGGCAAGATCCTTGCCGGGGACGCCTGCGCGCCACGGCAAGACCCTTGCTGGGCCACCCGGCAAGGCCTCGCCAAGCGCACCAGCAGGGCCACCGTCAGGCCCGCACCAGCCAAGTCTCCGCCGCCGTTCGCATGCAGCTGCCGACCCAACCAGCTGGGCAGGCACCTGCGTGGCAACATGCAGCCCTTCGTGGAGGCTCCACCACCGTGCCACCTTAGCTGCCTGCCTGCCTACATGGCACTGCATGCATCACTGGCCAGGGCGCGTGTCGAAGCTTGGAGGAGCAGCGACGGACGGGACGGGCCTCGCCCCCATCCCCAATAAAGTGAAGGGACACCTAAGCCTCACATTAAATGCGCTTTGTCCTGTAATACCAGCGATAAGCTCGTGACACCGTAGCACTTTCCACCTCCTGTGTGCCACTATCGCAGCCCCTATCGCCTATAAAAGGAGGCCCATGGCACAATGCAGAAGGGTTCGGCTCTTTCGAATCTCGCAGAACCTAGAGCTAGTTCAAGAGCTCAAGAACACTAAATACATCCACCAAACCAGGATCATAGGGTTTTATACATCTTTTACGGCCCGAACCTGGGTAAATCGCTTTGTGTTGTCTGCTAGTCCCGCTCTTCTCACTATCCCCGCGCCCCGCAATCGTAGAAGGGATTCCAGTGATCCCATAGGTGTCGTTTCTCACCGACATCTTTGGCTTGCCAGGTAGGGGGCGCAATTGTGAGAATCAGGTCTAGCAGTCGGCCTAGCTGTTCTTCATCGCCACGGCTCCTGCGAATGAGGCGGCCAAGAAGGCGGCACTGCCCGTTGACGCGAAGGACGCCGAGGCGGTGACGAGAGAGCTAAGTCATGCTGAACTTTAAGTTTTTCTCTTTAAATATAAGGTTATTATCCTGGACGGTTCGGCCTATGTATGGAGAGCCTGTACGCAGAGGGGCCCTCCGGCGATCGGCAACGCCTTTGTTCTGTTTCGAGCCCGCTCAACAGTTCAAGCGGCCGCGTCGAGAACGGCAGGGTAGCCTTTCGCCTTTGTTCTAAGTATTGAGTTTTAATTCTTGAGTTGTAAGTAAATAAAAGTGTTATGATCATCATTATTAGAGCATTGTCCCATGTGAGCAAAGGATGATGGAGACTATGATTCCCCCACAAGCTGGGATGAGATTCTGGACTAAATAAATAAAAAAAGAGAAGAGGCCAAAAAGAAAAATAGAAGGCCCAAAAAAAGAGAGAAAAAGAGAGAAGGGACAATGTTACTATCCTTTTCCACACTTGTGCTTCAAAGTAGCACCATGATCTTCATGATAGAGAGTCTCCTATTTTTATCATTCTAAGAAGCATTCCACATCAAAAATTCTATTTTTATCATTTACCTACTCGAGGACGAGCAGGAATTAAGCTTGGGGAAGCTTGATACGTCTCCAATGTATCTATAATTTTTTATTGTTCCATGCTATTATATATTCTGTTTTGGATTTTTAATAGGCTTATATATACACTTCTATATTATTTTTGGGACTAACCTACTAACCGGAGGCCCGACCCAAATTGCTGTTTTTTGCCTATTTTAGTGTTTCGTAGAAAAAGAATATCTAACAAAGTCCAAACGGAATGAAACATTCGGGAGAGTTATTTTTGGAACAAACATGATCCAGAGGACTTGGAGTGGACGTCAAGCAACCAACGAGGAAGCCACGAGGCAGGGGGCGCGCCTACCATCGGGGCCCCTCGCGGGCCCCTCGTGGCTCCACCGACCTACTTCTTCCTCCTATATATACCTATGTACCCCCAAACCATCGGGGAGCACCACGAAAAACTAATTCCACCGCCGCAACCTTCTGTACCGGTGAGATCCCATCTTGGGGCCTTTTCCGGTGCTCCACCGGAGGGTGCATTGATCACGGAGGGCTTTTACATCAACAGCATAGCCTCTCCGATGATGTGTGAGTAGTTTACCTCAGACCTTCGGGTCCATAGTTATTAGCTAAATGGCTTATTCTCTCTTTTTGGATCTCAATACAAAGTTCTCCTCGATTCTCTTGGAGATCTATTCGATGTAATCTTCTTTTGCGGTGTGTTTGTCGAGATCCGATGAATTGTGGGTTTATGATCCTGATTATCTATGGACAATATTTGAATCTCCTCTGAATTCTTTTATGTATGATTGGTTATCTTTGCAAGTCTCTTCGAATTATCAGTTTGGTTTGGCCTACTAGACTGATCTTTCTTGCAATGGGAGAAGTGCTTAGCTTTGGGTTCAATCTTACGGTGCTCGATCCCAGTGACAGTACGGGAAACGACACGTATTGTATTGTTGCCATCGAGGATAAAAAGATGGATTTTATATCATATTGCATGAGTTTATCCCTCTACATCATGTCATCTTGCTTAAAGTGTTACTCTATTCTTATGAACATAATACTCTAGATGCATGCTGGATAGCGGTCGATGTGTGGAGTAGATGCAGGCAAGAGTCGGTCTACTTGTCACAGACGTGGTGCCTATGTACATGATAATACCTAGATATTCTCATAACTATGCTCAATTCTATCAATTGCTCGACAGTAATTTGTTTACCCATCGTAATACTTATGCTATCTTGAGAGAAGCCACTAGTGAAACCTATCGCCCCCGGGTCTATTCTCTATCATATTAATCTACCGTTATTTATATTATCGTTTATTTTGCTTTCTTTACTTTTAATATTTATCATAAAAATACCAAAAATATTATCTTATCATCTCTATCAGATCTCAGTTTTGCAAGTGGCCGTGAAGGGATTGACAACCCCTTTATCGCGTTGTTGCAAGGTTCTTATTTGTTTGTGTAGGTGCAAGGGACTTGAGCGTGGCCTCCTACTGGATTGATACCTTGGTTCTCAAAAACTGAGGGAAATACTTACGCTACTTTGCTGCATCACCCTTTCCTTTTCAAGGGAAAACTAACACAGTGCTGAAGAGGTAGTAGTGAGCAGGGAGGGTCGGAAGAAGGGGAAGATAAGTGTGTGAGCAAACATACCGTTCCTGCCCTCTTTTATAGAGGGATGATGTGGGGGGCTGGCCTCTTGCCCAGGAGGCTACCACCCTGCCCTCCAATAGGGCCTCCCTGCGCCTTGAACGGCTTAGGGAATCAGAGCCGACCCTCTACTCCAACCAATGATGCCTGATTTTCTGCCATGGCACCCATTCCCACGCACTCCGCATCTACGGCCTACCATATCCAATGCATGGGGCACACGTGGCAGATGCGCCTGAGGCGGGAGACGATTGGAATGGCAATTTCCGCCCCGTGATTGTGGGGCGTGGGCAGTCCGTGAACCACGATCTGGTTTTCTCCGTAATGTTCAGCACGACATGGGGAAAAACTGGAAACTGGCCCGGGCTCAAGTTAATGGAGGAGCAAAGAAGATCTCAAGGGGCGGAGCCACCTCTGCACTTTTGCCTATGCACTGATTAGGGCCGACCCTGACGACGCCCAACAGCGCGTTCGTGCCAGGCCCGGGGGCTCCTGTCGGTGCAACAAACCCTGGGTCCGTTGCCCGGACTATGCACATGCATGAAGACAAGTTTAGCACACCATGATCAACCCAAGCACAAGGGATCAGTTCTCCGAAGGACCAACGTGCAGCACAAAGAGACCAAGACTAGCCAGAGAAGCAAGATACTGCTAAGGGAAAAAACTCTCCTGCCGGGCAGGCGAGCCTGGCAAGGATGGGGTTACCCACGGAAGCAATCTTTCGGATCGTCCTGGCAGGCCTGCCGGGGTTAGCAAAGGCAAACTACTCCACCGCACCACCTCACCACGACGCACGTCATCGATCAGTGCGGTGCCTAGCTTCAAAGTGACTAAGTGGTTGCTATATGCCACATGGCTGCCACTTTCTACAGAAAATACCTACAAGCGACACCTGTCCTGGGATGTGTCATGCGAGCAGGCGTCAAGCTGGCGAAACGGCCCGGCAGGGCCTGCCGAGAAAGCTATGATGTGACATTGAGTGGCACATTTAATGCGCTCTGTCAGCCTGCAGAATTAGGTATGATAGCACTGTTTGCTATCTAATCAGTGCATAATGATTGATTTGCAACTGTGGTAACCCCTTGATCTATAAAAGGAGAGGCCCATGGCAACCATAGAAAGGATTCGGACCCTTGCACACCCATACGCGCATAGCCGTTCTCGTCCCGAGGCGACCCTACCAGGCAAGAGCGCTACGTTTTCCACCACAATCCACCAAAGCAGGAGTAGGGTTTTACGCCTCGCGGCGACCCGAACCTGGGTAAAAACTGCTCGTGTGATATCTGCCGTGTTGTCTCACGCTCCTCCGCTCTTTGTGCAACATGCCATCCCCCCCCCACCGCCGAACCAGAAAGGGGCTCATGGCCCCATAGGTGGCCGTGGTTTCCCACGACAGACGCCGCCGTAGATGGTGCCGTAGTACAGTGAAATCGAATCAAGAAGAAAATGCAATGATTAGTGTTGAACCTCTTCGGCGGCGCCGATTAGGCCTCAGCTTCATCTGAGGAATTGGTGACGGTGCTGCTCTTCCGCTGGTGGAGGTGAAGACGGTGCTGTGGGAATGGAGGTGGCATGATAGACGAGGCGAACATTAGGGAAGCTCCTTGGAGGTGGAGGATGGGGTGGTTGAACCGGTGGGATGATGACATGACGATCGATCCTCATCTGGTGTGATGGATGAGGGATGTCGAGCTATTGTGGTGGACGATGTCATCACGGAAGAGGCTCCGGCTGGGTGGCGGACGGAGGAGGGTGTGGGGCTTTGCTACGTCTTGAGCTTGTGTTGGTTTTCCTCGAAGAGGAGAGGGTGATGCAGCAAAGTGTAACGTAAGTATTTCCCTCAGTTTTGAGAACCAAGGTATCAATCCAGTAGGAGGCTCCTCAAAAGTCCCACGCACCTACACAAACAAACCGAGAACTCGCAACCAACGCAATAAATGGGTTGTCAATCCTTCACGGCCACTTCATGAAAGTGAGATCTAATAAAGATAGTATGATAAGATAAATATATTTTTGGTATTTTATAATATAGATGCAAAAAGTAAAGATGCAAATAAAAGTAGATTGGAAACAAATATGATAATAGATAGACCCGGGGGCCATAGGTTTCACTAGTGGCTTCTCTCAAGAGCATAAGTATTACGGTGGGTGAACAAATTACTGTCGAGAAATTGATAGAAAAGCGCATAGTTATGAGATTATCTAGGCATGATCATGTATATAGGCATCACGTCCATAACAAGTAGACCGACTCCTGCCTGCATCTACTACTATTACTCCACACATCGACCGCTATCCAGCATGCATCTAGAGTATTAAGTTCATAAGAACAGAGTAACGCCTTAAGCAAGATGACATGATGTAGAGGGATAAACTCATGCAATATGATATAAACCCCATCTTGTTATCCTCGATGGCAACAATACAATACGTGCCTTGCAACCCTTTCTGTCACCAGGTAAGGACACCGCAAGATTGAACCCAACGCTAAGCACTTCTCCCATGGCAAGAAAGATCAATCTAGTAGGCCAAACTAAACCGATAATTCGAAGAGACTTGCAAAGATAACTTAATCATACATAAAAGAATTCAGAGGAGATTCAAATATTTTTCATAGATAAACTTGATCATAAACCCACAATTCATTGGATCTCGACAAACACACCGCAAAAAGAGATTACATCGAATAGATTCCACAAGAGAGGGGGATCACATTGTATTGAGATCCAAAAAGAGAGAAGAAGCCATCTAGCTAATAACTATGGACCCGTAGGTCTGTGGTAAACTACTCACAACTCATCGGAGGGGCAAGGATGTTGATGTAGAGGCCCCCCGTGCTTGATTCCCCCTCCGGCGGAGTGTCGGCGAAGGCCCCAAGATGGGATCTCGCGAATACTGAAGGTTACGTGGTGGAAGTTGTGTTTCGTGGTGCCCTGGATGTTTTCGGGCACGAGGTATATATAGGAAGAATAAGTACGCCGGTGGTCGCCGAGGGGCCCACGAGACAGGGGCACGCCCTATAGGGTGGGGGCGCCCCTATCTCGTGGAGGCTCCGTTGCTTCTTGACTTGCACTCCAAGTTCTCGGATCACGCTCGTGAGAAAATCACGCCCCAAGGTTTCATTCCGCTTGGACTCCGCTTGATATTCCTTTTCTTCAAATACTGAAATAGGCAAAAAACAGCAATTCGGCTGGGACTCCGGTTAGTAGGTTAATCCCAAAAATGATATAAAAGTGGAAAATAAAGCCCAATATGGTCCAAAACAGTAGATAAAGTAGCATGGAGCAATCAAAAATTATAGATACGTTGGAGACGTATCAGGCATCCCCAAGCTTAATTCCTGCTCGTCCTCGAGTAGGTAAATGATAAAAAGAGAATTTTTGATGTAGAGTGATACTTTGGCATAATTTCAATGTAAATCCTCTTAATTGTGGTATGAATATTCAGATCCGAAAGATTCAAGACAAAAGTTCATATTGACATAAAAATAATAATACTTCAAGCATACTAACTAAGCAATTATGTCTTCTCAAAATAACATGGCCAGGCTATGCTCCATCTTCCCCACACAAAATATTTAAATCATGCACAACCCCGATGACAAGCCAAGCAATTGTTTCATACTTTAACATTTTCAATCTTCACGCAATACATGAGCGTGAGCCATGGATATAGTACTATATGTGGAATAGAATGGTGGTTGTGGAGAAGACAAAAAAGGAGAAGATAGTCTCACATCAACTAGGCATATCAACGGGCTATGGAGATGCCCATCAATAGATATCAATGTGAGTGAGTAGGGATTGCCACGCAACGGATGCACTAGAGATATAAGTATATGAAAGCTCAACAAAGGAAACTAAGTGGGTGTGCATCCAACTCGCTTGCTCACGAAGACCTAGGGCATTTGAGGAAGCCCATCATTGGAATATACAAGCCAAGTTCTATAATGAAAAATTCCCACTAGTATATGAAAGTGACAACATAGGAGACTCTCTATCATGAAGATCATGGTGCTACTTTGAAGCACAAGTGTGGTAAAAGGATAGTAACATTTCCCCTTCTCTCTTATTCTCTCATTTTTTTTCTTTGGGCCTTTTCTCTTTTTTTATGGCCTCTTTTTTTCTCTTTTTTCTATATTTTTCGTCCGGAGTCTCATCCCGACTTGTGGGGGTATCATAGTCTCCATCATTCTTTCCTCACTTGGGACAATGATCTAATAATGATGATCATCACACTTTTATTTACTTACAACTCAACAATTACAACTCGATACTTAGAACAAAATATGACTCTATATGAATGCCTCCGGCGGTGTACCGGGATATGCAATGATTCGTGAGTGACATGTATGAAAGAATTATGAACGGTGGCTTTGCCACAAATACGATGTCAACTACATGATCATGCTAGCAATATGACAATGATGGAGCGTGTCACAATAAACGGAACAGTGGAAAGTTGCATGGCAATATATCTCGGAATGGCTATGGAAATGCCACAATAGGTAGGTATGGTGGCTGTTTTGAGGAATATATGTGGTGGGTGTATGATACCGGCGAAAAGTGCGTGGTATTAGAGAGGCTAGCAATGGTGGAAGGATGGAAAAAAGTGCGTATAATCCATGGACTCAACATTAGTCATAAAGAACTCATATACTTATTGCAAAAATCTAGAAGTTATCGAAGCAAAGTATTACGCGCATGCTCCTAGGGGGATAGATTGGTAGGAAAAGACCATCGCTCGTCCCCAACCGCCACTCATAAGGAAGACAATCAATAAATAAATCATGCTCCGAGTTCATCACATAACGGTTCACAATACGTTCATGCTACGGGAATCACAAACTTCAACACAAGTATTCTTTAAATTCACAACTACTCAACTAGCATGACTCTAATGTCACCATCTTCATATCTCAAAACAATTATCAAGTATCAAACTTTTCTTAGTATTCAACGCACTCCAAAGAAAGTTTCACATATCTTGAATATGTAGCGACCCGACCCAAATGGATCGAAGTCTCTGTGCTTACGTGTCATCCCTGGATTGGTATGCTGACACACACAGTACTCGAGGAATTATAACAGAGTTCAATCACACACTTTATTACATCGAGATCCTCAGAAGAGTACTTATTACAATAATATGGCCAAAGTCCATCTAAAACAAAATAACTGCGGAAGCATCGAAGGTAAATGAGTCCATCCAACTCCACGGCAAACTGAGTGCAGAACAACGACCTATCGCACCTTTAATCCTCGTCGGAAAAGTCTGCAACATGAGTCGTTGCAGCTGTGTAGGTCAGCACATGGAATATGCTGGCAATTTTCACACCATTGAATAATAATAATAATAAACTATCTCTATATGAAAATTTAGCTGGTGGAGGCTCTAAGTTTAATTTTTGCATAAAGCCAATTTTACCCTACAACAAAGGAGTAAATTTTTTTACTACTAAATTAAAATGCCATTATTGAGAAGGTTCCTACAACTCAATCCCAAAATTCCCAAGTTATTAGTACCCCAATAATTTCATTAAATAGAGTGATGAGATCAACCAATAATTCACTTCTAGATACTCAAGTTGTCCATAACCGGGGACACGGCTAATCATGATTAGTTCGTACACTCTGCAGAGGTTTGCACACTTTTCCCCACAAGACTCGACCACCTCCATGATCGGAAGATCGAGACATAGCCTTCGTAAGCGTTTGCCCTTAACCCTGGTAGACCGGTACACCTACTTTCCCTACATCAGCTAGTCTACCGCGGAAAGAGGTCACACAACTTACTCAACTATGCCAGAGCCCATAATGGCTTATGGCTGCACACGAAAGTTTCTAGGCATGAAATATCTTATGATCCCTTTGATCCTGGTGGCGGACCTAGGGTAATCACACGGCATCTCGGGATTCCCTTGGGCAAGCACTGGTTACTCCAGTGCCCCAAACAATCCACCCAGATGTGTATTAAAGTTGCCACCTTATGTTGTCCCAAAATTATTAACTCTCACAACTTGCATGGATCACACATACCAATCCCCGTCTACGAGCATGGCTAAGCAAGATATGATATAGCGAATATTCCCGGGGTGATCAAAGGTCATAGGTTCCTACCACACGAACTATATAGCATAACCACATGTTCCCAATCCTATGCATGCAATCTTTGAGGGTGAAACTAATGCATAGTAAAAACTGGGTATTGAAAATTATGATCAAAGTGTGAACTTGCCTTGCTGACGATCGTTGAACCCTAAAGATTCGTAGTAGCAAGCCTCGCACACCGGATGATCTAGCGTAAGCAAGCAATAACATACATAAGCATACAAGCAAAGATCCAAAAAGAAAACAAATGAAAGACTTCGAAAAACTCCAAAACATCCAAATAAAGTTTCTGTACAGAACGAAATTTTTTTACTGCAAAAAAATAAATGGTTTTGGTTTTAACAGGAAGTACATGTTACGAGCTTCGATTTGCAAAAAGAATCACCTCAAACAGAGTTACGAAACTCGAGTTACGGCCTAATGAAGTTTGAATACAGATCTGTTTGAATTCAAATTTTAAAATTTTCAAAAATATTTTTCGTTTGGTTCTCTGGATAGAGGGGATTTCTATGAACTAGTAGGGAAAATAATCAACTAAATCGGATCTATAGATTAAAAGATATACAAGAAACAAGAATTGGTATAGAATCTGAGATTGAAAAATATACTAGAAAAAGAGAAAAAATTGACCTGGGTGTTCACCGGACTTGTCGCCGGAGATGAGGAAGATGGTGGATCCGGTGTGCTTCGGCGAAGGATGTGTGCGGGACGGTGTAGAGGACGATGAGGCGGATCCATGGAACAACACAGCGGGGTCGGTGTCGCCTCCTGGCGTGGTGGAGAAGCCGCCGGAATTCACGAACTCCGGCGAGCAATTGGCGAGGTTAGGGAGGGGGAAAATCTCCAAGGAGAGGGCTTCAATGAGGGTTGAGAGGGAATGCAGAGAGGGTTTTATAGGGTCGGGGAAGGACGGAGAGGGAGATCGGGCATCGCATGCTAACGCTCAGACATCGGTTTCTAATGGAAGATTATGGCAATTATGCGCGAGATAAATGGTCCGAATGGACTCGTGGAAGGATGGGCAAGAACTTTCGTGTTTATTGCAAGATGAAACGGTGACTAGAATTGATGGAGTAAGAAGCAGAAGGTTGAGCGGCCATGGCGTTTCTAACTTCTGTAAGTGTACGTGCATGGAGGGGGAAGATGTCCGAGTTGGGTCGTGGAGAGGCTGGGCCTAGTGGGCTGCAGTTTTTTTAAACATTTTTTTACAGAAGCAATGAAACACCGATAAATACAAATAAATTAGCCTAAAAAATCCCAGAAAATTCCACATAATTATATGGTCTTATATATGACCTTGTGAACATTTATCCGGCCTAAAATGCAAGTTTTCAGAAATAAACTTTTTGCTAAACTAAATAAATAAAGTGCAAATAAAACCCAACAAATATATTTAGACTTCAAATTCAATTTCCAATATCTCTTTTCTGTTTTTGAAGAAGTCCTTTTATCTTCTCTCTTTATTTTATTTTTGAAATAATGGAAATGAATTTAGTGAAACCAAATTTGATCCAAACTCCAAATTTTGAATTAAAAGAATTTTCAAAAATTGGATTTAAAGAAACTTCCAATTCTCTCTTTTGGTCCTTGAATTGCATAAAGTTCCATGTATCAAAATTCAAATAAAAGAAATGAAGGGCAAAATGCATAAATCATGGATGCATATGAATGATCTATTAATAAACATCCAAATTGAAAATTGGGATGTTACAAACCTACCCCCCTTAAGATGAATCTCGCCCTCGAGATTCGAGTTGGCTAGCAAAAAGGTGTGGGTGGTCCTGTCGGAGATCTTCTTCTTGTTCCCAGGTGGCTTCTTCTTCGGTATGATGACTCCACTGAACCTTACAAAACTTGATGACCTTGTTGCGGGTAACCCTGCTTGCAGTTTCAAGAATCTTGACGGGCTTTTCCTCATAGGTCAGATCACTATCCAACTGTATGGCCTCAAGTGGCACTGTATCTCTCAAAGGAATATCGGCCATCTCTGCATGGCACTTCTTTAACTGGGAAACGTGAAACACATCATGAACTCCTGACAAGGCATCTGGTAATTCCAATTTGTAGGCAACTTCACCCATGTGTTCTGAAACTCTGTATGGCCCCACAAACCGTGGTGCTAACTTTCCTTTGACTCCAAATCGTTTAACTCCTCGAAGTGGTGACACACACAGATATGCTCTATCTCCGACTTCATAGGTTACCTCCTTGCGTTTAGTATCGGCATAACTCTTCTGTCTGGATTGGGCTACCTTGAGTCTGTCGCGGATTAGCTTGACTTTCTCCTTTGAATCTCTAATTAAATCTTGTCCGAATAATATACGATCTCCAACTTCATCCCACATCAATGGTGTCCTGCACCTCCTTCCGTACAAAGCTTCGAAAGGGGCCATTTTCAAACTAGCTTGATAGCTGTTGTTATATGAGAACTCTGCGTAAGGCAAATTATCATCCCAACTAGATCCATAATCTAGCGCACAAGCTCTCAACATGTCCTCCAAAATCTGATTGACTCTCTCGGTCTATCCATCTGTCTGCGGATGAAAAGCTGTACTGAACTCCAGCCTGGTACCCAAAGTTTCATGTAACTGATGCCAAAACTTTGAGGTAAATTGTGTTCCTCTATCTGATACGATGGTCCTCGGAACTCCATGCAGACATACGATCCTGGTCATGTATATCTTGGCTAACTTAGCACTTGTATATATGGTTTTCACGGGGATGAAATGAGCTACCTTAGTCAAGCGATCAACCACTACCCAAATAGAATCATAGCCTGGTCAGGTCCTGGGTAATCCTGTAATGAAGTCCATGCCAAGCTACTCCCACTTCCAATCTGGTATCGGCAAGGGCTGAAGTAATCCTGCTGGTTTCTGGTGCTCTGCCTTAACCCTCTGACATACGTCACATACTGCGACATACTCGGCAAAATCCTTCTTCATACCCGTCCACCAGAAATTTTCCTTCAAGTCCAAATACATCTTGGTGTTACCCGGGTGTATTGAATAAGGCGAATCATGAGCCTCCTGAAGAATCAATTTCCTGATCTCTGGGTCATTTGGCACGTAAATACGCTTCTCAAACCATAAGGTTCCATGTTCATCCTCACGAAATCCTTCTGCCTTTCCTTGGTTCATCCTTCCCTTTATCTCCGCAATACCTTTGTCTAACTTCTGGGCTTCTCGGATCTTTCCCAACAAAGTGGATTGAATTTCCATTGCGGAAACAAAACCTCGTGGTACTATCTCCAATAGAAGATCTCTGAGATCATCAATTAACTCCTGAGGTAATCCTCCTGCTGTGAGCGTATTGACGTAGCTCTTGCGGCTCAATGCATCTGCCACAACATTGGCCTTTCCTGGGTGATAGTGCAATTTCATATCATAATCCTTTATGAGCTCCAACCATCTTCTCTGCCTGAGATTCAACTCCTTCTGCGTGAAGATGTATTTCAAACTCTTGTGATCCGTGTAAACATCACACCTATTTCCAATAAGAAAATGTCTCCAGGTCTTGAGTGCGTGCACTACGGCTGCTAACTCCAAATCATGTGTGGCATAATTCCGCTCATGAGGTTGAAGCTGACGTGAGGCATATGAAACAACTCTTCCTTCTTGCATAAGAACACCTCCAAGTCCCTGACGAGAAGCGTCGGAATATACTTGGAAATCCTTGCGTATATTCGGAAGAATTAGCACTGGGGCTGTGACCAAACGTTTCTTTAACTCCTGAAAACTAGTCTCACATTCCTCGGTCCAATTAAACTTGGTGTCTTTCTTCAATAACTCTGTCATGGGCTTCGCGATCTTGGAGAAATTCTCAATAAATCTGCGGTAATATCCTGCATGTCCAAGAAAACTGCGAATCTCTCTGACTGAGGTGGGTGCCTTCCATTCGGTGATGGCTTCAACCTTGAGGGTCTCTGCTATTCCTTCTCCGATATAACATGTCCGAAAACCGACTTCCTTCAACCAGAATTCGCACTTGCTGAACTTTGCGATAATTGATGTTCCCGAGCTTCTAGAACCAAGCGCAAATGTTCCTTGTGTTCTTCTTCATTCTTCGAGTAAATCAATATGTCATCAATGAATACCACAACAAACTTATCCAAGAACTCCATGAATACCTTATATTCATCATACTCATAAAATAGGCAGGGGCATTAGTCAAACCAAAAGCCATGACCGTATACTCATAAAGCCCATATCTCGTGGTAAAGGTTGTCTTGGGTATATCATGTTCTCGAATCTTCAGCTGGTGATATCCTGATCGAAGATCGATCTTGGAGAAAACTTTTGCTCCTTGTAGCTGGTCAAATAAATCATTGATCATTGGTAGAGGGTACTTGTTCTTAATCGTCACCTCGTTTAGCGCACGATAATCTACAGCCATTCTCAAGGTTCCATCCTTCTTCTCAACTAGAAGTACTGGGGCTCCCCAAGGTGATGAACTCGGTCGAATATAACCTTTGTCCAATAATTCCTTAATCTGCTTCTTAATTTCCTCCAAATCATTTGCGGGCATCCGCTACGGTCTCTTGGATATTGGTCCGTGCTCGTAACAATTCGATCAAAACTCTATGTCCCGATCCGTGGCATGCCGGCAATTCCTCGGGAATACATCGATAATCCTTCACAACTGATACTTCCTCCTGAACAACTCCCGAAAGAGAATTCACTTGAGTCCTCCTTGGCGTATGCCTCGACATATACTTGATCTGCTTCCCCTCTGGGGTGGTGAGAAGAATCGACTTACTGGCACAATCAATATTCCCTTCATACTTGGATAGCCAGTCCATGCCTAGGATCACGTCCAATCCTTGCGATTCTAGGATAATGAGGTTGGTGGGGAAAACGTGTCTCCCTATGGTCAATGGTAACTGAAAACATCCCCGACTAGCCATATACTCTGCTCCTGGGGAACTCACTAACATAGGTGACTTAAGGGCTACGGTCGGCAACTTAAAATTATCCACAAACCCCCTTGATATGAATGAATTTGATGCACCAGTGTCAAAAAGAACAAGGGCTGTAAATGAATTAACCAAGAACTTACCAACAACGATGTCAGGCTGGTCATAAACTTCCTCCACATTGACATGGTTCACTTGACCTCTGGTGAAGGGATTGGGCTTCTTGCCTCCAGAGCTTCCATTTCCATTCCCGTTTTTCGCCTCAGGGCAATCGGTGGCGTAGTGTCCGGTTTTCCCGCACTTGAAACAAGTAATGTGGCTCAGATCCTTCTTTGCCGGCGTAGCGGGGTTGGACTGATGTTGATTGTTGTTTCCTCCATTCCCATTTCCATTCCTATGGCCATTATGGTTGTGTCCATTCCCTCCATGATGTGAATGTCCTCCATGGTTATGGTGAGTGTGTCCACCATACTTGCCGGATCCTGATCCATTATTTCCCGAGTACGGGGTATAGCGAGGCTTCTGCTGAACACCAGAGTTGTACTTTCCCTGTCCGTACTTCCTCTTGCTATTCTCCACCTGTTGCTGCTTGCCTTCCAGAATGAGAGCCCTGTCGACCAACTCTTGATAATTGTTAAAGGTAACCACAGTCAACTGAAGTCCCAGATCATCGTTTAGTCCCTCCAGAAATTTCTCCTGCTTAGCGGCATCATCGGCCACGTCTCCGGGAGCATACCTGGATAACTTGCTGAATTCCTCAACATAATCACCAACAGAACGATTTCCCTGGCGTAAGTTGCGGAACTCACGCTTCTTCAGACTCATAGCTCCGGCTAAAACATGTGCGGTATGGAACGCCTGCTGGAACTGATCCCAAGTTACATTGGCTATGGGGAATGTGGTGGTGTAATTCTCCCACCACAAGGCTGCTGGTCCATCCTGTTGATGTGCGGCAAAGTGCACATTCTCAGCGTCAGTGCATCCTGCGGTGGTCAGCTCTCTTCCGATCTTGCGAAGCCAGTCATCTGCAACGATCGGCTCCGTGCTGCTAGAGAACACTGGTGGATTCAACCTCAGGAAACGGGTAAGGTTGTCGACCGGGGGTGGTGGCGGTGGGTTGTTGTTGTTCTTGTTTTGATTCTGGATGAGTAGCTGCATGAGGGCATTCTGGTTCTGGATCAACTGGGTAAGTTCCGGTGGGAAATCCGGGTCACGTCTTGGAGGCATCTGTTAGGTTTAGAGTGGATGAGAAATTAGAATAGAATAAGGGCCTAATGAGAGAAATCACTACCCATATGCTTATGATAGCAAGAAAACTTCAAATCAAGAAATTCACACAGATGACACCACACAAGCAAAAACCTACAGGTAAGGTCATATCCACAAGAGATATGATCTCTTCATACTACCGCAATCATTCGTTGGACTCAACTTGGTAGTGGTGGTCTGAACTAAATCTTCTCAAATCAAAGTCGACTCTAGCTTCTTCTTCTTCTTCGTCAATGATGTCTCAATAGGTCATGGTCTCCTCGGGCTGAGCAACTTGGTGATGGGGTTCAACAACTATTTTATTGAAGTGGAGAAGAGATAGAAATGAATAGGATATTGAAGGAAGTCGTAAAATAGAGTTTTCTTCCTATGGCTTTCCATTTCCTAGTGGTCGCGTCCTACAGTCAGCGTGGGCTTTGATACCATCTTGTAGCGACCTGACCCAAATGGATCGAAGTCTCTGTGCTTACGTGTCATCCCTAGATCGGTATGCTGACACACACATTACTCGAGGAATTATAACAGAGTTCAATCACACACTTTATTACATCGAGATCCTCAAAAGAGTACATATTACAATAATATGGCCAAAGGCTATCTAAAACAAAATAACTGCGGAAGCATCGAAGGTAAATCAGTCCATCCAACTCCACGACAAACTGAGTGCAGAACAACGACCTATCGCACCTTTAATCCTCGTCGGAAAAGTCTGCAACATGAGACGTTGCAGCCGTGCAGGTCAGCACATGGAATATGCTAGCAATTTTCACACCATAGAATAATAATAATAAAAAACTATCTCTATATGCAAATTTAGCTGGTGGAGGCTCTAAGTTTAATTTTTTTCATAAAGCCAATTTTACCCTACAACAAAGGAGTAATTTTTTTTACTACTAAATTAAAATGCCATTATTGAGAAGGTTCCTCCAACTCAATCCCAAAATTCCCAAGTTATTAGTAACCCAATAATTTCATTAAATAGAGTGATGAGATCAACCAATAATTCACTTCTAGATACTCAAGTTGTCCATAACCGGGGACACGGCTAATCATGATTAGTTTGTACACTCTGCAGAGGTTTGCGCACTTTTCCCCACAAAACTCGACCACCTCCATGATCGGAAGATCGAGACATAGCCTTTCAGAAGCGTTTGCCCTTAACCCTGGGTAGACCGGTACACCTACATTCCCCTACATCAGCTAGTCTACCACGGAAAGAGGTCACACAACTTACTCAACTATGCCAGAGCCCATAATGGCTTGTGGCTGCACACGAAAGTTTCTAGGCATGAAATATCTTATGATCCCTTTGATCCTGGGTGGCGGACCTAGGGTAATCACACGGGTACTCCGGGATTCCCCTTGGGCAAGCACTGGTTACTCCAGGTGCCCCAAACAATCCACCCAGATGTGTATTAAAGTTTCCACCTTATGTTGTCCCAAAATTATTAACTCTCACAACTTGCATGGATCACACATACCAATCCCCGTCTACGAGCATGGCTAAGCAAGATATGATATAGTGAATATTCCCGGGGTGATCAAAGGTCATAGGTTCCTACCACATGAACTATATAGCATAACCACATGTTCCCAGTCCTATGCATGCAATCTTTGAGGGTGAAACTAATGCATAGTAAAAACTGGGTATTGAAAATTATGATCTAAGTGTGAACTTGCCTTGCTGACGATCGTTTAACCCTAAAGATTCGTAGTAGCAAGCCTCGCACTCCGGATGATCTAGCGTAAGCAAGCAATAACATACATAAGCATACAAGCAAAGATCCAAAAAGAAAACGAATGAAAGACTTCGAAAAACTCCAAAACATCCAAATAAAGATTCTGTACAGAATGAATTTTTTTTACTGCAACAAAAATAAATGGTTTTGGTTTTAACAGAAAGTACATGTTACGAGCTTCGATTTGCAAAAAGAATCACCTAAAACGGAGTTACGATACTCGAGTTACGGCCTAACGAAATTTGAATACAGATCTGTTTGAATTCAAATTTTAAATTTTTCAAAAATATTTTTCGTTTGGTTCTCTGGATAGAGGGGATTTCTATGAACTAGTAGGAAAAAGAATCAACTAAATCGGATCTATAGGCTAAAAGATATACAAGAAACAAGAATTGGTATAGAATCTGAGATTGAAAAATATACTGGAAAAAGAGAAAAATTTGGCCTGGGTGTTCACCGGACTTGTCGCCGGAGATGAGGAAGATGGTGGATCCCGTGTGCTTCGGCTAAGGATGTGTGCGGGACGGTATAGAGGACGATGAGGTGGATCCGTGGAACAATATAGCGGGGTCGGTGTCGCCTCCTGGCGTGGTGGAGAAGCCGCCAGAATTCACGAACTCCAGCGAGCAATTGGCGAGGTTAGTGAGGGGGAAAATCTCCAGAAGGAGAGGGCTTCGGACGAGGGTTGAGAGGGGAATGCGCAGAGGGTTTTATAGGGGTCAGGGAAGGACGGGAGAGGGAGATCGGGCGTCGCATGCTAACGTTCAGTACATCGGTTTCTAATGGAAGATTATGGCAATTATGCGCAAGATAAATGGTCTGAATGGACTCATGGAAGGATGGGCAGTAACTTTCGTGTTTATTGCAAGATGAAACGGTGACTAGAATTGATGGAGTAAGAAGCAGAAGGTTGAGCGGCCATTGCGTTTCTAAGTTCTGTAAGTGTACGTGCATGGAGGGGGAAGATGACCGAGTTGGGTCGTGGAGAGGCTGCGCCTAGTGGGCTGCAGTTTTTTAAACATTTTTTTAACAGAAGCAATGAAACACCGATAAATACAAATAAATTAGCCTAAAAAATCCCAGAAAATTCCACATAATTATATGGTCTTATATATGACCTTGTGAACATTTATCCGGCCTAAAATGCAAGTTTTCAGAAATAATTTTTTTGCTAAACTAAATAAATAAAGTGCAAATAAAACCCAACAAATATATTTAGACTTCAAATTCAATTTCCAATATTTCTTTTCTGTTTTGAAGAAGTCCTTTTATCTTCTCTCTTTATTTTATTTTTGAAATAATGGAAATGAATTTAGTGAAACCAAATTTGATCCAAACTCCAAATTTTGAATTAAAAGAATTTTCAAAAATTGGATTTAAAGAAACTTCCAATTCTCTCTTTTGGTCCTTGAATTGCATAAAGTTCCATGGATCAAAATTCAAATAAAAGAAATGAAGGGCAAAATGCATAAATCATGGATGCATATGAATGCTCTATTAATAAACATCCAAATTGAAAATTGGGATGTTACAGAATACCAAGTATATTAATATTTAAGCAAATTACCATGCTATTAACGACTCTAAAAATAATCTAAGTGAAGCATGAGAGATCAATAGTTTCTTTAAAACAAATATACCACCGTGCTCTAAAAGATTTAAGTGAAGCACCAGAGCAAAAATTATCACGCTCAAAAGATACAAGTGAAGCATTATGAGCAAAACTATCAGGCTCAAAAGATATAAGTGAAGCACATAGAGTATTCTATCAAATTCCAATTTATGTATGGCTCTCTCAAAAGGTGTGTACAGCAAGGATTATTGTGGTAAACTAAAAAGCAAAGACTAATATAACACACGACGCTCCAAGCAAAACACTTATCATGTGGTGAATAAAAATATAGCTCCAAATAAAGTTACCAATGAACGAAGACGAAAGAGGGGATGCCTTCCCGGGGCATCCCCAGGCTTAGGCTTGTGGCTATTCTTGAATATATTTGGGTGCCATGGGCATCCCCAATCTTAGGCTCTTGCCACGCATTATTCCATAGTCCATAAAAGCTTTACCCAAAACTTGAAAACTTCACAACACAAAACTCAATAGAAATCTCGTGAGCTCCGTTAGAGAAAGAAAGCAAAAGACTACTTTAAGGTACTGTAATGAAATCATTCTTTATTTATATTGGTGTTAAACCTACTGTATTACAACTTCTCTATGGATTATAAACTATTTTACTAGCCATAGATTCATCAAAATAAGCAAACAACACACGATAAACAGAATCTGTCAAAAACAGAACAGTC
This sequence comes from Aegilops longissima, assembly GCA_021605205.1. Classification (NCBI taxonomy): domain Eukaryota; kingdom Viridiplantae; phylum Streptophyta; class Magnoliopsida; order Poales; family Poaceae; genus Aegilops; species Aegilops longissima. The sequence goes on along the minus strand of CM038676.1, from coordinate 42,196,965 downwards.
TGTAGTAATATGTAACTAACGCAAACTTATGGAACTCAAAAAAATCTACCAAAATTAGACGACCTAGAAAATTTGTTTATTGATCATAAGCAATTGGAATCAGTATTTTATCACGTTCTGGTGATTTTTAGCAATTCGGGCACTGAGTGCAAAGCTTCTGGAAATTACAGCAAGATCAAATAACTATCATCCAAGAAGATCCAATAGGTTTAACTTGGCACAAGCACTAATTAAAAGATAAAACCACATCTAAACAGAGGCTAGATGGATTATTTATTCCTAAAAAGAAAAAAAAAAGAAAAAACTAAAAATAAAATTGGGTTGCCTCCCAACTAGCGCTATCGTTTAACGCCCATAGCTAGGCATAAAAGCGAGGATAGATCTAAGTAGTGCCGTCTTTGGCACTAAACTCATAAGTAGCATGCATGATAGATTCATAAGGTAATTTAACTTTCTTTCTTGGAAAGTGATCCATGCCTTTCTTTAAGGGAAATTGGAATCTAATATTCCCTTCCTTCATATCAAAAATTGCACCAATCGTTCTAAGGAAAGGTCTACCTAGAATAATAGGACATGAAAGATTGCAATCTATATCAAGAATGATAAAATCTATGGACACCAAATTTCTATTTGCAACGATAAGAACATCATTGATCCTTCCCATAGGCTTTTTAATGGTGGAATCCGCAAGGTGCAAATTTAAAGAGCAATCATTAAGATCATGAAAACCTAGAATATCACATAAAGTTTTCGGAATCGTGGAAACACTAGCACCCAAATCAGACAAAGCAAAACACTCATAATCTTTAATTCTAATCTTTATGGTAGGTTCCCACTCATCATTAAGTTTTCTAGGTATAGAAACTTCCAAATTAAGTTTTTCATCATAAGATTGCATCAAGGCATCAACAATATGCTTGGTAAAAGCTTTATTTTGACTATAAGCATGAGGAGAATTAACAACGGCTTGCAACAAGGAAATACAACCTTTTAAAGAGCAATTATTATAATTAAATTCCTTGAAGTCTGAGATAGTGGGTTCAACATTATTAGAAGTTGAGGATTCTCCAATCTCAGTTTTACCAAATTTAACATTAAGATCTAAAGATTCCGAATTCTTGGGATGCCTTCTAGGCAAAGTTGATTTATCATCAGTCCCATAATCATACAAATTCATATTGCAAAACATAGATCTAATCGGAGACGCATCAATAACTTTAAGATCATCATCCTTATTTTCACGTAAACTAGAAGAACACGCCTTTATAAAGCTTTCTTTCTTAGCACGCAATCTAGCGGTTCTTTCCTTGCACTCGTCAATGGAAATTCTCATTACTTTGAGAGACTCATTGATATCATGCTTAGGAGAAGAAGATCCAAGTTTAAGAGAATTAACATCAAGCGAGTGTCTATCAACATTCCTAGCCAAATCATCAACTTTGAGCAATTTTTCTTCAAGCAAAGCATTAAAATTCTTTTGAGAAATCATAAATTATTTCACACTATTCTCAAAATTAGAGGGCATATTATTAAAATTACCATAAGAATTATTGTAGGAATTTCCATAATTATTAGAGGGATTACTAGGGAACAATCTAGCATTAAAATGTCCTCTATAAGCATTGTTTCCAAAACTATTCCTACCAACAAAATTCACATCCATAGATTCATTATTATTCTCAATCAAGGAAGACAAAGGCATATCATTGGGATCAAGAGGAGTATTTTTAGTAGCAAACATATTCATAAGTTCATCCATCTTTCCACTCAAAACATTGATTTCTTCTATAGCATGCAATTTTTTACTAGAAGATCTTTCGGTGTGCCATTGAGAATAATTAGCCATAATATTATCAAGAAGTTTTGTAGCATCTCCTAACGTGATTTCCATAAACGTGCCTCCCGCGGCCGAATCTAAGAAATTTCTAGAAGCAAAGTTCAAACTGGCATAAAAAATTTGTATGATCATCCATAAATTCAAACCATGAGTAGGGCAATTGCGAAGCATCAATTTCATTCTTTCCCAAGATTGGGCAACATGCTCATGATGAAGTTGTTTAAAATTCATAATATCGTTCCTAAGAGTGTTGATATTAGCGGGGGGAAAATACTTAGACATAAAAGCATCTTTGCACTGGTTCCAAGAATCAATACTATTTTTAGGCAAAGACGAGAACCAAACTTTAGCACGATCTCTAAGTGAAAAACGGAAATAACTTCAATTTGACAAAATTGTTATCCGTATCTTCTTCTTTTGCATATCACACAAATCAACAAAGTTGTTTAGATGAGTAGCGGCATCTTCGCTAGGAAGGCCGGTGAATTGATCTTTCATAACAAGATTCAGCAAAGCGGTATTGATTACACAAGACTCATCATTATTAAGAGGAGCAATCGGAGTACTAAGTAAATCATTATTATTCGTATTCGAGAAGTCACACAATTTGGTATTATCTTGCGCCATGGCAACAAGTAATCCAACACACAAGCAAACAGAAAAACGACGAGCAAAAAGAGAGGAGGAGATTGGGAAAGAGAGGGCGAATAAAACGGCAAGGGTGAAGTGGGGGAGAGGAAAACGAGAGGCAAATGGAAAATAATGTAAATGCGAGGGAGATAGGTTTGTGATGGGTATTTGGTATGTCTTGACTTGAGCGAAGACCTCCCCGACAACGGCGCCAGAAATCCTTCTTGCTACTTCTTGAGCTTGCGTTGGTTTTCCTCGAAGAGGAGAGGGTGATGCAGCAAAGTGTAGCGTAAGTATTTCCCTCAGTTTTGAGAACCAAGGTATCAATCCAGTAGGAGGCTCCTCAAAAGTCCCACGCACCTACACAAACAAACTAAGAACTCACAACCAACGCAATAAAGGGGTTGTCAATCCCTTCACGGCCACTTGCGGAAGTGAGATCTAAGAAAGATAGTATGATAAGATAAATATATTTTTGGTATTTTATAATATAGATGCAAAAAGTAAAGATGAAAATAAAAGTAGATTGGAAACAAGTATGATAGGAGATAGACCCGGGGGCCATAGGTTTCACTAGTGGCTTCTCTCAAGAGCATAAGTATTACGGTGGGTGAACAAATTACTGTCGAGCAATTGATAGAAAAGCGCATAGTTATGAGATTATCTAGGCATGATCATCTATATAGGCATCACGTCCATAAAAGTAGACCGACTCCTACCTGCATCTACTACTATTACTCCACACATCGGCCGCTATCCAGCATGCATCTAGAGTATTAAGTTCATAAGAACAGAGTAACGCCTTAAGCAAGATGACATGATGTAGAGGGATAAACTCATGCAATATGATATAAACCCCATCTTGTTATCCTCGATGGCAACAATACAATACGTGCCTTGCAACCCTTTCTGTCACCAGGTAAGGACACCGCAAGATTGAACCCAACGCTAAGCACTTCTCCCATGGCAAGAAAGATCAATCTAGTAGGCCAAACTAAACCGATAATTCGAAGATACTTGCAAAGATAACTTAATCATACATAAAAGAATTCAGAGGAGACTCAAATATTATTCATAGATAAACTTGATCATAAACCCACAATTCATCGGATCTCGACAAACACACCGCAAAAAGAGATTACATCGAATAGATCTCCACAAGAGAGGGGGAGAACATTGTATTGAGATCCAAAAAGAGAGAAGAAGCCATCTAGCTAATAACTATGGACCCGTAGGTCTGTGGTAAACTACTCACAACTCATCGGAGGGGCAAGGATGTTGATGTAGAGGCCCCCCGTGCTTGATTCCCCCTCCGGCATAGTGCCGGCGAAGGCCCCAAGATGGGATCTCGTGAATACAGAAGGTTACGGTGGTGGAAACTGTGTTTCGTGGTGCCCCTAGATGTTTTCGGGGTACGTAGGTATATATAGGAAGAAGAAGTACGTCGGTGGCCGCCCGAGGGGCCCACGAGACAGGGGGGCACGCCCTATAGGGGTGGCACGCCCTCCTATCTCGTGGAGGCTCCGGTTGCTTCTTGACTTGCACTCCAAGTTCTCTGGATCACGTTCGGTGAGAAAATCACGTTCCCGAAGGTTTCATTCCGTTTGGACTCCGTTTGATATTCCTTTTCTTCGAAATACTGAAATAGGCAAAAAAAACCAGCAATTCTGGGCTGGGCCTCCGTTTAGTAGGTTAATCCCAAAAATGATATAAAAGTGGAAAATAAATCCCAATATGGTCCAAAACAGTAGATAAAGTAGCATGGGGCGATCAAAAATTATAGATACGTTGGAGACGTACCAGGCTTCATGGGTTTTTGTGGCCTTGGTGTATGAATGGGGGTGGGCGCAGGGGATGGGAAGGGGGAACCATGGCTTAGGGACGCTCTTTTCTGAAATGTGGGGTAAGTTATGAAAGTACCCCCACCGATTTGAACTAGGTGGTTCTTTCGGTTCAGGGGTATCACGGGAATTTCACGTGTCGGGATTTTGCAGGAGGTCGGAGTTTTTGCGCGTGTTGTAATTTTGGGATAGCAAGGCGCCGGTTGAGATGGAGGGAGTTTTCGGACCATAACGAGACAAAGAGATATCTTAAAATTTTGGGATAACATGGCGCATGTTGAAATTTCAGGACAAGCTTAACGTGTACTGTACCAAATCAATTAGCACTTCCCTTGACGAAAAAAACAAAGAGAAATCAATTCACACCACATAACAGGGTCTTGTCCCATTTTAATTTTTGAGTTACTAAAAATGTCATTCAAAACTTTGAATCCATGTTATGTTCAATTAAAATATTTCGCGAGGTGTATAATGCATGTAACCTGCTACTCAAATGAACATTTTAATGCATTCCAAACATATATACTACCGAACTAAATTTGAATTTGTTTCTCTATCTGAATAAGATCTACAACCATGATTGTTGTCAAGTTAAACCATCGTTTGTATAGTATCTTCACAACACACCACATGATTATTGTCGAGTTAGATATGGACTATCACTACTATGGAAAACCTTATACACAGAACTTTAGCAGTAGCGAGGGTCAAAAAAGCACGTTGGTGCTAAGTAGCGAGAGCGCTCTGTGCAAACCGCTGCAGATAAAGTTCTTGCAGAGCGTCTTGTTCTAAACACGTTACTACTAAAATTCCCACGGCTTAGCCGATAGGCTACACATAGTAGTAGCGACCTATAACGAACAAGCTACCGCTACTTTCTTTGTAGCAGCTGCTTTTAATCTAAACTCGCTACGCTAAAGGATATAAAATTAAATGGAAAGCAAATAGAAAGGTAATTGAAAATGAAAGAAATAGAATAAGGTGAAAGGAAAAAATAAAATGTGAAGAAAACTAAATGCAAAAGGGGAAAAAGAGAAAGCAGAGCGATGGCGTGTATCCCGTAACGCCAGAAGAACTTAGCCGCAGCGCTTTTACGAACGCTGCCATCGCTACTTCGACTTAACCACGGGTTCGTCCTTCCCCACGGCCACTTCCTCCAAATCCAACTCTCCACTCTTGCTGCCGCCGTCGCCCGTCGGCCACCGCGCGCTCTCCGCACACCCTCTCGTCGCCTCCGACCCCAGATTCAACGCCGCCCGCCTCGACCTCAACGCCACCCCGACGCCGCCCGACCTCACCCGCCCGGACGCCCCGACCCGACCTCGACGCCGCCTGCCCTCCTCGTCGCAGGCACCCGAGGTGAGCACGCCTGCTCCTCCCTCTCCCCTACCTCTGCCTAGGGTTTCTTTATATTTTAGTTGCATCAAATTAGTTAGGGTTCATGTAAGGGTGGAAACGAAACGGATGCGGATGCGGCTCAAATGAGTTAGGGTTCATGTAAGGGTGGAAACGAATCAAATTTCTAAGATGAATCATAAAACGAGTAAAATTTGACCACTTATTTCACTTTATAGTTGGATAATTGGAATATCCGCTACCACTTTCCACCCCTAGGTTCTTCAAATTAGATGGTAATTAAGGTAGTGTTTCCTAGGTACTAATTAGTTAGTAAGAACTAGGTACTAATTAGGTACTAGTTTATTTTTATTTATAGTAAGTTTATTTTTAATAAGAACTAGTTGAATTAATAGAACTAGTTACTAAGAACTTTGTGCTATTTTTTTAGTTAAAGCAATTTTTCCCGCATCGACGTGGACGATGCCTATCCGGCATCCTCGTTGTCGAGTCGGCGGAGGATGACACCTGCTTGACCAGATGGGCCATGTCCGGGACTGGGCTCCGCCGGGGTGGTACTAGGAGGCGCTACCTACTGGGGGGCGTAGGTTGGTGAGGAGCCAGCCTGTTGTTGACCCGAACCTTCTTTGGTGGCGGTCGCGTGGGCAGTGACGGTCCAGAGGCTCGAGGACTCCGCGGAGGTGGTGCGCCACCGTGTCGGTGAGGAGGACGCGCACGTCCGTCGCTACTTGTTTGCGTTGGAGCACAGTTCTCCAATACCGCAGTTTCTCCAGGATCTCACCGAGCTATGACCCCGTGATGGTTCCTTCTCTGTAGGTTCACCGCCCACGCCGATACCCGTCGTGTGCTAGGTTTTTAGTTGTATTAGTGATGTTATATGTATGACACTATTCGGGATGTATTAGTGATAATATTCGACGATGTACGGACGCATGAGATGATTTACTTTTGCTTATTGAATGCATGCTAATTTGAGTCCTATAAGATATTTTGAAATGTATATCTTGTGTTTCTCAATATCCAAGTGGTCGGTCATGTTTGCAGGTTACACCTCCGAGTGGCCTACGTTTTGCCAGAGTGTTGATTCATTTCCGTTCCGGCAAATTTCAGGCGCTCGATATGTCCTATTTTAGCAAAGGTCATGCCGGATTTTTCCGTGAATTTTGGCATGACTTGTGCCAGAATATGTAGGAAATATCGAGTGCCCTGGATTTGTGTGTTGAGTATCCTGGTAGTTGTCTTAGATCGATTTTCAATTAATGTTTTAACTATGAACATAGGAAATGTCTGACGACGAAAAGGATTTCGGTATTTGCAAATACTGCGAAGACGAAGCGCCGCCTGTCTTGACGGTATCTTCCTAGATGATGATAGGTGCTTCAAATCAAGCTGGACGAGAACTTCAAGTGGATACATGAAGTCACAACGACAAGTCTTTTTTCGTAATTAAGCATGACATCTGCTTCATTTGCTTCAACTTATTTTTTTTACTATTCTACTAGTGTATCCCCGCCATGCAAGAGTTTTTGTATTGGATAAGATAGGTTTCATCATACTACGGAGGTAAAGAAAGTTTACTTGAAGACGGAGCATGGTTATATTTTCCACGCAAATTATACAATTCAGACGACTACACCTATTTTGGATGCAAAACACGGCGAGCACTATGCAAGACTTATGCATTTGAGCCTGATATGGTTATCACCTTTGATATTCGTCCGAAGATGATATTGAAGGTAATACCGACATCCGGTCGATGTGACGCCTCGATTATACCATTATGTAAGTTTCTCAACCATATTTATGTCTTTGATATTGTTTATTCAAAAATAGTTGACAACTAATTTGTATTGTCCAGCGCTTGGTAGACAGGACCTACTACTGTCCCGGGGCTGAACTCAACTACGAGGAGCTAAGTCATTATGTTTATGGCTAGCGGATCTTGATACTATCAAGACAAATTTTCTTCCTGCATTTAGAAATGTTAGTACTGAAAATGTGCGACCAATAGTGTTCGTAATGAACTACGATCAGATCTATTTAGGAAGGATGGTAAGATTTTTACTATTTTTCCTCAGTGCATCTTTTCCATACATTATTTTTGAAGCTAAACTTCATTGCTAAGTATGTTACCATACGATGTTCTTCAACAGGGACTCCCAATGAATGTTGTGCCTTATGGGATCGAGACTATAGGTACCATGAGTATTATTAGCTTACGGCCAAGATATCCTATAGATTACTTTAGTGCATTAAGATCAGCGACAGATGCTTAATAGTGCAAGACTGGACCAAATATGTGATGGGGGAGCGCAGAGAAGTACTAGGGGGCAGCAAACAGATGCGCTACCCACGATTAGGAGACAGGTTCATCTGCATGCTCCAACTTGATCAAGGAGGAGAGATACACATGTTTTATGTTAGTTTACCTAAGAGAGAGCAGCAGGAGTGATTAGCTAGCTAGAAATGAGTTTGAGGATGATGAAGTGCTACACTAGTACTATGATGATAAAATAGCTAGTGTTGGTGGTAATGACTATGATGATTATTAATAGCTAGTGTTAGTGGTGATTAAATAAATATTGTTGGTGGTAATGACTATGATGATGATTAAATAGCTTGTGCTGGCGGATTAGATTCTAGTGGAGGCAACATGGGGTGCACATCAAAAGTACTACTAGTCCAAACTAGATCAAGTTTGGATTAGTAGTATACTTTTGACATGCACCACATATTGCCTCCACTTGAACCTAATCCACCTTCATTTGACACACTGTTATGGACATAATGATGTAAACCTCATAACTGGTATTGTACCAATATTTGTACGATGGCGCATAAATACACTAAAAATAAAAAAATAAAAAAAAAGAATACTAGTAGCGATGGAGAGAAAACATGCTGCCAGTAGTTACATTAGCAGTAGCGTGGGATTGAACAAACGCAGCAGCTATTTGTCCTAGCAAGGCAGCGTGCAGAGCCGCCGCCATCGCTAAGAAATAGCTGTAGCGCCTTATTAGTAGCGCGCCTGCCCGCGCTACTGATACACCTAAAACCCGCGCTGCTGCTAGATCTTTCCCTAGTAGTGTATGTGTACTATATGAACTCAAACTCAAATTTTTGAATCCACTTTATGTTGATTTCAAATCGTAGTACATTTCAAGCTCTAGCTAGATCTTCTTAATCTAAACCATGTCTCATATGTATAATGTGTTTATCACATAATGTATGGTGCCCCGCCCCCTACGCCTACAAGTACTGCAAACTCCACAAATTATCACAAATAAAAACAAAATGCGATATTGTTCGATATATAGTATGGCTTGATTGTTCAATATTTAGCTGTGAGTTACAAAAACGCCACGCGTTATCACATTATAGTATAACATGTCCAAAGCCACACCACGCGAATCACTGCTATATTCATGCATGCATAGATTTAAAACACTATGATCTCTTATTCAAATATATGAATCCACTTTTATAATGAATTATGATCTCTGTTAGTCCTGTACACCCACACAATCCTCTTGTCTTTGTAGCTAGCACTAACTTTCTCTTGTGCATGCACACGCCCTCCTCGCCCTCCCCCTCCCTCGGCATTCTATCCATCGCGCACATTTGTTTATTTTCTTTACGTCGTTCTCCCAAGGTCTCTACAACTCCTTCTTTCTAACACACACTAGTATATAAACCTCTCTAGCAAGGTATGCCTACCACACACACACACACACACACACACACACACACTTTTCATCTCCTCCATTCCCCGTCATTGCCCCATGTCTCTCATACGGCCCCACACAAGTGTAAACTCTCGCCCCTCTTTTCATCGATCTCACAATCGCACACTCCTCCCCCTATCTAGTAGGCATCTCGCACCACCTCCTATCTCCATCCCCCTCTCTTTCTCTCTCTATCTCTCTCTCTATCCGTCTCTCTGGGCCTTATTGGCCTCTAACAAATGGATGTACGCCGACCGATCTCCCACTATACATATAGCTAGCTAGGTCGTCTATAAATCGTTTTCCCCAAGCACCGATCGATCTACCTCATTAGTTATGTCTCTCCCTTCCTCCGTCGACACACAACAATTGATCTACCAATCTAGTTAGGTCTACTTACCAAACACATACGACCCTCCCTTCATCATCCATGCATGCCTCCCGACACGTCTAACGCACACGCACACACCCACATAAACACATTCCCTCTCTTCTTGATATTGCAGTTGTACCCCGTTTGTCAAGTAGGCCTCTCCCACCATCTTCGAGAAGCAACTCCACCACCACCCCACCGGCACTCTACCTCTGTCTTTCTATCTCTCTCTCTCTCACAACCTATTTCCCATCTACACTTATGTGTGGATGTCGATCGATCTCCCTCAAGACATGCTAGGCCTCTCCTTCTCCACATATATATATATATGAATCGATCTACATCACTAGTTAGGTATCTGCCTCCCCCACACACACACACCGATGCATAGAACGCTCTGGTCATGTCTACCTGCCACACACAAACTTGCCCTTTGCCCTTTGACGTTCCGGTAGGTCAATCGCCCTATATATTTGACGTGCGCACACACAATTTCGATGGCTCTCTTCATCGATCTCGCACCCACCACCACAAAAAAATACACATCCGTGACATTTTGGGCTGAACGAAATTTTTTCTGTCATACTTATGACACTTCTATGACGATAATTGTTACAAAACCCGGTATCATCATAGATGTGATGGGCTCCTACTTCTATGACAAAAAATCATGACAAAAAATGGGATTTTCGTCCTGGGCGGGCCGAAGATGCAGTAACATGACATTCTTTGGGCCATCCATGAGAGAAAAAACCATGGTAGAAGCGAGGGCGAGGAATATATCGGGGAGTTCCCGATTACGGTGGGTGGTCGGGGGACCGGGCGTTGCGCTCTAACTGAACCCGAGCGAGGCGTTGGGCTCTAACTGAAACCGAGTGATTGCACTGCATGCTACGCGTTACTGAACCCGAGCAACCAATCGATGGCTGTTAATTGAACCCGATCGAGCGATCCCTTCGCTACTGCTGCTAACTGAAGCCGATCGAACCTGCTGCCTCTTGATTAACAGTGAGCGTTGTTGGGGGTTTGGATGAACAGTTCCCGGAGGGGGGTTGGATGAACAGGAACCCGTGGTAGTAGAGGCCATTGCCGCTGGATGAATAGGACCCCGATCGATCGAGCCGGTGGAGGGCTGGATGAACAGGACCCCGTAGAGGGCTGGATGAACAGGACGACCCCGTGGAGGGCTGGTTGAACAGTAGCCGGTGGAGGGCTGGATGAATATTAGCCCGTGGAGGGGTGGTTGAACAGGACCCCATGGAGAGGGCTGGTTGAACAGTAGCCAGTGGACGAGCGCGCGGTGGAGGCTGGATGAACAGGAGCCCGTGGATGGGCAGTCGCAGGTGGAGGCTAGAGGAGGTCGACGGTGGAGATGAACAGTATCCCGTGGAGTCCCATTTTGTGGTACGCCACACCCATCCCGATGAACAGGACCCATGTTTCGACTGTAGTGCTCCAACACAAGTCCATTTCCTCCGTTTTGCGGTACGCCACAACCCTCCCGATCAACAGGACCCCGTTTCGACTGTAGGAGGTACAAGAGAAGTCCGTTTCCTCCGTTTTGCGGTACACCAGACCCCTCCCGATGAATAGGATCCTGTTTCGACCGTGGCCGGTCGAACACAAGGCCGTTTCCTCCATTCTACGGTACGCCAGGCCTCGTTTCCATCGGCTATTCCGTCCAAGCCAGTTGGCTCCCGATGAATAGCACGCATTCCGTTGCCTCCTAATGAACACGACGCATTACGTTGCCTCCCCATGAACATGACGACGACGCAGTTTCTCCGTTCTGACCTAGCCATGTACACGAGCCCTGGTCGTACGTATGCGCGAGTAGGCATTCGAGACCCTGCCCGTATGTACGTACGTGGCCGTATTTACTTTCTTGCACCCTAGTTGTACGTATGTGTACATGCTACGTAAGCGCCTCTACTACGACACGTGCCCTTCCTCCACGGTTCATCGCTGCAGCTGTAGACAGACCGATCGTATGTACGTACATGTTCGCGACCAGAATGACAACGCTACGTACGCTTCGATCAGGTGGGTCCCGACTGTCAGGCACTTCCTTGCGTGCGAAGATGTAGCTGGTGGGCCCCAGCAGTCAGGGGGGAAACATTTTTTTCACAAAATAAGGTGGCCCGTCCGGTGGGTCCCTGCTGTCAGGTGGAGGAATCATTATTTTCCGCGTAATAAAGAGGCACTTCCTTGCTGCGGCCGTGGACCCAGCCGTCAGCCTCTCCACGTACAGTACTCTTCCGATGGAAGTCGTTCCTTGACCACGTTGACCACGCCGCGCCGAGAGCACCAGGGCGGTGGACGACGGCGAGGCCTAGGAAGGGGACGACGCAGAGCCAGGGAAGACGCGGAGCCGGGGAAGATGCGACAGTGGATGCCCACGCGGATAAGAGTACAAGGGTTCAGTGGGTCGGTTGCGGTGTGAGGCTACCGTCGCCACGGAATAACATGGGTGTGGGTGAGTAGAGGCATCGCCTGGCCAGCGGTGGGAGTAGTAGGGGGCGGTGAGGCCTCCGCGGCATCACAGCCGGCCACGGGAGGCAGGAGCACGCGACATGACCGATGCTGGTTTGGGCGGCTGGAGCAAGAAGACCAGAGGTTGAAGAAGCACTACCGCCGTTGGATGGACATCGTACGGTCACTAGAGCTAGCATCGTTCATATTGACTAAGTTGACAAAGCCCTCCGTCCCCGTCAACTTAGTAGGCCCACAAGTCAGCCTCCCACTATGGTGGGTCCCAGCTAGCAGGGGGTATTCATTTTTTTGTGCGTAATAAGGAGGCACTTCCTTGCGTGCGAAGATATAGCTGGTGGGTCCGACCTGTCAGCGGGGGGAATGTTTTTTTCATGAAATAAAGAGGCCCTTCCGATGGGTCCCAGCTGTTAGGTGGAGGAATCATTATTTTGCATGTAATAAGGAGGCATTTCCTTGATTGCGGCCGTGGACCCGGCTGTCAGCCTCTCCACGCACAGTCTACTTCCAATGGGACCCACCGGAAGGGCCTCTTTATTTCATGAAAAAGTTATAGGCCATTTGCACTTTCTCGAAATACACGATTTTGCTGGACTGGTTCTAATTATAATGTTGGGTTGGGCGCATCAATGTTATCAAAAAATAAACAGGGGCTGAGCATTTTGTTATAAATATATTTAAACAATAAGTGATTTATTATTACATTGGTCCTTAAATCTTACCAAGCTTTTGTGCACAATCACCAGGATTTTCGTTGCCAAAAAAATCCAGGATTTTATTGTTAAGAAATTATTTTTATAAGTTAATAAGATGTGGGATATTGTTTACTTACATATGTAAGTATCTGTTAAATATATTATGACAATAACAATAATATATAGTTGGACCAGGTGTTTCTATTCTTATGTAGAAAAATAGAACAGACCGCTGCGTTTTCTTCAAAAAAATACATAAATTAGGCTGCGGATGTTTCAGGAAAAATAAAACCTCGGATGGGAGGTCAATAGGCCGGTCGATACATGACAGACCTCAAGAAAATACAAACCGGCATGTCATGGGCTGCACATGTTAAAAAAAAGCCTAGACGGGGACGCCCAAAACCCAGCTGTTACTTGCTGCCCCAGTGGTAATAAATTATACCTGCCAGCTCCCCGGCTTCGTTGTGAATTTATCTCCTATAGTAACTACGTTGAAGCACCTAAAAAATGTAACTATGTTGACAAACCCGTGGGCCCCAACATCAGTATAGCATTAGGAGGAAGTATTTTTTTCGATGAGGCACTTGCTTGCGTACGGCCATAGACCTGGTGGATCCCGACTGTCCGCCTCTCCATGTACAGTCCTCTCCAGATTCCTCTCGTTTGTTCAGCATGTTCACAATGGCAGATAGCGGCGCCGCGGTGAGCGCACGAAGCCGCAGGAGGAAATCAGACGACCTGAGGCAGTGCCTTCTTGCTATGTCTTGAGCTTGCGTTGGTTTTCCTCGAAGAGGAGAGGGTGATGCGTAAGTATTTCCCTCAGTTTTGAGAACCAAGGTATCAATCCAGTAGGAGGCTCCTCAAAAGTCCCACGCACCTACACAAACAAACTGAGAACTCGCAACCAACGCAATAAAGGGGTTGTCAATCCCTTCACGGCCACTTGCGGAAGTGAGATCTAATAAAGATAGTATGATAAGATAAATATATTTTTGGTATTTTATAATATAGATGCAAAAGTAAAGATGCAAATAAAAGTAGATTGCGAGCAAATATGATAAGAGATAGACCCGGGGGCCATAGGTTTCACTAGTGGCTTCTCTCAAGATAGCATAAGTATTACGGTGGGTGAACAAATTACTGTCAAGCAATTGATAGAAAAGAGCATAGTTATGAGATTATCTAGGCATGATCATGTATATAGGCATCACGTCCATAACAAGTAGACCGACTCCTGCCTGCATCTACTACTACTACTCCACACATCGACCGCTATCCAGCATGCATCTAGAGTATTAAGTTCATAAGAACAGAGTAACGCTTTAAGCAAGATGACATGATGTAGAGGGATAAACTCATGCAATATGATATAAACCGCATCTTGTTATCCTCGATGGCAACAATACAATACGTGCCTTGCAACCCTTTACATCCTTTGGGTAAGGACACATAAGATCGAACCCAAAGCTAAGCACTTCTCCCATGGCAAGAAAGATCAATCCAGTAGGCCAAACCAAACTGATAATTCGAAGAATTCAGAGAAGATTCAAATATTATTCATAGATAAACTTGATCATAAACCCACAATTCATCGGATGTCGACAAACACACCGCAAAAAGAGTTTACATTGAATAGATCTCCACAAGAGAGGGGGAGAACATTGTATTGAGATCCAAAAAGAGAGAAGAAGCCATCTAGCTAATTACTATGGACCCGTAGGTCTGTGGTAAACTACTCACAACTCATCGGAGGGGCAAGGATGTTGATGTAGAGGCCCTCCATGGTTGATTCCCCCTCCTGTAGAGTGCCGGCGAAGGCTCCAAGATGAGATCTCGCGGATGCAGAAGGTTACGGTGGTGGAAATTGTGTTTCGTGGTGCCCCTGGATGTATTCGGGGTACGTAGGTATATATAGGAGGAAGAAGTACATCGGTGGCCGCCCGAGGGGCCCACGAGACAGGGGGCGCGCCCTCCTATCGTGTGGAGGCCTCGGCTGCTTCTTGACTTGCACCACAAGTCCTCTGGATCACGTTTGTTCCAAAAATCACGCTCCCGAAGGTTTCATTCGGTTTGGACTCCGTTTTATATTCCTTTTCTTCAAAATACTGAAATAGGCAAAAAAAATAGCAATATGGGCTGGGCCTCCGGTTAGTAGGTTAGTCCCAAAAAATGATATAAATGTGTAAAATAAAGCCCATAAACATCCAAAAGGGGTAATATAATAGCATGGAACAATCAAAAATTATAGATACGTTGGAGACGTATCACTTATTTGTAACAAAAGTACTAAACTAGCCCAGTGGCCAAGTGACACTACCCAACAGCTGTTCAAACCAATCATAGCAATTCCTCAATCACCGATAGGCCAACGAAAATATACTCAGACATCATAGGATGGCAACACATCATCGGAGAATAATATGAAGCATAAAGCACCATGTTCAAGTAGAGGGTACAGCGGGTTGCGGGAGAGTGGACCGCTGAATATAGAAGGGGGAAGGTGATGGAGATGTTGGTGAAGATGACGGCGGTGTTGGTGAAGATCGCGGTGATGATGATGGCCCCCCGCAGTGCTCCGGCGCCACCGGAAGCAAGGGGGAGAGAGCCCCCCTTCTTCTTCTTCTTCCTTGACCTCCTCCCTAGATGGGAGAAGGGTTTCCCCTCTATTCCTTGGCTCCCATGGCGTGGGAGGGGCGAGAGCCCCTCCGAGATTGGATCTATCTCTCTGTTTCACCGTTTCTCGTATATATGGAGATCCGTAACTCCGATTGGCCTGAAACCTTCGCCGTGATTTTTTTCCGAATATTAGGTTTCTTGCGTCAAAAGAAGAGCATCAACCGCCTTACAGTGGGCTCACGAGGGTAGGGGGCGCGCCCCCTACCTCTTGACCACCTCGGGCACTGGTTCGCGTTGATTTTCCTTCCAAATTTTCCATATTTTCCAAAAATAAGCTCCGTCCGTTTTTATCCCGTTTGGACTTCGTTTGATATGGATATAATGCGAAACCAAAAACATGCAACTGACAGGGGCTGGCACTGGGCACTGGATCGATATGTTAGTCCCAAAAATAATATAAAAAGTTGCCAAAAACTATATGAAAGTTGAATAATATTGGCATGGAACAATAAAAAATTATAGATACGTCGGAGACGTATCAGCATCCCCAAGCTTAATTCCTGCTCGTCCTCGAGTAGATAAATGATGAAAAAGATAATTTTTGATGTGGAATGCTACCTAGCGTAACCTTGATCATATGTCTAATCATGGCATGAATATTAAGACACGAGTGATTCAAGGCAATAGTCTATCCTTTGACATAAAAACAATAATACTTCAAGCATACCAACCAAGCAATTATGTCTTATTGAAATAACATAGCCAAAGAAAGCTCATCCCTACAAAATCATATAGTCTGGCTATGCTCCATCTTCACCACACAAAATATTCACATCATGCACAACCTCGATGACAAGCCAAGCAATTGTTTCATACTTTTGACGTTCTCAAACCTTTTCAACCTTCACGCAATACATGAGCGTGAGCCATGGACATAGCACTATAGGTGGAATCACTACTACAAAAAGGGCTATAGATGGAATGGCTACTAATGGCGCACCTGTGATGTGGTGCGCCATTACTATATTCTAATGGCGCACCATGTCTCGGTGCGCCATTAGTAATATATTACTAATGGCGCACCTGGTATGTGGTGCGCCATTAGTAGTTTCAAAAAAAAACATAAAAAAAAATTTTGTTACTAATGGCGCACCGATGCATAGTGCGTCATTACTAATTGACATAGTAATGGCGCACCACATCCGTCGTGCGCCATTAGTAGTTTTGAAAAAAAAGTAAAAAAAAATTTGTTACTAATGGCGCACCATGTCTCGGTGCGCCATTACTAGTTTTAACTAGTAATGGTGCACTTTCCACTGGTGCGCCATTACTAAGTTTTTTTCAAAAAAAATAAAAAAAATCAAATTTTTTAATTTTTGTCAAAACTAGTAATGGCGCACCGTGGGAGTGGTGCGCCATTACTAGTTGAACTAGTAATGGCGCACCACCCCACGGTGCGCCATTAGTAACTTGGCCACCACTTCCACCGAATGCACCCCCCCCCCCCCCGTGGATCGCCTTTTCAGTTTTAAAAAAAATAAAAGAAAATGATGAAAATGTCAAAAAAATAAAAGAAAATAAGTTTCCCATGTGATATGTGGTCTAGTTGTTGGGAAAATTTGCAAATATGAATTTCGACTTCATTTGCAAAATCTCTCTGGAAATTTGTAAAATGGGCATAACTTTTGCATACGAACTCGGATGAAAAAGTTTTTTATATGAAAAATCATCTACTCGAAAAGTTACATCAAAATTTAACATTTTCAAAATCCCCAAAAACCTAACAGAAAAAAGTTACGGGGCTTTCAAGATCTAGCGGCAAAAAAATTCAAAAAATTTCAAACTTACTAGTGGCGCACCGTGGATGTGGTGCGCCACTAGTAACAGAAAAAAAATTGGTTTGGAATTTTTTTTAATTTTTTTTCAAAAAATAATACGTAATATGACCGGGAAGTTTGAAATATTTTTCAAAATTTCATCATAGTCATGAACATGAACGAAGTCCTAGACATCAACAAGGTATAACAGATTGATATGCTAGATATATCAACAAGTGCACGTGAAGTGAGTATTCTTTGGGGTTGGATAGAACTCTGAAGTTAAGCGTGCTTGGGCTGGAGTAGTGTGAGGATGGGTGACCTTTCGGGAAGTTTGACCATGGGGTGCGATTTGACCTGAGATTAAGCATATTGACCCGAGATTAAGCCATAGTGAACTGAGATTAAGAAAAATTTGAAAAAAAAAATTTAAAAAAAATTCTGAAAAAGATTTGAAATTTTTTTTTGAAAAAAGAAGTTACTAATGGCTACTAATGGCGTGCTAGAAATGGCGCACCGGTAGTGCGCCATTAGTAGGCAAAACCGGTGCGCCATTAGTAGGCCTTTTTCTAGTAGTGAATAGAATATTATGGTGGGGGTTATGTGGAGAAGACAAAAAAGGAGGAAGTCTCACATCGATGCGGCTAATCAATGGGCTATGGAGATGCCCATCAATTGATGTCGATGTGAGGAGTAGGGATTGCCATGCAACGGATGCACTAAGAGCTATAAGTGTATGAAAGCTCAACAAAAGAAACTAAGCGGGTGTGCATCCAACTTGCTTGCTCATGAAGAACTAGGGCATTTGAGGAAGCCCATCGTTGGAATATACAAGCCAAGTTCTATAATGAAAATGCCCACTAGTATATGAAAGTGACAACATAAGAGACAATCTATATGAAGAACATGGTGCTACTTTGAAGCACAAGATATGAGACTCGCTACATGAAGAACATGGTGCTACTTTGAAGCACAAGTGTGCAAAAAGGATAGTAACATTGCCCCTTTTTATTTATTTATTTATTTTCTTTTTTTACGGGCTTCTTTGGCCCCATTTTTTATTTAGGCTTCTTTGGCCTCTCTTTTTTTGGATGGGGCAATGCTCTAATAATGATGATCATCACACTTTTATTTACTTACAACTCGATATTACAACTCGATACTAGAACAAAGATATGACTCTATATGAATGCTTCCAGCGGTGTACTGGGATGTGCAATGATCTAGCGTAGCAATGACATCAAAAAAGGACAAGCCATGAAAACATCATGCTAGCTATCTTACGATAATGCGAAGGAATATGACAATAAATGCTCAAGTCATGTATATGATGATGATGGAAGTTGCATGGCAATATATCTCGGAATGGCTATGGAAATGCCATGATAGGTAGGTATGGTGGCTGTTTTGAGGAAGATATAATGAGGCTTATGTGTGATAGAGCGTATCGTATCACGGGGTTTGGATGCACCGGCGAAGTTTGCACCAACTCTCAAGGTGAGAAAGGGCAATGCACGGTACCGATGAGGCTAGCAATGATGGAAGGGTGAGAGTGCGTATAATCCCTGGACTCAACATTAGTCATAAAGAACTCACATACTTATTGCAAAAATCTATTAGTCATCGAAACAAAGTACTACACGCATGCTCCTAGGGGGATAGATTGGTAGGAAAAGACCATCGCTCGTCCCCGACCGCCACTCATAAGGAAGGCAATCAATAAACACCTCATGCTCCGACTTCGTTACATAATGTTTCACCATACGTGCATGCTACGGGACTTGCAAACCTCAACACAAGTATTTCTCAATTTCACAATTACTCAACTAGCATGACTCTAATATCACCATCTTTACATCGCAAAACTATTGCAAGGAATCAATCATATCATATTCAGCGATCTACAAGTTTATGTAGGATTTTATGACTAACCATGTGAATGACCAGTTCTTGTCATCTCTCTAAATAGATATAAGTGAAGCAAGAGAGTTTAATTCTTTCTACAAAAGATATGCCCAAGCTCTAACAAATATAAGTGAAGCAAAAGAGCATTCTACAAATGGCGGTTGTCTATGTAAAGAGAAACATGCAATCCAAACTTCAAATGATATAAGTGAAGCACATGAAAAATTCTATAAAGCCATACTCGAAAGATATAAGTGAAGTGCAAAGAGCATTCTATAAATCAACCAAGGACCATCTCATACCAGCATGGTGCAAAAAAGAAAAGTGAAAACTAAATGCAAAAGACGCTCCAAGACTTGCACATAATGCACGAACGAAACGAATTCGAAAACATACCGATACTTGTTGAAGAAAGAGAGGATGCCTTCCGGGGCATCCCCAAGCTTAGACGCTTGAGTCTCCTTGAATATTTACTTGGTGTGCCTCGGGCATCCCCAAGCTTGAGCTCTTGCCTCTCTTCCATTTTCTCATGTCGAGACATCCTCGATTAGACACTACATCCACACAAAACTTCAACAGAAAACTCGGTAAGATCCGTTAGTATAATAAAGCAAATCACTACTATAAGTACTGTTTCAAACCAATTCATATATTGTTTTTGCAAGGTGTCTACTGTAATATAACTTTTTCATGGCTTAACCCACTGATATAAATTGATAGAATCATCAAAACAAGCAAATTATGCATCAAAAACAGAATCTGTCTAAAACAGAATAGTCTGTAGCAATCTGAACATTCACCAAACTTCTGATACTTAAACAATTCTGACAAAATTAGGAAAAATAAAAAATTTGTACAGCAAGACAGTGCAAAACGAATCATAACCATTTGACGTTCCAGTAAAAAATTAAAATTCGCGCACTAGAGCCAAAGTTTCTGTCCTGCACCGCACAAACCAACAAGCATTGTAAACATCCTAAAGGCAAACCTTGGCACATTATTTTTATAATACAATGGAATTGTACAAGGGGATAATTATTTTTGTTGAAAAGTTTCTGTAATCAAGATTCACAAAGTTGCCGTGAGCATGAATAAAGTTCAAGGAGCTCTCCCACTTCAACAATGCTTGTCTTTCTCACTTTCGCTTTCCTTTTTGAAAAAGTTTTGGGTTCCCCTCTTTATTTTTGTTGTTTTTAAACTATATGAAAGCACTCAACAGAAATAAATGACTCTCTAAAACTTCCGGGTTGTCTCCTAGGCAGCGCTTTCTTCAAAGCCAAGCTAGGCATATAGTGCTCAAGTATTGAATCCACCCGGATCCCAAGGTATATCAAAGCCAATTTTAATTAGCAATCATTTGTAATTTAGTAGTGAGCACAAAGTAACATATATCATGTAATGACAAAGTCTAAATCTCTTCCTATGCATCGGCATGTCATAAAAGAATAATTCATGCACACAAAGTAATGGTCAATGCATAGTATAAACAGTTTGTTGCAATTTTATCGTGTTGGAAACATAGAGAGGTGGAGATATAGTTCCTCTCTCATAATAATTGCAAGTAGGAGCAGCAGCTCATGCATATTCTATTCATCAAAATCATCATGTGTAGTAGTAAAAGGCAACCCATTAATATAATCCTTAATAAGTGCAAGCTTCTCCGATATAGTGTAGTCGGGAGAATTCAAAAAGATAATAGGACTATCATGCGTGGGTGCAATAGCAACAATTTCATTCATAACATAAGGAACTATAGCAAGTTCATCTCCATAAGCATAATTCATATTGGCATCTTGGCCACAAGCATAGCAAGCATCCTCAAAAAGGGATATTTCAAAAGAATCAACGGGATCATAACAATCATCCTTCGGTAAGCACGAAGGGGAATTAAACAATGTATGAGTTGAAGAGTTACTCTCATTAGAAGGTGGGAACGGGTGATCAATCCGTTCTTCCTCCTTTTGTTCTTCGCTCTCCTCCTCATCTTTTTCATCCAATGAGCTCATAGTTTCATCAATTTCTTCTTCCATAGATTCCTGCAAAATATTAGTCTCTTCTTGGACAACGGAGAATTTCTTAATAAGTGCATTAATATAGGCATTATATTCATAATTCTCATAACAATATTTAAGGATAGCTAAATTTTCAGATCTATAACAAGCATCATCAAAATCCTCAAACTCTTTAAACATGGATTCAATTTCATAAGCACCCATAAAAGCAACAATTTCTTCTATTTGTTCCACATCATAGTAATCGTATATACCTTTAGCATAAGAAGCTAAGGTTTCATTATCATTAAATTTGCATGAAAAGGGAAGGTGTGGAGCATTCATCCTAGAGCAACAAGTATAATCATATTTCGAGCATAGTTGTCTAGCATACCAATACAACATATTAATTTGATCCCATAATAGTTTCCCTTATTGTGTCGAGCGATAATCCCTAAAGTATTCACGTTGATCCAACGTTACTCCCATTATAAAGTTGAATGGGGTTTTCTCAGGATTATCAAAGTAGTACAAAATATTTTTCTCATGATGAGAATCGAGGGTTTTAGGAGTTACCCATCCTCATGAGTAGCTAGTACACCTAATTTTTTTGGTATTTCGTGTTCCATATCCATAAGTAAAGATAAAGAACAACTAAGAACGCAAATAAAAATTACTTAGTGATAAAGCAAACAAGCACACACGAGAATATTCACCCCACGCTATGACTCCCTGGCAACGGCGCCAGAAAAAGGTCTTGATAACCCACAAGTATAGGGGATCAATTGTAGCCTCTTTCGATAAGTAAGAGTGTCAAACCCAACGAGGAGCTAAAGGTAGAACAAATATTCCCTCAAGTTCTATCGACCACCGATACAACTCTACGCACGCTTGACGTTCGCATTACCTAGAACAAGTATGAAACTAGAAGTACTTAGTAGGTGTTTTTGGGTAAGCTTGCAAGAAAGTAAAGAGCACGAAAATAAAACTAGGGGCTGTTTAGATAAAGACACAACTAAAGTAAATATAGCGAGTGTGGAAAAGTGGTGGTAGGAGTTGTGGAATTGTCCCTAAGCAACTGACTATATTACTAGACCGGTAATCACTATTGCAATTCTATTTGAGGGAGAGGCATAAGCTAACATACTTTCTCTACTTGGATCATATGCACTTATGATTGGAACTCTAGCAAGCATCCGCAAATACTAAAGATTCATTAAGGTAAAACCCAACCATAGCATTAAAGTATCAAGTCCCTTTATCCCATACGCAAACAACCTACTTACTCGGTCTGTGCTTCATCACCACGCCACCCACCATAAGCAAATCATAAACATATTGCAAACCCTACAGCGGAATCCCTCACACTTACGCGACAGGAGGGCACAATAGGACAGCACCAATAATAAAACATGCAATTCAAACCAATCATAGCAATTCATCAATCACCGATAGGACAACGAAAATCTACTCAGACATCATAGGATGGCAACACATCATCGGAAAATAATATGAAGCATAAAGCACCATGTTCAAGTAGAGGGTACAGCGGGTTGCGGGAGAGTGGACCGCTGAATATAGAAGGGGGAAGGTGATGGAGATGTTGGTAAAGATGACGGCGGTGTTTGTGAAGATCGCGGTGATGACGATGGCCCCCGGCAGCGCTCCGGCACCACCGAAAGCAAGGGGGAGAGAGCCCCCCTTCACTACTGGAAACAGGGAATTTGCCATCAGCCAGCTCTTTGCCATCTGCCAGCGGATGGCAAAGAACGTCTTTGCCATCTGCTTATAAAAAGCAGATGGCAAAGAACTGACAGACGGCAAAGAACATGATTGCCATCAGCCAATTCTTTGCCATCTGCCAGTGGATGGCAAATAATCTTTGCCATCTGCCAGCAGATGGCAAAGAGGTTGGCAAATCCTCTAGATGTCAGGGGTGTAACGGCGTACCAGCCCCACCTTTTTGCCATCTGCCAGCAGATGGCAATGATTCTTTGCCATCTGCTGGCAGATGGCAAAGAGATGGGGTTATTTTTTTCTGGTAAAAAAAACTGTGGCCTCTATCCCCTCCCTCTCTCCCCTCCTCTCCCTGAGGGAGTCCTGGACTAGGGGGTGTCCGGATAGCCGAACTATCATCTTTGGCCGGAATCCTAGACTATGAAGATACAAGGTTGAAGACTTCGTCCCTTGTCCGGATAGGACTTTCCTTGGCGTGGAAGGCAAGCTTGGCGATACGGATATGTAGATTTCCTACCATTGTTACCGACTCTGTGTAACCCTAACCCCATTCGGTGTCTATATAAACCGAAGGCTTTTAGTCCGTAGGACGAACAACAATCATACCATAGGCTAGCTTCTAGGGTTTAGCCTCTCTGATCTCGTGGTAGATCTACTCTTGTACTACCCATATCATCAATATTAATTAAGCAGGAGTAGGGTATTACCTCCATCAGAGGGCCCGAACCTGGGTAAAAACATCGTGTCCCTTGTCTCCTGTTACCATCCGCCTAGATGCACAGTTCGGGACCCCCTACCCGAGATCTGCCGGTTTTGACACCGACATTGGTGCTTTCATTGAGAGTTCCTCTGTGTCGTCACCTATAGGCCCGATGGCTCCTTCAATCATCAGCAACGACGCAGTCCAGGGTGAGACTTTTCTCCCGGACAGATCTTCGATTCGGCGGCTTTGCATCGCGGGCCAATTCGCTAGGCCATCCGGAGCGGATCGAAAGCTACGCCCCTGGCCATCAGGTCAGATTTGGGAGCTTGAACTACACGGCCGATGTCCGCGGAGACTTGATCTTTGACGGATTCGAGCCACAGCCGAGCATGCCGCCTGTCTCGATGGAGTGCGATCTAGCTCGCCGCGAGCAAAGCCACAGGCTGCACGATGCCGCTCCGACCCTTAATCCGGAGCCAATTTCGCCGATCGAGGACGGTTGGTTGGACACCGCCTCGGGGGCTGAAATCTCTACGGCGATCGAGCCGAACAACATCCCTGTCCTTTGCAAAGCTCGTGACTCCCAGGTGCCAGACTCCTTTCTGGACTCCGGACCGCCCGCGCCTCTACCAGTCGAATCCGACTGGGCGCCGATTATGGAGTTCACCGCCATAGACATCTTTCAGCACTCGCCCTTTGGCGATATCCTGAACTCATTAAAGTCTATCTCTTTGTCAGGGGAGCCCTGGCCGAACTATGGTCAGGAAAGTTGGGATTCGGACGACGAAGAAATTCAACGCCCACCCACCACCCACTTTGTAGCCACTGTCGATGATTTAACCGACATGCTCGACTTCGACTCCGAAGACAACGACGGTATGGACGACGGTGCCGGAGACGATCAAGAGCCAGCGCCCACGGGGCACTGGAAGGCCACCTCGTCATATGACATATACATGGTGGACATCCCAAAAGATGGGAATGGCGATGGAGCGGCGGAGGATGACCCTCCAAGAAACAACCCAAGCGCCGGCGTCGTGGCGCCGCTCTAAATCCGCCACAAGAAAAGCGGCAATTCCGCACGGAGACAATAATACCGGATAAAGGTGCGAAGATGACCCCCCAGCGGGACTCGGCGCAGGAGGAGGGAGAAGCAAGTCCGCACTAGTGCGGCGAGAAAGAGAGGTAGAGGGCGATAATTATGCGCCCCTCCGAAGACGAGGCAAGCCTCGGCGATGACGAATCGTCGTGCGGAGGACCCGTCGAACAAGGCGTTTTAAACGCAGGCTCATGGCCACACAAGCAGCCTCAAGAAAAGCAGCAACAGCTTAGAGCTGACCAAGACCTGCTAGGCGACGGATGGATGAAGTCCTTGCAGCCAAGAGTATGAACTCGAACGCCCCCAAAAGCTACCCCAAACGAAGGCCGTTGCCTCAATCGGAGGAGGAAGCACCCACGTCACCAGCAAGACGACATGGCAGACCGCCACCCGTGGCAGCGACGGAGAAGCCTCTCGCCCTCCGCTCAAGCCACGCCCGACGCCGCTCAAAAAGTACCAAGGCACGGGAAAACACGCCGGACTTGCGAGATATCTTTGGAGGATAAGGCAAAGCATACAAGATCGATCTACGGATCGCGTGGGCGTAACAACTCGGGATGATTACCGTCACGCCGGATACAGACAAACCCGGCCGGGCGAACACGATGAACAAAGCTCATATGAGCTACGTGGTGATATAGCCCATCTGAGGCGCCACACCCACTATGCTTCACGATGAAGTAATGGATCATCAAATCACGAGGGCTTCAAACCCGTAAACATCGAATCATACGATGGTACCACAGATCATGCGGTCTGGATCGAGGACTATCTCCTCCATATCCACATGGGCCGCGGTGATGATCTACATGCCATCGAATACCTCCCACTCAAGCTTAAAGGACCAGCTCGGCATTGGCTCAACAGCTTGCCAGCAGAGTCAATCGGTTGTTGGGAGGACATGGAAGCCGCATTCCTTGATAACTTCCAGGGCACATATGTGCGACCACCAGACGCCGATGACCTTAGCCATATAATTCAGCAGCTAGAAGAATCGGACAGACAGTTCTGGACGCGGTTCCTAACAAAGAAAAATCAGATCGTCGACTGTCCGGATGCAGAGGCGCTAGCAGCCTTCAAACACAACATCCGCGACGAGTGGCTAGGCCGGCACCTAGGACAGGAAAAGCCGAAATCCATGGCAGCCCTCACCACACTCATGACCCGCTTTTGCGCGGGAGAGGACAGCTGGCTAGCTCGAAGCAACAACTTGGCCAAACACCCTGGTAGTTCGGATACCAAGGACAACAATGGCAGGTCGCATCACAACAAGCATAAACGCCGCATTAACGGTGATAATGCTGAAGATACGACTGTAAATGCCGGATTCAGAGGCTCTAAACCCGATCAGCGGAAGAAGCCATTCAAAAGAAATACCCAGGGCCCGTCCAACTTGGACCGAATACTCGATCGCTTGTGCTAGATACATGGCACCCCTGAAAAACCAGCCAACCACACCAACAGGGATTGTTGGGTGTTCAAGCAAGCAGGCAAGCTAAGCGCCAAAACAACGACAAGGGGCTGCATAGCGATGGCGAGGAAGAGCCCGGCCACGAAAAATAGAGGACGAAGGGCTTTCCCACACAAGTGCGGACGGTGAACATGATATCGCAACCCACATACCCAAAAGGGAGCGGAAGCGTGCGCTAAAGGGACGTATATGCGATGGAGCCATCGCCCAAGTTCAACCCATGGTCCTCCCGCCCGATCACCTTTGATCGAAGGACCACCCACTAGCATCATCACGGCGGATTCGCCGCATTGGTTCTTGACCCAATCATCGACGGATTTCAACTCACGAGTCGATGGGCGGCGGCAGCAACCTGAACCTGATTTATCGGGATACAGGTCTGAAAAATGGGCATAGACCCTCAAGGATTAAACCCACAAAGGCGACCTTTAAAGGCGTCATACCAGGTGTAGAGGCCAATTGTACAGGCTCGCTTACACTCGAAGTGGTCTTGGATCCCGGATAACTTCCGAAGCGAAGAGTTAATCTTCGACATAGTACCGTTTCGCAGCGGCTATCACGCACTGCTCGGACGAACCGCATTCGCAAAATTCAATGCGGTACCACACTACGCGTACCTCAAACTCAAGATGCCAGGCCCTCGGCGTAATCACGGTCAATGGAAACACGAACGCTCCTCCGAGCGGAGGAGCATACAACCGCCCTGCGGCGAAGTGCGAACAACCTCTTAAGGCAATTCTCCAGTCCGGCCAATAAACAATCGGACACTGTCAAGCGCGCCCGGAGTAACCTACAGCAAGACCGCTTGGCACGTTCCGAACAAGCGTAGTAATGCAGCCCCAACCCCAGCCCTCGCGAACTCGCGAAGCCAGTACTACGCGCACGTAATTACGCTCTGAAGCACCATGAGCATAGGAGACGGGCCACGACCACGGCACGCCCAGAAAGTGGCTAGACCGCACTAGGGGCTCCCGTTTGTGTCACTCCTTTTTTTTCTTTTTCTTACTTTTACTTTCAGGACTCTGTTCTCCAGAAGCCCTGTCCGGCATTCGCGCCGAATAATAGCCAGGGAAGCAGAAAACTGCGTCGAGTGTCCAGGTGGTCTCTATTATGAGCAGTATACTTGTTTTACATACCACACCGCAAACTTACCCCTGGAAGGGGGACATGTCAAAAGTCCCGTACCTTGCTTATCGCACAATATGTATCGTTCTGCTATTATTTGCAGTTTCTTTTGAAGAACCAATATATAGCTCTTGCCTATTATTGCATTCTTTCCCACTATATATGTTCATTTATGACATTGCACAACCGTACAATTTGGTATGACCAATACACCAGGGGCTTATGTACCCCAAAAACATGGTGTGACAAGTCCGAACACTTTCACAAGTGCGGCACCCCGAACTTATAGCATTATATGCATCGGCTCCGAATCATGTCTTGGGTCAATAGTTGGGTTTGCCCGGTTCCCATGTTTTGGTACCTTACGTTCCGTTATATCGGCTAAGGTAGCGCTGGGAGAACCACTGCGATTGTGCCCGGTTGAGCTGGGTTGAGCACCTCGGTGGAAAGCTAAAACTGACCGTCATGATAGGGCGAGAGCCATCGCTGTTCGAGAGGTTTTTCGGGTCCCTAAAGACTTATGCCGCTTAGGCGAGTCGGCATTGTCCGCCAAAGGCGTGGATAGCGCCCGAACTCGGTCTTCGAATACTAGGGGCTTCACGAAATTTAAAATTATAGAATTCTATGACTAAGTGAGAGTGTTCAAGCACTATAAGTCTGGTTGCCTTGTTCGTTGCGTTGAGCGCCTCCCTCGAAGGACCCAAGAATGGGAACAAGAGCGCTCAAGTTTATCCCAACACCCCACACTTTCGTGGCATGGGGGCTGAAGCCAACGACTTGCCATCTCTCAAATTTGATAAACGGCCGCACAAAAGGTAATACTTTAAATTCACAAGCGTTGCTTAGCGCATATGAACAAATTTTCAGCTTATAGGATAAAAAATGCGAGTCTACTCAAATATTACATCTTTGGAGCATTCACCCGCTATAAGACGGGCACCCTTCAGGACGCCCTCATAATACTTCTCGGGCTTGAGATGTTCTTTACCCCGCGGCGGCCTGTCCGTCACCAGCTTCTCCGCGTCCAGCTTGCCCCATTGCACCTTGGCACGGGAAAGGGCCCTACGGGCACCTTCAATACAGACGGAGCGCTTGATGACTTCGATCCATGGACAGGCATCCACCAGCCGCCGCACTAGCCCGGTAGCTCCTGTGCATGGCCTCATTTGGCCACAGCCGAGCTATAAGGCCCTTCATGGCCTGTTCGGCGACCTTGTGGAGCTCGACCAACTGCTTGAGCTTGGTCGCTCAAAACACCGGTGTTCGGCCTCAACATCTGAGACCAAAACACCTTTTCCGTCGAGCTCCCTTCTTTGGCTCGGTAGAAAGCGGCGGCATCGGAGACACTCCATGGCAGATCTGCGAGCAGCTCTGGAGAGCTCGGATTCGGGTAAGTACTAGATAATTGACTTTTACATTCTTGCTCTGCATAAAGAATGCCTTACCCGCCGCGATCTTCTTTATTACCTCAATATCCTGGAGGGCTTTTTGGGCCTCGGCCTTAGCAGCTTTGGCACTCTCAAGAGCCGAGGCAAGCTCGGACTCTCGGGTCTTCGAGTCACGCTCCAAACCCTCGTGATTTTTCACGAGAGCCTGGAGCTCTTGCCGTACCTCCGCCAGCTGCGCCTGCCCCTTCTCTCGCTCGGTGCGCTCCGCGGCCGCTTTGTTTCGGCATGGACACCGCCTCCTTCAGGTCGCCACCTCGCTCGTGGCCCTACAGCATACCATGTTATTCCTGTTATCTTTTGCAACCACATTTTTAAATTCCATAAGGTATTACTTACCTTCCTTGTCCTCGAGCTGCTTCTTGGCTTGGCGAGCTAGTTCTCGGACCGCTCGAGGCTCTCCTTCAATGCATTGACCTCCATGATCGGTCTGGCAGAGGTCAGCAGGCAGCCTGCATTCCCATATTGACATAATTATGTTAGACTCCTGCGTATATCTTTTAGATCCTCGGTCCGCTTTTCTTTACGAACACCGAACTAAGCATCGAGGCTCTTGTCTATGCGGTAATCTTCTTACATATATTGAAAACTTACCTCAAAGCCTGTTAGAAGGCCGTTGCAGGCTTGATCAGCCCGCTCTTGGCGGACTGAAATTCTGGATCACCACACTCATGCGGTGCGGTGCTCCTCCTCGATGGGCGCGCTGTTAAGCCCTCGATGCTATCTGGTGCCTCCGGTTGGGCGGAGGACACCGGCGTCTTACCCTTCCTCTGAAGGGGCCGCTTGCGGACTTGAAACCGCTGAAGGTTCGGTATGGAGTCCGGACAAGGGTGGGGCTTAGAGCCCCAGGGGTCTCGCTCCCCTCGCGCTGGAGTCCGGGAGGCTGCCTTGCGGCGCCTCCTGCGCCACCTCCTCTTGACCAGGCCCCCTTGGGGCCCCACCTCAGCGTCGTCGGCGCGTGAGGTGAGGCTGACGCCAGAAGTGAAGTACTCTCCACTTCCGACGAATTCAGGACCCGCCGGCAAGCGGCGAGCTTGTCCTTAGGCGGGCTGCATGATTGTTGACATTAGAGAACACTATGCAATGAAAAAAAGCCATGGGTATCCGGACACTTGCGATCTCGCTAGGGGCTTGGCCTCGAGGCCCTCCTCCTCGCCGTCGTTGGCGTTGGTGGAGACGTCCGGAGGAAGGGTTCTTCCCTTCTTGAACCCTCCGGCCTCCCCAGCTCGGGCGGCCTTTCTTTTCTTCTCTCCCGCCGCTGGGGGAGAGGCCTCTTTTTCCTCCTCCTCGTCTTCACGGGAGGAGTCCGCCTCGGCGTCATCGGACAATGAGTCCGACAGCACCTGGCGCCGGGAACTCCTTCGAGTTCCCGTGGCCTTCTTCTTGGCCTTCTTTTCCGGCACCACGTGAGGTGCCGGAACCAGCAGCCCCGCCAATTGGGCGTCCGCTGGGTCTTCTGGCAAGGGAGCCGGACAGTCGATCTGTCCGGACGTCTTCAGCCAGTCCTGTCAAAGGTGAGGGAGTTTTAGATCCCACATAGAGTCAATCTATGAAAAACAAGAGTCCCATAAAGGGTAAAATAACTTACCTCGCTGGCTTGACGCCACGAGCTGAATCCGCGATCTTCGGTAGCGGATGTGGGAGCCTCGGCGCCCTTGAACAGCACCTTCCAGGCATCTTCGTACGTAGTGTTGAAGAGCCTTTTCAGAGTTGGGTGATGTGCCGGATCGAACTCCCACAATTTGAAGGCCCGTTATTGGCATGGGAGAATCCGGCGGATGAGCATCACCTGGATAACGTTGACAAGCCTGAGATTCTTGTCCACCAGGTTTCGGACGCAAGTTTGGAGTCCGGATAGCTCATCTGAATCCCCCCACGTCTGGCCCGTCTCTTTCCATGATGTGAGCCGGGTGGGGAAGCCAGACCAGAATTCGGGGGCCGCCGCCCATTGAGAGTCGCGCGGCTCGGTGATGTAGAACCACCCCGATTGCCACCCCTTTATGGTCTCCACAAAGGAGCCCTCGAGCCATAGGACGTTGGCCATCCTACCTAGCATGGCACCTCCGCACTCCGCTTGGCGGCCGCCCACTACCTTCGGCTTGACATTGAAGGTCTTCAGCCATAAGCCAAAGTGGGGCTGGATGCAGAGGAAGGCCTCGCACACGATGATAAACACCGAGATGTTGAGGATGAAATTCGGGGCCACATCATGGAAATCTAGGCCGTAGTAGAACATGAGCCCCCGGACAAATGGGTGAAGTGGAAACCCTAGTCCACGGAGGAAGTGGGGGAGGAACACCACCCTCTCATTGGGCCTGGGGGTGGGGATGAGCTGCCCTTCGTCGGGCAGCCGATGTGTGACATCGCCGGACAAGTATCCGACCTTCCGCAGTTTTTTTACTTGGCCCTCCGTGACGGAGGAGACCATCCACCTGCCTCCCGCTCCGGACATGGTTGGAGATGGTTGAGGAAGGATGTGCGGACTTGGGCGTTGGAGCTCAAAGTGCGCGGAAATGGATGAGCAAGGGAGGAGGAAGGCGTAGGTGAAAAGGGTGGATCCTTATCCCCTTATATGGACGGACGAAGCTATGCGTCCCCCGCCAGCCTGGTAAAACTCGCTTATCTCCCAAGCGCCGTAATCAATGGCGCGGATGGGTTACCCACGTCCGTATTGATGGGAATCCCGGAATAAGGGGGCACGATCTATGCTTTGATAAGACGTGCCAAGGAAACCGCCTCGCTAAACGCGTTGAGGTGGGACTGTAAAAAACGATTCGAATAAAGGCCTGGCCGTGGTGTGATGTCACGCCGCGGAATACGTCAGCAGATCTGTGCAAAGAATTATTCTCTCTACGGTGGTATATGGAACTTGTTTTGCAGAGCCGGACTCTATACTTGTGTTCAAAACCTTCTATGAATTATTCGGAGGAGGAACCCGCCTTGCAATGTCGAAGACAATATGCGCGCCGGACTAAATCGTCATTGAAGCCTGGTTCGAGGGCTCTTGAGGAGTCTGGACTAGGGGTGTCCGGATAACCGAACTATCATCTTTGCGGACTCCTAGACTATGAAGATACAAGGTTGAAGACTTCGTCCCTTGTCCGGATAGGACTTTCCTTGGCGTGGAAGGCAAGCTTGGCGTCTGGATATGTAGATTTCCTACCATTGTAACCGACTCATGTAACCCTAACCCCATTCCGTGTCTATATAAACCGAAGGGTTTTAGTCCGTAGGACGAACAACAATCATACCATAGGCTAGCTTCTAGGGTTTAGCCTCTCTGATCTCGTGGTAGATCTACTCTTGTACTACCCATATCATGAATATTAATCAAGCAGGAGTAGGGTATTACCTCCATCGAGAGGGCCCGAACCTGGGTAAAAACATCATGTCCCTTGTCTCCTGTTACCATCCACCTAGACACACAGTTCGGGACCCCCCCTACCCGAGATCCGCCGGTTTTGACACCGACACTCCCTCTCTCCCACGCATCTCACCCGCCGCCGCCCAAGCGCCCCGCCGCCCCACCACCCCACCACCCCGCCACCCGTGCCCGCACCACCCAACGCCCCACCACCCCGCCGCCGCACCCAACACCCCGCCGTCTCACCCAGCACCCCGCCGCCCCACCACCCCACCACCTCGAGCTCGCCGACTTGAGCCCAGCCGCCCGCCCTCCTTCCCGCCTCCTGGATCCAGCCAGCATGACGCCTGTCCCCTGCATGCGCCCCTGCTCTGCGCGGGCTTGGCTGCGCACCTCCCCTAACCTCCTGGCGCCCCTGCCCTGCCCCGCCCTTCCTCCTTGCAAAGCCGGCGGCAGTCGCTGCCCTCCCTCTCAGTCACCAGTGACCAGTCCCCGGTGGCAGCAAGCGGGCAAGTGAGCAAGAGCAACCCGATTTCTGATTTAGGGTTAGCTTTTTTTGCACTTTGGTATCCAGTACATCAACACATATAATTTTACACATCATTTCTGCCTCAATTAGCTTTGACTAGTCATCAACCCGTGCATCTGCACGGGCTAGCATTTTCTAAAAGAATAATATATAGAATGAGAAATATAGAAAGATATTATGGAATATGCTTGCAATATTACTATTGGAACAATTAATAGTCTGCCTTTTATAGTAGTTGTAACCCGCAATAAAAATAAAAACTATATTCTCAACTTAATTTCTTTCTAAGTTTGTTGAATATTACAGTTCCATGTATGCTTCTAAGTTTAAAGTTGTGATATGCAATTCATTCTCGTGATATTTCACTGAGGTATTCTTTTGTCATATTTACATATGGGATTGGTGCTTACGCATCTATTGCAAAATGCATTATTATTGAAGTAGTCATAGTAGTTCTTCTCGTACTTTGTTTTGCACCATGAATTCATACATCTAGGGATACCCAAAGACATGTTATTTTTATACCTAAATTGGCACGTACGAAAGTTATAGGGATCTGAAGAAAGGAACAACTGAGGTACTATAGTTATTCCATATGCTTCTATGATGTGAAAATTACGAAAGATCATATTAATAAACAACTTTTACAAAAACAAATAGATCATGACAATAGATTTTAATTTTGTTGGCAGTAAGTACTACTATAAGGAACATCATATGTCGAATGAAATTCAATAAGAAACATAAAAACACTATGGATCGCATGTCTTGTTACCTCAAGTATACATTTAGATGCATCCCTGTTTATTTGTTTTTATTTTCAGATCGTAATATGTATCTGTTGTTTAACAAAAATGAGCTTCTTGATACTTCTGGGGGACTCATAATTATTGCCCGAAATTTCATAGAACATACATGGAACTAATTAAAAATAGAGCGATATTGCTTCCTGAGAGTTAAAAATGGAAATTTAAATCAAATATCATGCGAGGTCAAATATCAAATCTATGGTCTAACTATTCTCCTTGGCATAAGTTCCGAGCTGACTGCAATATAACGATGCGATGCAGCGTAGGATGAGGTCTACTGATGGTGGTCTAAAGTGGATCGTGCTGCTTCCCATTGAAGAACCTACAGCGAACGGAAAGTAGATTGATCTATCTGTCCGATGTTGTCGAGTGAAATGTTTGTCTACAAGTCCACAGGCAAGTCGAACATGACGCTTGAATTTAGGATACATGGAATTAAGTACTGTGGTTTTTAATCCATGCTGAATCTGGGTAAAAAGCAAACAGAACGCTTGAAAATTCTCAAGCATTTTATTTGCATGTAGTAGTTGCTCGAGCAGCAGCTACTTTGTGTTTCTTATTCTTCTTTACATATTTACAATACTGATTCATTTCATGCCTCATTGTCGTGTATGCTATGTAATATTGTAGCAAGCTATTAAAAGGTCAAAATGAAGGTTCCATATAAAGGAAAAGTAAAAGACCTCTGGGTTCTGCTTAGACATGTGATTTAACAGAAGGTCTATGTCAGCGATGATTGCTCTGAGAGATGATCTCCTAGCACTATGCCTTTAAATTAAATGTCTTCTATTTAATTGGTTACAATCTTTCAACATGCTATGTATCATACTTTCCATGGCGTATGCAAAACTATGGGAAATACAATAGTTAGATACTAGCTTGGATTCACAGGTTTGATTAGAATCCTTATTTATTTATTTATTTATTTGACTTTCCCTCTCGGTTGCAAAATCTTGACTTAATACCGTGTTGCAATGTGCTTGAGTTAGTAAGCAGTGCCCGCTCAAGCTATTTTAAGCTTTTGACCATTTGCTTTTAGAATTTTTATGCTCAAAGTTCTACTATTTTCACTTCAATTGGAGAGTAGCCCCTCTTTCCATGTCATACTAAGAGCACGAGTTCAAATCTGGTGGGGTTCGTGCTATCACAACGTTTTGATACTTCACATGTAGTGTTTTTCCTCCTTGATTCTGCTAAGCCATAATTTTTTCTCCTCTTTCCATTCTATGTGATAATCCATATCACAAGGGGCAAATCTTATTTCCAACATGCAAACAAACTATAAAATTTGGAATTCTAATATATGGTGAATGCATGCTTCGTATTTGCAGGTTTATAGGACATAAGTATTCTCCCTGGGCTTAGCATCCTATTTCTATTCTGCCACTGGATAGTCAGAATGATCCTTGCACAACACTTGGTTATTTCTCTCATGCTCACTCCATATACATCGTAATAAGATGTTATAAATATATTTTCGTAATACTAGAAATTAGTGTTCTACCTTGACAACTACACGTGCTAAACAGTATGTGTGTTTGTCCATGATATTTATCTAAGTGAAGATCAATATATACAGACAGTAGTTTATATACATTTCAACCATAGAGAAATAATGGCGCCGATAAATCTGTAGAAAAAAATTGAACTAATAAAAGTATGTGTACCTTTTGGTCCAATTAAGTATAGTACCAATATTAGAAAAAAATAAGTATAGTACCAGTTATTATATTTTCCGAATAGTAGTATTTCTTCCGGGTATTAATAATATTCCTATATTCCAATTTGTAAAAGATTTACTTAAGTAAGAAATGTTACATAAATGTATAATGTGATCATTAATATACCAAGCGTTTGATCAAAAGAAAATTACTATATACATGCCTATTTATGAGCAGTACACAGTACTCGATTAAGTTGTAAAAAGGAGGTGATCAGATTCAACTCCATGCTATATCACCATGTGCAAGGTAGTGGTGTCTTGATGCATATGTGTTGAATCATCTGTACCGTCGATTAGTATTATGTATTGTTCTTACAAAAAAACTGCTTTATGTGATATGCACACGATTAAGTGACTTACATTGATTCACATGATACTTTGGAGTAGCAGATTTCTAATACGTGTTTGCAAGTCTATGCATGTCTTATTTTGTCTTTATAACACAGAAGAAACTAGCTATTAAAATATATTTAAATACTTATAAATTGCTGCAATAACAAAAGGAATCTGGCTGTATCATGCACCACAAAGAGCTCATATAAATACATGATTGTCAATGCGATATAGATATTAGTATGTATAGAAAATATAAATTGTTGGTAGAGACAAGAACTTCTAATATGAATAGCTATGGTACTTACACTATAATGAGTATACACAAATCTCTTTTTTTAAATGTCTATGGAAGAATACTCTCTTTATAATTCTACCATGCTTCCTTGGCAAAAAGGAAGATATATGCCACAATAGCGCACTTGATCGCGAATGCATGATACATGCAACTGCATTTGCGTTCGTAACAACATTTTCAACCAACGTAACCCATACATCCTTATATATCTTCATAAAGTCGCACATCCCTATTTCCATATATCATCGATAAAATATGAGGTGGTTTCCCATCATGCAACGACAATATTTATGCCGTTGTGGCACAATTTGACATAAACAATATGAGTAGTCGAAGCAATGTAACTTCATCAGACCCTATGTCCAAGGAAGGACCAAGGTACACATGCACATGTAATAATAATAATAACCTATAGCAACATATTCATATTATTGCTTGACATTTCCAATTTGTCACAACTTTGTTATTTTATTTGGCTGTCTTTTAAAGTTTTTCTACATGTTCGATCATTACCAGAAAGTGATCGTTTAAGCAATATCTTATATACACTGACCTCAAGCTTAGATGATTCAGTAAATATTTAGGATATTCTTATAGATGTTTTGAGGATCATGTAGCATGCTTTTCTTTATAGTCCACTTTTGCCGGATAGAATTTATCTTTGTCCCTTTGATACCACGACACCCAGACACAACACCCCCGACCCCCGACACCTCTTGACTTCTGTTGATGAGCAGGTGCTTTTCGGCCTTCCATAGGCCGACGGGGTCATATATTTATGAACTATGAGTTAGGTCATATATTTTCCCATTTTGTTATGAAAAACATCATAATATATTTGTGTTGATCAGGTGGATTTAATTGTGCAGTTGTTTCGTCGCTATGAGGGTCTGGTGTTCGACGACCTCCCCGTGCGTTCATGCTAACGAGACATTGCAAATGATCTTTAATTTGGTGCAACATAACTCCCGATAAGCATCGACGTCTGCCATTGGGGCGAGCAAGAACCCTGATCCTCCTCAAATCGGCCACTACATGAGCAAGAACCTTGATCCTTCACCTACGGGTTGACGGTAAGTTTTGCCTAGTGCTTTTCTTAATTAGCTCAAAAATGTCCTATTTAACCTAGGATAGCTCTAAAATGACCTATACATAGCATTTTTTCCTCCAAAATGACTTAATATGCTTAGCTAGCTCAAAAATGACCTATTTAACCTAGGATGGCTCTAAAATGACCTATACTTAGCATTTTTTCCTCCAACTGACTTAATATGCTTAGCTAGCTCTAAAATGACTTACGAAATGACATATTTTAGCTCTGAAATGACTTCATATGCTTAGCTAGCTCCAAAATGACATAATAAACTTATTAGTTCCAAAATGACCTTAATTAGCATTTTTTTTACACCAAAATGACTTAGTATGCTTAGTTAGCTCAAAAATGACATAATAACCATACTTAGCTCCAAAATGACATATTTTACAAATATAAGTTGCATCATAATAATCTTCTTCTTCTAGTCTTCTTCTTCTAACTTTCTTCTTTCCCATTTTGTAGATTTGCTTCAGATCACGGAAGCTTGGGTTGATGGAGTGCTTGTCTTTAGTTTCTGTTTTGACTTTGTGAAACTTGCTGCCTATGATGAAACTGTGTAATATTGATGAAACTATGTATATGTATGGATGAAACTTGCAACTGTTGGTAACATGTGTTGGATATGTGTTCGATATATATGTGTTCATGACTATTGGTAATATGTGTTGAATATGCTATATTGGTCATATAAATATATTTTGTTTGATTTTCTGTGAAAATGAATTGATATAAGAAAAAACAAAATTAAATGGGGCAATATAGGCACTTTGCCATCTGTTTGGCAGATGGCAAAAGCTTTGCCATCGGTGGCAGATGGTAAAGAGGCCATGTGTCATCCACATGTAAAATTTGGGCTGGCCTATTTGGGCCCTTTGCCATCTGCCGGATGGCAAAGCTCTTTGCCGTCTGTTTGGCGGCAACGGCAAAGATGCAGCCTTGCCATCTCATCGCGCAGACGGCAAAGAGCTCAAGCCTTTGCCATCTGGTGGCGACGGCAAAAGAGCTCGCAGACCTTTGCCATCTGCCGGCAGATGGCAAAGTATGTCGTTAACCTTCTAACGGGCTAACCTCGTTAAGAGGCTTTGCCATCTGCCACCGATGGCAAGGCATAAACTCTTGCCATCAGCCAGCAGACGGCAAAGAAGCGTTTGCGGCAGGGTTTCAGACAAACTTTTTGCCATCTGCTGGCAGATGGCAAAGCCTTTGCCATCCGCCGACCATGCCTTTGCCGTCTGCCATGGCAGATGGCAAAGTGCCAAATTCCAGTAGTGCTTCTTCTTATTCTTCCTTGACCTCCTCCCTAGACGGGAGAAGGGTTTCCCCTCTGGTCCCTGGCTCCTATGGCGTGGGAGGGGCGAGTGCCCCTCCGGGATTGGATCTATCTCTCTATTTCTGCGTTATGTTCTGGCTCTATTTCACCGTTTCGCGTATATATGGAGATCCGTAACTCCGATTGGCCTGAAACCTTCGCCGTGATTTTTTTTCCGAATATTAGCTTTCTTGCGGCAAAAGAAGAGCATCAACCGCCTTACGGTGGGCTCACGAGGGTAGGGGGCGCGCCCAGGGGGCAGGCGCGCCCCCCTGCCTCGTGACCACCTCGGGCACTGGTTCGCGTTGATTTTCCTTCCAAATTTTCCATATTTTTCCAAAAATAAGCTCCGTCCGTTTTTATCCCGTTTGGACTTCGTTTGATATGGATATTCTGAAACCAAAAACATGCAATGAGCGAGGCGGCATCGGCCTTTGGATCAATATGTTAGTCCCAAAAATAATATAAAAATTTACCAGAAAGTATATGAAAGTTGAATAATATTGGCATGGAACAATCAAAAATTATAGATACGACGCATACGTATCAGGTCGCTTTCTTAATTGAAGGGTAAATTGATTTTGATTTTGATCCAGTCACAACGCGCCGACCCTCTCGTCCAATCCTAAATCGCTGTCGCACGCTCCTCTCCCTCTTCTCCATTGCAAAAGCACCTCCTCTCCTCTCCATCATCTCCATTCCAAAACCACCTTCTCGCCTCTCCCTCTTCTCCATTGTAAAACCACCCCCTCTCCTCTCCAGCATCTCCAATCTAAAACCACAGTCTCGCCTCTCCCTCTTCTCTATTGCAAGACCACCGTATCTCCTCCCATCTTCCAAAGCTAACAACAGACCACTCAGAAGGACATCTATGGAGCGGATGCATCAGCGAATTAGGCAGATCGCTGGCGGTGACCAGGCAAAGTTAGCTAGGTTGAAGGAGATCCTTACTTGGTTTGACAATGAGTGGAAGATTTCGAGGACGGTGAGGGCCATGTGGCAATGTATGCGAAAGAGCGAGACGGCGGTGATGAGGGCGGCAATGTACTCCTCGGCGGCAGTCACGCTGCAGTCCTTCGAGTTCATCGAATATCTCCCCTGGGTGATGGAGCAGACAGATTCACCCGAGGCAAAAGTCAGGCGGAGGTGGTGGGCGTACAGGTCGAAGGTCGAGCACCCAGAGGATAACGAATCGATCGAGTACGGTGTGCCGTTCATGAGGGTGCAGAGCCAGCCGGAACCACATGAGTATTCGTTCTCCCACCGCAAGAGGAGGGTGGATGGCGCGACGTCACTTCCCCTCCGTTCTCCACGGTTCCCTCGACGCTCACCTCATTTCAAAAGTGGCGGTAGGGTTTAAGGTAAGCTTCGCACTAACCTAATCTTCCATCTGCTCATGCTTACAATCAGTGTGAGAGCTAATGAAAATCATGCTTACAATCAGCTTCGGAATACTACGCCAATCACCCTAAAATAGCTCTGGACCATTGGGTCAAATTTGTGACACTGTGTACAAATAAAGAAAAATAGATTGGTGCTTCTTTCAGAAAAGAGTACTCCCTAGAAAACTGCCAATATAAGGTACTAGTATTTGGTTAGAGGATTTGCTGCCAAGAAAGATCCGTCCATAGAGAGCGCCACACATCCCACTACTGGTGGTGGATGCCAATGCGTGCATGGAGCATGGTTGGTGTTGGTAATTTTTACTTGGCACACCTCGCACTCTGCATATATGCCGGTTCCATCCGTACATTTGTGCATTTCCACCAAAATGCAGCTGAATAACCCTATTTGCACAGATAATGAAAAAGCGTGATTACATTATAGTGGCACTAGTTTATGAAACATACACTAATAAATAGAAGAAAATATTGCGATAGTATCATAGTATGCCATGCTGCGAGCGCGAGATGGGCCCTGTGACGCCTATATACGGTACGCCTCATACGGGAAATCGACCCAAGACTCCCCGATACACCTTCTGCCAGTGATGAACATCAGTGTACATCGGTAGTACAAGGAGGGGCCTTGAGACATTCCAATCTCTATTTTGTGCAGATCAACTAAAATTAAGCACCCCAGTTTGCAGAAACGCATAAACATTAACAATGGGACTAGTTGATGAAAGATATACTAACAAAGAGAAGCACTTTCTTTATGTACATTGGAAATGAAATGATAGAGAGGACACTCGCTCTATTTTAAATGTATTGTTACTTCATTTTATCAGTGGCACTAGGGTCGAGCAGGTGGCAAACGAGGTGTGCCGTGCGTCGCAAAGATGGAGGCCGGGGGTGCTTAG
Source organism: Aegilops longissima (assembly GCA_021605205.1). Classification (NCBI taxonomy): domain Eukaryota; kingdom Viridiplantae; phylum Streptophyta; class Magnoliopsida; order Poales; family Poaceae; genus Aegilops; species Aegilops longissima. The sequence goes on along the minus strand of CM038676.1, from coordinate 42,156,343 downwards.
ACTGGGATGCTGAAGCTGGCTCTTTCAGTCCCTATCTTCCCCCCTTGATGTATTTGTGGTAACATTTGGGTTGTAATCCAAACTTGGTTGAGCTGGTGCTGCGTCCCCCCTACCCGCCTAGCTTATGTGGCGAAGTTGTCTCCTGCTAGTACTCAGTCCTTCTAGTATTAGTTGCATAACTGCCCATTTACACTGAGATGTTGTCAGATAATGGTTCTCTATGGTTGGGTTTCTTTAATGAAATCAGAGGAAACCCCTTCTTTCGATATATTAAAAAAATGGTGGCACTAGTGGTGCCAAAACATTGCCTCAAATTAATAGTGCCACTAGATTAAGGTGCAAAATAATAACATTACTGCTTTATCATGGTAGTGCCAAAACAGTAGCACAAGAGCAGACTTAACATGCAGGATCTTTGGCAAACGGTCCGACCAACAAGGAACATACCTCGTGATGGGAACCATATCTGCAGTCAACGCCATCATAGAAGGGATGACACCAGTCACCAACATGGATGATTCAATTCGTGGGACCTTTTGGCGTAGTTCACCTAAAATGAAGCAATATCCCATGAGCTAGCAGCTTCTTCTTCTTTTTTAAGAAAAGGGCTCCAGCCCCGGTTCCATTTCCATCAGAAAAAGAAACCCACAGAGCTTCTTCTTCATTAGTTGCAATAAAATTGAGCAACATCAAGGTTGGTTGTGAAGCTCCTGGAATGTTCAACTATAATTTGGATATCATTTGTGCAGTTCAACTAAGATCAAGCGTGAAATGTATATCTCTGTTTGCACAAAAAAGGTGGAAAGGAGGGTGACAAACAAGTGATGAAACATACATCAAATGAAAAGAAGCATGTTCCTTATCTGAATGGAAATCCTACAAGGACAGTAGAAATTTCTAAAGCAACAGCATTGCTAGATATTAGTGTGGGCATTAGGATTAACTATGACAACCGTTAAATACGACATTACTTTAATGGTGCCATTGCTTCATTTTACCAGCAACATTACATTAATAGCTACTACGGAGTTGGTATTTGGGCACGGCAGAGTAGGCGGACCAGGACAGTTGCATTTCTAACAAAAAGAAGCAACTTATTTTAATGGGAAATTTAGCAGGACATGAAAAAAAGTGCCATTGATTCATATTACTGGAGGCATTACATTGAAAACAACATTGGTTTAACGTGTCCTTACTTTTAACAATCCAACTGCTACATTTTACCAGTGGCATTACATAAGAGTGGCTCAGGCAACAAACATCAGAACATGATATCTGGGTTGGTCCCATTTTGTTCGGTATAGCCACCTTATACTGTGTGAGGCTAGCAAATCTAGTGTTGGACTTACTCTGTTGACTTGTCCCCCAGTCCCCACTTTCTTTCCTTTTTCAACCAATAGATCGGGTTTATATTGATTTTGTACTGTGTTTCCCTTTATTTCCCTATTAGACTTAGAGACCAGTTGGATAGCCAGTCTCTGCTACTTTTCGCCCCATTATTTCCTCTTTCGACCAAGTCCTAGATTCAGGTAACAAATCTTCCCCCACCCCACCCCCTTTCTTCCTTGTTTTGACCAAGTAGTACTAGATTCGAGTGCATGAACTAGTTTTACCTTTTAACAGTAAAAATTTAGGTGGCTTTCGAACAGCCGATCGATCCTATCTACAAGGGGCCCTGAGAAATAGTAAAAGATACAAATGCAGCGATGCCAGGAGCTCGGGAAGTAGAGCAAGGCCGGTTTCGAAGGAAGTTATACCTGAGGGTCGCCGGGATGTCGCTAGGTGGGCGGCGGGAGGCTGGATCTTCCCATACTACGGCAGCAAGGAAGAAGGGGTCGGAGGCCCTCCCTAGCCAGCAGTGCTTGGGAGAGAACGACAAGGCACGCTGATTAGGACACGCCGGCAGTGGGTAAGAGCCGTCGCCGAGGACGACCGCGTGAACGTTGCACCTTCTCACCATCCTCGGCGGAGAGAATCCGGCTGGATCTGTGAATAGAGAGAGAGTGTGGCCACCGCTATCATGTTTAGATTTGGAGAGGACGAGACATGGTGAAGAGGGCAACACTAGCAAGCAAGAGCAGAGGCTCCTGCCTATATAGTGGAGTACTACTAGTTTTCTTTTTTCTACCGAAGCCGGCTTGACCTCATCAATGACTGTCGAGAAGTCTTCATGCACGTGCCCCGGAGGCGCAGTTGTCGTCATTTTGATCTGAAGCACCGGATTATAACATATAACACGAAAAAATGCCACATGACAAGAAACCATAACCTCACTACCCAAAGAAGACAACATGAATCCCGACGGACAAACTAGATGAGGATCAAAGCTCAAATTAAAGATAAACTCGTAGAAAAGGGGTCCATCGATAGATGTCCTAATTAACATAGCTGGCTTGACCTAGATGGCAGCCGAGTAGTCTTCGTGCATGTGCCCCCAATGACTAGCGCCTTGGAGGAACTCGGTTGTCGCTGTTTAACCCTCGCAATGAATCGAAGCACATGACACCTAATATTGCGAGATGATAAGAAACCTTTTTTTGGATTTCTCATCAGAACTACAACCGTGTACAACACAGCCTGCACGATATGTAGGCGATAGCAATCTAGGCGTGTCTACTGGAGTCTGGTCACATGCATGGACAAACTGATCTTCCGTGTCATGCAGGGATCGTCCAGGCACCAACGTCTATACAACACTTCTCTAGTACTATCGCTCGTCTCTCTCTTCTATTAACTCACCCGACTTGCGGGGCTGCGGAGTGTGCCTATGGCCGGCTCTCAATTGCGGTCCCACATGTGTGTGCAAACGCAATATGACGCACGTTCCATTCGGAGAGCGGCGTGCCAGACCGACCGACCATCTGGGGTGTGACGTGAACGCGACGGGCGTGCTGTATACTCCGTACATGTGTACCGCCGTTTTCTTGAGGCTTTGCTCCATGGCGCAATCCATGGGTACAAAATTAGTATACTGTACTATTTAAAAGTCGAGGGCGGGGCTTTTCCCACGCGGTAGGCGGGGCAGTTCCGCCTAGTCGGTTCAATAGAGACGCGAGAAGATGAGGGAGTAGGCTGCTGCAAATGTAGGGCTTTGTGATTTGACAGTGAGATACTGCTGGACAGGTGGGGCCTCGTGATTTGACTTGCCATTATCATTCTAACTGCGGCGCTACAACCGACGTGAGTCTCCCGATTCCTAACCAGCTCCATACAGGTGCATCTCCAAATGCTCCACCATGTAGAGGTTGGCTCTTGCATGAGAGCCCACTCCTCCACTTTTCCTTGCCTCTTTCCTCCACATATGCAAAAATGCTATGTAAGCGGGCTTATAGCCAACTGTTGTACTTGCTCCTACAGGTGCTAAGCCTGCCACATAGGCAAAAAGTCTGATGTGGCAAGTTAATTAAGAAGAGAGAGAATAGTTTGGTGACCCCAGGAACAAACGGTGCTAAGCGCGTGTACCTAGGTGAAAAGACAATTTTTAGTCTATAGCTAATTAAATGAAGCAAACTTAGCAACAAAAAGCTAAGCACCTATGCATTGGGGACTTGAGTTGCTAAGCCATTTAATGCCCTTATCACCTCATCTAATCACCATTTCATTGGAAGAAGTCACTCCTTGGCAAATGCAATAAATACTATGAAGAAAGAGATAGAGAGAAGTAAAAAAATACTCTTATAGCCAACCTTATAGCTAACCTTGTTGTATGATTTACTAAGTGATGACTATGTATGACATGCCAACATTAGATAGCCTAACGCACCGTGTTAAATCTCCAAGGGCGCGACCGTGCGAGTCGTGGTAGGCGCGACCATGATATGGGCTGCTGGCAGCCCTTGGATATGAGATCAAACGGTCACAAGCTAAGTTGCTGAAAATTTGCAGAATAACCCTCCAGGATAGGATATTCACCCATAGGTCTACAATCATGCCATGCAACCGTTCGATCTCAGATCCAAGGGCTCTTAGAAGCCCGTATCATGGGAGAATGGAAAGCTTCATTTCACCTATAATTTTCCCGATGCTTTACGTGACATCGAAAGCCATTTAATTGGGCGTCGAGTAGACATGACATCTAATTGGACCCCCATAGTACTGTGCATGAATCCATTTATCCACCAGGCTAGCCACTACCCTTCCGTTCGCACGCCCCACTCAGCATTTTTACAATCAAAAAACCGCTGGCAGTTCGCTCCTACTCGTCCCCGGACGTCCTTTAACATTACGGCAGTTCGCTCCTAGTTGTCCCATCCTTTCACATTACGGCAGTTCCACTAATCCTAACCCTCATCCCAAATCCATGGTGTCCCAAATCTCCATGATCAGTGGTGAGTACAAGGTTAGAACCATCACCGGCGATGAGTTCGACGTCATCTACACCCGTTTTTCCGCGATGGTGAAAGGATGCCTTGCTCGCTTCAGACGCATGTTTGAAAACTCAAATGATGAGTGGGTCGCTGGGCTAGATGTTGAGTACACCACAACCCTGGACAAAGTGAAGAATCTAAAGGAGGAATTGAAGATGAAGCACGCCATGATCCAGGTTCGTGTGCATGACTTATGCTTGGTCTACCACATATGCCATGCCGATGTTGACTACGAGGAATTTAAGAACGTCCTCAAGGGCGGCCAAGTCAAATTCGTTACTGTAGACTTTTCGAATGACAGAAGAGTCCTCGATCGGATATGCCTCGTTGTAGGCAACCCCTTCGAGCTCCAGAAGAATGGGCTGGTGCCCTCCCGTGATTAGCCTTCAATGTTGACCCTGGCAGGAGCCGTGAATCATCCTTCGTATGGTAAACTGAAGAAACCTCCGCACACATTTCATCATGCAAGGTAGCAGAATGTACTAGATGTAGACCAGATCCACTACGTTGCAATGGACGGCTAGCTTTATTTCAATATCTACAAGGGTTGGCTGAAGAGCAAGAGCCAAGTGTGCGGTTCAAGCAAAGAAGTATCAGCCAAGAGGAAGAGGGACAAGGACGAAGTCGAGGACGTGGACGGGGACTCCGAGTAAGGTGGCAGTGTCGTTGCTCATGGTGGTTCTAATGCAGTGTCTACCGGATTAGTTGCTTGGTTTAATTTCAGGTGTGCTTAGTTTTATTTGAGGGGTGTGTTGTGTTGAGCCCCCAACAGAACTATATTATGTTTCTTCTCGTTACTTTAACTCTTCAGTACGTACATACTAGTATTTCTTACAGTTCATCTTTTAGTTGGTATAGTACTACCACTCATTTCTTCACATTATATACGTACAATATATTTGACCAACATCATATAGCCAACAGTTTAGTTGGCCCGGACCGGACCGACATTACGCGTACGCTTACGCGAGACTGGTTCTACCGACGTGCTTCGCACACAGGTGGCTGGCGGGTGTCAGTTTCTCCAACTTTAGTTGAATCGAGTGTGGCTACGCCCGGTCCTTGTTGAAGGTTAAAACAGCACATACTTGACGAAAAATCGTTGTGTTTTTTATGCGTAGGTAAGAATGGTTCTTGCTCTGTCCGTAGCAGCCATGTAAAACTTGCAACAACAAAGTAGAGGGCGTCTAACTTGTTTTTGCAGGGCATGTTGTGATGTGATATGGTCAAGACATGATGCTAAATTTTATTGTATGAGATGGTCATGTTTTGTAACAGAGTTATCGACAACTGGCAGGAGCCATATGGTTGTTGCTTTATTGTATGAAATACAATCACCATGTAATTGCTTTACTTTATCAGTAGGCGGTAGCGATAGTCGTAGAAGCAATAGTTGGCGAGACGACAATGATGCTTCGATGGAGATCAAGGTGTCAAGTCGGTGACGATGGTGATCATGATGGTGCTTTGGAGATGGAGATCAAAGGCACAAGATGATGATGGCCATATCATATCATTTATATAGATTACATGTGATGTTTATCCTTTATGCATCTTATTTTGCTTAGTACGACGGTAGCATTATGAGATGATCCCTTACTAAAATTTCAAGGTATAAGTGTTCTCCCTGAGTATGCACCGTTGCGACAGTTCTTCGTGCTGAGACACCACGTGATGATCGGGTGTGATAAGCTCTACGTTCACATACAATGGTGCAAGCCAGTTTTGCACACGCAGAATACTCGGGTTAAACTTGACGAGCCTAGCATATGCAGATATGGCCTCGGAACACTGGAGACCGAAAGGTCGAGCGTGAATCATATAGTAGATATGATCAACATAGTGATGTTCTCCATTGAAAACTACTCCATCTCACGTGATGATCGGACATGGTTTAGTTGATTTGGATCACGTGATCATTTAGATGACTAGAGGGATGTCTATCTAAGTGAGAGTTCTTAAGTAATATGATTAATTGAACTTTAATTTATCATGAACTTAGTCATGATAGTATTTGCATATCTATGTTGTAGATCAATGGATCACGTTTAGCTCCCCTGTTTTATTTTTGATATGTTCCTAGAGAAAACTAAGTTGAAAGATTTTAGTAGCAATGATGCGGATTGGATCCGTGATCTGAGGATTATCCTCATTGCTGCACAGAAGAATTATGTCCTTGATGCACCGCTAGGTGACAGACCAATTGCAGGAGCAGATACAGAGGTTATGAACGTTTGGCAAGCTCAATATGATGACTACTTTATAGTTCAATGCACCATGCTTTACGGATTAGAATCGGGGCTTCAAAGACGTTTTGAAATGCCACGGAGCATTTGAGATGTTCCAAGAGTTGAAATTAGTATTTCAGACTCATGCCCATGTCGAAAGGTATGAGACCTTTGACAAGTACTTTGCCTACAAGATGGAGGAGAATAGCTCAGCTAGTGAGCATGTGCTCGGAATGTCTGAGTACTACAATCACTTGAATCAAGTGGGAGTTAATATTCCAGATAAGATAGTGATTGACAGAGTTCTCTAGTCACTATCACCAAGTTACTACAACTTCATGATGAACTATAATATGCAAGGGATAATAGAAATGATTCCCAAGCTCTTCGTGATGCTGAAATCGACGAAGGTAGAAATCAAGAAAAGCATCAAGTGTTGATGGTTGAGAAGACCACTAGTTTCAAGAAAAGGGCAAAGGGAAGAAGGGGAACTTCAAGAAGAACGGCAAGCAAGATGTTGCTCAAGAGAAGAAGCCCAAGTCTAGACCTAAGCCTGAGACTAAGTGCTTCTACTGCAAAGGGACTGGTCACTGGAAGCAGAACTGCCCCAAGTATTTGGCGGATAAGAAGGATGGCAAAATGAACAAAGGTATATTTGATATACATGATATTGATGTGTACTTTACTGGTGTTTGTAGCAACCCCTCGGTATTTGATACTAGTTCAGTTGCTAAGATTAGTAACTCGAAACGGGAATTGCAGAATGAACAGATACTAGTTAAGGGTGAAGTGACGATGTGTGTTGGAAGCAAGGTTGGAAAAAGCGGTAGGCGTAAGCGAGGTGGTTGGCCTTCGCCTAGTGCCTAGGCGGTGCCTAAGCGGCCTAGGCGCGGCCTAGGCGGTAATATAGTTTTTACTCATACTGTATTTGCGATTATTATATGGGTGTTGATATTAGTTTAGGGCATATAAATAAGTTAAATAATTGTCTAGTGCCATTGGAATATAACCCGTTTGGCATATCAGTGTAGTATGTGGCATGATTTTCCGCTTGGGTAGGCAATTCCTTGCTTGCCCTGCCTAGACCTCCATTTATGCCCTAGGCGAGGCGTTTGGGCATTGCCTAGTGCCTAGGCGTGCCTAAGCGCCTCCTAGGCACTGCCTTTTCCAACAGAGGTTGGAAGTGGTTCCAAGATTGATATGATCATCATCGCACACTCCCTAAACTTTCGAGATTAGTGTTGAACCTGAATAAGTGTTATTTGGTGTTTGTGTTGAGCATAAATATGATTTGATCATGTTTATTGCAATACGGTTATTCATTTAAAGTCAAAGAATAATTGTTGTTCTGTTTACATGAATAAAACCTTCGATGGTCATACACCCAATGAAAATAGTTTGTTGGATCTCGATCGTAGTGATACACATATTCATAATATTGAAGCCAAAAGATGCAAAGTTAATAATAGGGACATTTGCATTTGTGCCCCTAACTCGAACCCACTACTCAGATTTGCCCCTAATTTCGAAGCATGCTCAAATTTGCCCCTCCGCTGCTAGTTGCACTTATAGAAATACCCTTCCGTGCCATTTCTGTCCAGTCAAAGCTGTTTGACTGTTATCTGGCCGTTTCTTTGACATTTTTGCCCCTGTCTCAATGTGTCACTTACTGGTGGGGCCCACTCGTAGAAAATAAAACAAAAACCCTTTCTCTCACCCCCTCTCCCTAACACACTTACAGGTGGGGCCAATCTAGAAAGAAGAAAAAGAAAAAGACTAATCAAACTAGGTATTGGGCCCACTGTCATTGGCTTAACAATATTTCTGAATAGTTTGTTTTAATTAACTATTGATTAGGCTGATAGTTGCCGACGGCGACCAATTCCCACGGCGGAGGCACGCCGGGAGGCCACGAGGAGGCCGGACGAGGGGAGCAGGCGATAGCCCCGGATCTACCATATCCAGGGATGAATTCTTCGGACCATATGGTCGCCAGAGTGAGCGGCGACCATTCCAGCGGTGGCTTTGGGCGGCGCAAGCGGGGGACCTATGATGCAAGGGGAGAGAGGGGAAGGCTGTGTGACATTAACGAGCTCACTAGGAGCACGACGGAGACGCTGCTGGGGCTCGGGGAAGACCAGAGCGAGGACTTCGACCATGGCGGCCATGGCAGATCTCGGAGCTCGCGGAGAAGACGACCCGAGATCATGGGGCTTGCTATGGAGGATGCCCACAGCTTCTGCTGTACATCAGGACGCCCAGGGAGCGACTGGGATCGGCTGGCGTGCTTCAACGGCATCCAATCGAAGGCGGAGGTCCGAGAACGGAGGCGGGGAAGATGCGTCCGGGCGCTTGGTCCTGGACTTGTCTGTTCAAATTGGTAGGCCGGGATGACGATGTCATGTTGTAAGATCGTCCTGGCGAGGTGGTGAAGCTTGGGGCTGTTGTTGGCCATGTGCTGGACAGACGACGGAGATGGGGCGGCCCCTGACGAGCTTGCGGGAGAGGGCTAGAGGAGGGGAGAGAGAATGAGGGCGAGCGGCGAAGAGATAAGGAGGGTGAGAGGGTTGCGGCGGCAGGGGAGGCCAGCGGTGGAGGCGGCGCCCATTCGGCACTCTCGGTGGAGTTGAGAGAGACAGTGGTCGTCGGCTCGTCGTTGGGCAGCGAGGGAGAGGTAAGATAGAGAGAGACAGAAATAGTTTCTTAGATTGGCCCCACCTGTAAGTGTGTGAGGGAGAGGGGGTGAGAGAAAGGGTTTTTTGTTTTATTTTTTGAGAGTGGGCCCCACTAGTAAGTGACACATTGAGATAGGGGCAAAAATGTCAAAGAAACGGACATATAACAGTCAAACGGCTTTGACTGGACGGAAACGGCACGGAAGGGTATTTCTATAAGTGCAACTAACGGCAGAGGGGCAAATTTGAGCATGCTTCGAAATTAAGGGCAAATCTGAGTAGTGGGTTCGAGTTAGGGGCACAAATGCAAATGTCGCTTAATAATAATAGTGCAACTTATTTGTGGCACTGCCGTTTAGGTCATATTGGTTTAAAGCGCATGAAGAAACTCCATGCTGATGGGCTTTTGGAATCACTTGATTATGAATCATTTGATGCTTGCGAACCATGCCTCATGTGCAAGATGACTAAAACTCTGTTCTCCGGAACAATGGAGCGAGCTACTCACTTATTGGAAATAATACATACCGATGTATGCGGTCCGATGAGTGTTAGAACTCGAGGCAGGTATCGTTATTTTCTGACCTTCACAGATGATTTGGGCAGATATGGGTATATCTACTTAATGAAACACAAGTCCGAAACAGTTGAAAAGTTCAAAGCTTTTCAGAGTGAAGTGGAGAATCATCATAACAAGAAAATAAAGTTTCTACGATCTGATCGTAGAGGAAAATATTTGAGTTACGAGTTTGGCCTTCATTTAAAACAATGTGGAATAGTTTCACAACTCACGCCACCCGGAACACCACAGCGTAATGGTGTGTCCGAAACCGTACTTTATTGGATATAGTACAATCTATGATGTCTCTTACCGATTTACCACTATCGTTTTTTGGGTTATGCATTCGAGACAGCTACATTCAAGTTAAATAGGGCACCAACTAAATCCATTGAGATGACATCGTATGAACTATGGTTTGGCAAGAAACCTAAGATGTCGTTTCTTAAAGTTTGGGGTTACAATGCTTATGTGAAATGCGTCTTCATAGGATACCCAAAGGAAACTGTTGGGTACACCTTCTATTACAGATCCGAAGGCAAGACATTCGTTGCTAAGAATGGATCCTTTCTAGAGAAGGAGTTTCTCTCGAAAGAAGTGAGTGGGAGGAAAGTGGAACTTGATGAAGTAATTGTACCTTCTCCCGAATTGGAAAGTAGTTCATCACGGAAATCAGTTCCAGTGATGCCTACACTAATTAGTGAGGAAGTTAATGATGATGATCATGAAACTTCAGATCAAGTTACTACCAAACCTCGTAGGTCAACCAGAGTACGTTCCGCACCAGAGTGGTACGGTAATCCGGTTCTGCAAGTCATGTCACTAGACCATGACGAACCTACGAACTATGAGGAAGCGATGATGAGCCCAGATTCCGCGAAATGGTTTGAGGCCATGAAATCTGAGATGGGATCCATATATGAGAACAAAGTATGGACTTTGGTTGACTTGCCCGGTGATCAGAAAGTCATTGAGAATAAATGGATTTTTAAGAGGAAGACGGACGCTGATAGTAGTGTTACTATCTACAAAGCTAGACTTGTCAAAAAAGGTTTTTGACAAAGTTCAAGGTGTTGACTACGATGAGATTTTCTCACTCGTAGCGATGCTTAAAGTCTGTCTGAATCATGTTAGCAATTGCCACATTTTATGAAATCTGGCAAATAGATGTCAAAATTGTCTTACTTAATGGATTTATTAAAGAAGAGTTGTATATGATGCAACCAGAAGGTTTTGTCGATCCTAAAAGTGCTAACAAAGTGTGCAAGCTCCAGTGATCCATTTATGGACTGGTGCAAGCCTCTCAGAGTTGGATATACGCTTTGATAGTGTGATCAAAGCATATGGTTTTATACAGACTTGTGTGAAGCCTGTATTTAAAAGAAAGTGAGTGGGAGCACTACAGCCTTTCTGATAAGTATATGTGAGTGACATATTGTTGATCGGAAATGATGTACAATTTTCTGGAAAACATAAAGGAGTGTTTGAAAGAAGTTTTTCAAAGAAAGACCTCGATGAAGCTGCTTACATATTGAGCATCAAGATTTATAGAGATGGATCAAGACGCTTGATAAAGTTTTTTCAATGAGTACGTACCTTGATAAATTTTTGAAGTAGTTCAAAATGGAACAATCAAAGAAGGAGTTCTTGCATGTATTGCAAGGTGTGAAATTGAGTAAGACTCAAAGCCCGACCACGGCAGAAGATAGAAAGAGAATGAAAGTCATTCCCTATGCCTCAGCCATAGGTTCTATAAAGTATGCCATGCTGTGTACCAGATCTATTGTATACCCTACACTGAGTTTGGCAAGGGAGTACAATAGTGATCTAGGGGTAGATCACTGGACAGCGGTCAAAAGTATCCTTAGTGGAATAAGGATATGTTTCTCGATTATGGAGGTGACAAAAGGTTCATCGTAAAGGGTTACGTCGATCCAAGTTTTGACACTGATCCAGATGACTCTAAGTCTCAATCTGGATACATATTGAAAGTGGAGAAATTAGCTAGAGCAGCTCCGTGCAGAGCATTGTTGGCATAGAAATTTGCAAAATACATACGGATCTGAATATGGCAGACCCGTTGACTAAACGTATCTCACAAGCAAAACATGATCACACCTTAGTACTCTTTGGGTGTTAATCACATGGCGATGTGAACTAACATTACTGACTCTAGTAAACCCTTTGAGTGTTGGTCACATGGCGATGTGAACTATGGGTGTTAATCACATGGTGATGTGAACTATTGGTGTTAAATCACATGGCGACGTGAACTAGATTATTGACTCTAGTGCAAGTGGCAGACTGAAGGAAATATTCCCTAGAGGCAATAAAAAAGTTATTATTTATTTCCTTATTTCATGATAAATGTTTACTATTCATGCTAGAATTGTATTAACCGGAAACTTAGTACATGTGTGAATACATAGACAAAACAAAGTGTCCCTAGTATGCCTCTACTTGACTAGCTCGTTTAACAAAGATGGTTATGTTTCCAATCCATAGACATGTGTTGTCATTTGATGAACGGGAGCACATCATTAGAAGAATGATGTGATGGACAAGACCCATTCGTTAGCTTAGCATTATGATCGTTACAGTTTTATTGCTACTGCTTTCTTCATGACTTATACATGTTCCTCAGACTATGAGATTATGCAACTCCCGAATACCGGAGGAATACCTTGTGTGCTATCAAACGTCACAACGTAACTGGGTGATTATAAAGATGCTCTACAGGTGTCTCTGATGGTGTTTGTTGAGTTGGCATAGATCGAGATTAGGATTTGTCACTCCGATTGTCGGAGAGGTATCTCTGGGCCCTCTCGGTAATGCACATCACTATAAGCCTTACAAGCAATGTGACTAATGAGTTAGTTGCAGGATGATGCATTACGGAACGAGTAAAGAGACTTGCCGGTAACGAGATTGAACTAGGTATTGAGATACCGACGATCGAATCTCGGGCAAGTAACATACCGATGACAAAGGGAACAACGTATGTTGTTATGCGGTTTGACCGATAAAGATCTTCGTAGAATATGTAGGAACCAATATGAGCATCTAGGTTCCGCTATTGGTTATTGACCGGAGATGAGTCTCGGTCATGTCTACATAGTTCTCGAACCCGTAGGGTCCGCATGCTTAACGTTCTGTGACGATTTGTATTATGAGTTATGTGATTTGATGACCGAAGTTTGTTCGGATTCCCGGATGAGATCAGGGACATGACGAGGAGTCTCGAAATGGTCGAGATGTAAAGATCGATATATTGGAAGGCTATATTCGTACATCGGAAAGGTTTTGAGTGATTCGGGTATTTTTCGGAGTACCAAAGAGTTACGGGAATTTGTATTGGGCCTTAATGGGCCATACGGGAAAGGAGAGAAAGGCCTCAAGGGTGGCCGCGCCCCTTCCCCATGGACTGGTCCAAATTGAACTAGGGAAAGGGGGTGCCCCTTCCTTCCTTCTCCTTCTCCCTTCCATTTTTCCTATTCCATGTGGGAGGTGGAATCCTACTAGGACTAGGGAGTCCTAGTAGGACTCCACACTTTGGGCGCGCCCTATGAGGGTCGGCCTCCTTCCTCCCTCCATCCTTTATATACGTGGCCATGGGGCACCCCATAGACACACAAGTTGATCATTGATCTCTTAGCCGTGTGCGGTGCCCCCCTCCACCATAATCCACCTCAGTCATATCGTTGCAGTGCTTAGGCGAAGCCCTGCGCCGGTAGCTTCATCATCACCGTCATCACGCCGTCGTGCTGACGAATCTCTCCCTCGACACTCTGCTGGATCGTGAGTTCGTGGGACGTGCTCGAGCCGAACGTGTGTAGATCGCGGAGGTGCCGTACTTTCGGTACTAGGATCGGTAAATCGTGAAGACGTACGACTACATCAACCGTGTTGTCATAATGCTTCCGATTACGGTCGACGAGGGTAGGTAGACAACACCCTCCCCTCTCGTTGCTATGCATCACCATGATCTTGCGTGTGTGTAGGAATTTTTTTGAAATTACTACATTCCCCAACAAGGTCATCCACTTGAGGGAAATTTTTTGTTGTCCTACTAAACTTTGCGCTTAGAAGCCTAATGGAGTCTACAAGGATAAAGTTGTGTAGTAGACATCAGTAGTGCGTCCAAATTACGTCTTAACCGGAATGTGCCCTGCATAAAGAGTTAGTTGTCCAACCGTACACTACTAGGGAAAAGCTTATACACATAATCTTACCAACAGCGCGCTTTAAAATAAGGCGCTGCTGCTAACTAGCAGTAGCGAGCTCGCGCAAAACTTGCTGCTGAAATAAATGTATCAGTAGCGCGCCCACTCTAAAACGCGCTACTGCTATAATTGCCACGACGCTTCCGCGAGGCTAGTTCTAGCAGCAGCATGCTAATTTGAAGAGCGCTACTGTTACGGACCATAGCAGTAGCGCATTTACAAAAATAACCGCTATTGCTAAGTTTACTAAAAAAATTACTCCCACCTCGCTCCGTGAAGAGAGTTTGTACCACCTTAAATATGTTACTTCTCGAACTTTCACAACAACTTGGTCTTCATTGAACTTTATGTGTAGAATTTGTGGCCGCAATATGAGTCTTCACCAGTTCCTAAACTGGTGAGGACTCATATTGACAAATCAGATTGTACACAAAAAGATCAATGATAATTAATGTATCTTTGATGTCTATTTTTACATGCTGGCACATAGCAGTAGCGCGCTCTTTGTGAAAGGCGCTACTGCTAGGTCGTTTAGCAGTAGCGCCTTATGCTATAGCGCGCTACTGCTAAGCCATTCCATCCCCCCCCCCCTCCGATCTATCCGATCCACTCACACTCTCACTCGATCTCCCCCTCAACCCCCACGCTGGTCCTCTCCCGTCGCCCCTCCTCCGATATGCGCCGCCGCCACCTCCTCCTCCTTGCTGGACTCGGTACCGGCCTCCTCCTCCGTCCTCCCTCTAGTCGCCGCTGGCCGGCCCCTCCTTGCTCCGCCTTCCTCCTCCGTCCTCCCTCCACTCGCCGCCGGCTGGCCCCTCATCGCTCCGTCTTCCTCCTCCGTCCTACTCTCTTCTCCCTCCTCGAGTCGCCCCTCCTTCTCCCTCCTCCCTCCTCCATCCACAACCCCTCCTCCCTGCTACATTTTTGTTTAGTAGGCTAGTTGATTTAGTTGATTTAGAACATTTTGATTTAGTTGATTTAGTATGCTAGTTGATTTAGTTGATTTAGTTGATTTAGTAGGCTAGTTGATTTAGTTGATTCAGAACATTTTGATTTAGTTGATTTAATATGCTAGTGGATTTAGTAGGCTAGTTGATTTAGTATGCACCATTTTATTGTTATTTTTTCTGTACATGGATAGGTTGATGCTTTTGTTTTTTTGTAATAAGTTATCTTTTGGCAAAATGTAGGTGCCAATTTAGTTAATTTGCCACTTGTTTTTTAATCAATTATCTTAGGCAATAGGGGCCAAATGAGATGAAATGTCTTGATAGGTGGTGCCCTTATTTGGTAGATATTTGTGAAAAGTTTTTTCGGCAATAGGTGCCACCGAAATGCTTTGTCCATAAAATTGCTTCTCGCGGAAGAACCAAAAATATCACATGCTACTGTTTTTCTTTCCTGTGAAGTGAATTGTTAATCCTTTGCTCATATTTCTTTAGGAAAATGGCGCCACCACTACCACCACTATGTCGACTGTGCAAGTCAAGGTGCGCCAGCAGCCTTGCAACCGGCAAGCTGTTCGGCATCTACTTCTAGCCGAGTTTTCGTCATGCGGCGGTAAGAAATTAGATGAAATGTAACAACTATTTTATTTTTAGTGTTGGCATTACTGCATTGTGTCATTGTGCTTTTTCTACATAGATCGTCCCATGCAATGTGAGGTTGAAATTCAACAAGCTGACAGGAGACACTGTGACATTTGAGGCTCCTGGTGGGCCGTACACCATGGAGGTCGAGAAAGGACGCAATATGTCATAGATTGGAGGAGATGGATGGGCCCGTTTCCTTGCCCACATGCGTCTTACTGGTGGTGAGTTGATCAACTTCTCCTTCAGAGCAGAAAGACCCAAGCTGGCTGTCATTTATCTCAACTTTGGTGGAAGATGACGAAGATGATAAAGATGACGAAGATGATGAAGATAATGAGGACCCACTCGATGAAGATGATGAGAACCCACTTCATGAAGCCATCGTAGCTCAAAGAATGAGGCTGAGCGAGGAGGAGGTGTGCAACCTATGGGACATAATTCCGCCACGTGATGACTTTGTCGGGGTGCCATTCGTGACCCGCCTGACAAGTGCCATGGTCGATCGGCATGAAATGGTATGTTATACGTCGCTGCTGTAGTAATTTGATGATATATATATATATATATATATATATATATATATATATATATATATATATATATATATATATATATATATATATATATATATATATATATATATATAGACATCCTGAGTCTGCCTAGCCTGCTACAGCCGGGTTCTGAGTCTGTTAGCCTAGTGCTACAGCCCGGATTCACACGCTGCTGACCGACATGCTCGAAGTTGATTCATGTATGCCTGTCCCCATGGGTTAGTGCCGCTTTGGGTTCACGACTAGTCATGTCGGCCCGGGTTCTCTGTCATATGGATGCTAGCGACACTATCATATACGTGAGCCAAAAGGCACAAATGGTCCCGGGCCATGGTAAGGCGACACCCGTGGGAATACCGTGCGTGAGGCCGCAAAGTGATATGAGGTGTTACCGGCTAGATCGATGTGACATGGAATCGGCTTTATTGTTATACTTACAAATGCAAATTATTCGACTATATGCTTAGTGAATCCGATGATATGCTTAGTGTAGAGTCCAATGATATGCTTTGTGGAATCTAGTCGATGATATGCTTTAGTGTAGAGTCTGATCACATGCTCTTATTAGTGTAGAATCCAAGGAACTATTAATAGTGTAGATAATCCATATATACTTATTAGTAGAATTCATGATTAGTTAGTACAAATGTGTAGTACTGTGTATTTTGATAGTGTAGAAATCTAGACTTAATAGAAATATATTTGCAAGAGTATGTGCTAGGCTATTTATTAATTGACATGTTTTTCTTATTCAGAAATTGCTAAAGAACCTATCTGTGAGTTGTGGTATCGAGCCTGATGATGAAGGTTCAGCTGGACTACGCCTTACCGCAAGGGGCTCCGTCACCACTTGTACTTACCGCATAGACACACACGGTCGCACACACTTAAACTCGGTTGGGTGGAAGAGATTCCTCGTTGGCAAGAATCTTCGTGTTGGACAGGCCATCCTAATTACTATCAGGAACACCCACCGTCCAGGCTTGAGGATGATGATCGTCGTCGATATCATCTAGATTTACATATGTGTGTGTGGCTATATCATCTAGAACTACATATGATGATTGTCGTCGATATCATGTAAAACTACATATGATGATCATCGTCGATATCATCTAGAACTACATATGATGATCGTCGTCGATATCACCTAGTACTGCTTGAGGACGCATGTTGAGTATATATGAAGTTGTTATCTAGTACTCCCTCCGTTCCAAATTACTCGTCGTGGTTTTAGTTCAAATTTGAACTAAAACCACCACGAGTAATTTGGGACCGAGGGAATACTAGCTAGTACCTATAATGCTTTATGAAATTGATATCTAGTAGTACCTAGTATCTGGAAATTGCAGTTTATTGAAGCTGAAACGGGGTGGAAATGATGAAAGATATAGCAGTAGCGCGGGGCTAGGAAATCGCTACAGCTAACTAATAGTAGCGCGTTCCAGAAAAGCGTTGCTAATGTATAGTAGTAGAGCGGGTACAGACCGCGCTAGTACTAACAGTTAGCTGTAGCGCCTTATTGGTAGCGCGGCTGCCCGCGCTGCTGATAGCCTCAAAACCCGCACTACTACTAGGGTTTTCCCTAGTAGTGGTAGGCCCTTTCCATGTCGTGTGGTTACCTCGATTATTAGGATAAATTGGACAAAAGCATTGGGTGTCTAATGACTACACCTCATGTATCCCCACAGAATGGATCCACGCTACCGTACTAAACCTTTTTGTCACTAGCCTTACGAATAGAGCTTCAGGTTATCCCTTCCCTTAACTTCCTCGTGGCTCGAACTCCGTGATCCTTGGTACCTGCAGGGTTGAATAACGCGAGAGAGAAAAGACACAACTACGATGCAATTTATTTCACACATAGATGATATTAGTTCAAATTCCTTCCATTGATTCCTCAAACAAACACATCGGGTTGCAAGGCCATGCCTCAACCCATGACCATACCAAATTACACAAACATGGCGATTGGATCACAAGAAGAAATCATTGAAGAACACATCAAGATGAATGCTTTATTATAATATGTCGTACAATGGTTGTCGGTTGCGATAAACGATAATAAGTATGGCTAACTTGGAGGTGGTTTGCTGCTGTGATGGTAATGGCAGCGGCTATGGAGATGAGATGGGAAATGGCGGCGGCTAGGGTTGGTGAATGGCCTTTGGTGCGGAGATGAGGTTCTGGCGACTGCTGTGTTGCGAATTTGACAAAGGCCCCTTTGTAATAGTTGCTTGGTTGGATGAGGCGGTGTCGTGGGAACCTGGTACGAGCACTTGCGCCCATACCTAACATTTTCTTGCGCTCTGTTGCTTCTGTTGTGCCTCCCACTTAGTCTCCTCTATCTTCATTTTGTTCCTTTCCATGTATATGCTTGATTTTACCAATATAGAGCCCAGTTTCCCATGGAAACAAAATAAAGTGAGGATTTCGCAATATCTTGCATTCGATTAGTCATTAGTAGTAATATCAGAGTGAATATCTCAGATTTATAAGATAATACTTGTTTAAACTATGGTATGATGAGCGTAAAAATGACACTCATCGCCCACATGGAAAGAAATGTGGGTCTAGAACTAGAAAATGAACAAGTTATATTACAAGAAAAGATGATTTGGAAGATATGTTAAGTAGAATTTCAGAAGAAAGATAAATATAAATAAAATGATGAAATTAAATTATATAATGTAATAATGATATTTTAGCACATAAAATAATTTGATGATATCTAGGTATATGCTTAACCATTTGAAGTTTTGGTAAGATTTTAAATGCACTTTTAGACATTTCTACAATTTCATTTATCGTTACTATTTTTCTATGTTTATCTTTTATCTACTATTTTTATTTGTTTATTTTCATTAAATTATGATGAATTTTTAAATTGAAATTGTTTCTACCCTACTTTATGAAATTCCTTTGGGAAATTTTAAAATTTTCACCAAAAGTTAGTATTTATTTAATATTTGGGTTTAATGTTTTCCAAACTAGGTTACAATTACTCAACTATGTGTTTACCATATAGACATGACACTGTGAATAATATTGACGCCTAGATGTTGCAACAACCGAAGCCACCACGATTTGGGAGGACAAGGCCAAGTAAATGATTCTTAGGAGTGTGCTCTAATCGGTATTGTAGTTCGATTGTTAAGTGTGTGTAACATCCCAAATTTCCAATTTGGAATGTTATGCATTAGATCATCATTGAATATCATATTTTATTGCATTTTAGCTTGATCCTAGAAATTCTACGCAACTCAAGGACCCACGGAGAGAGTTTGGGATTTCGTTATTTTCATATTTGAGTTTTTCTCAAATTTTGAAAAGAGGATCGTTTGATTTTAATTATTTTCTCTTCGAGTACTTCTTTTATGAAAGAAAAAGAGAGGGGATAAAATGACTTCCCCAAAATAAAGAAATATTGGTGATTTAATATTAAAATCAAATAAGATTTATTTGGAGTTTTTATTGCTATTTTATTTGAATTAGGAAAAATATGTGTTTTCCAAAATTGCATTAGAGGCCAAAATAAATGTTCACCTTGTCCGGTAGATTTTTAGAGGATGGGGAAAATTTATTTCAGGATTTTTGGAGTCCGTTTAGTATTTCTTTTCTTCTTTTTTCTGTGCGGAATTATTTAAAAAATAAGTCAACCAACTTACCGGGCCGTGCCTGACCTGGACACTGCGCCCGGGCGGCCTTTATAAGCCGAAGGCTCGAGCCGCCGCAGCCAAGCCGCCGCCCGCGCCAAACCCTAATCCTAGCCCGACCCGCCATTGTCGCCGCCGCCGCCAGCCCGCCGCCGCCAACCGCCACCGACCCGCCGGAGCCGCTCATTGCTGCCGCCACCAACCCGCCGCCGACGAGGTAGCCGCCGCCACTAGTTTTCATCGGAAAACCAAATGGTTTTTTCGAAACCCTAGATCTAGATCTGTTCGGTTTTTTTCCAGTTTAGTAATTTAACGAACACTCGTTCGTACGTTCGTTTTAACGAACGGTTTTCACCCATTAACCGCAGACAACGAACGTTCATTCGTTAGCCTGTTCGTTAGTTTTTCTTTTTTCAGGGTTTTTCCGCGATTATTTTCGATCGTGATTTCTGACCCGATTTTCGTTCTAGTATAACTTTTCACTCGTTTATCGGAATCAGGCGATTCAAGCGCCTAGATCTTCGTCTCGAAGCCCTCTTTCTATTTAACCAACTTGAACAAGATTTTGCTACTGTAAAATTTGACTTTATTCCAGATTAGTAATCAAATCTTGTTTCTTTCGCACTTTGAGTTTTGTTGCTGCGTTTGATTTGAATATTTTTGCAAACCGGAGTTCTTAAGTTGAACTTTCTGGTTAGATCTCTTATTTGAGTTTTACCTGTGCTTCTAGTTGAGTGCTTATTGTATGCTTGTTTGTTCGCGATAGAGTACCCGGAGTGCGAAGTGTGCTACTACGAGTCTCTAGGTTTCACGGATCATCAGCAAGGCAAGTTCACACTTTGATCATACTCTTCATACCCAGTTTTTATGCATTAGTTTCAACCCTCAAACATTGGAGCAGTGCCCATGCAGGAGGGAAGAGTTGTTTCATATGCCTCACGACATCTTAAACCCCATGAGTTGAATTATGCTACCCATGATTTGAAGTTAGCAGCCGTAGTGCATGCGTTGAAGACATGGAGACATTTTCTCATCGGAAACCATTGTGAGGTGTACACGGATCACAAGAGTTTGAAGTATATCTTCACGCAAAAGGAGTTAAATCTCAGGCAGAGGAGAAGGTTGGAGCTCATTAAGGATTATGATATGAAGTTGCATTATCATCCCGGAAAGGCTAACGTAGTAGCCGAGGCGTTGAGCCGCAAGAGTCATGTCAATACACTCATGACCAAAGAGTTACCCAAGGAGTTAGCAGAGGATCTTCGTGAGCTATGTTTGGAAATAGTTCCGAGGGGTTATGTAGAAGCATTAGAGATTCAGTCTACTTTGATGGATAAGATCAGGGAAGCTCAGAAGATGGACAAGGAGATTGCCGAGATAAAAGAGAGGATGAGCAAAGGAAAAGCTAAGGGATTTCGTGAGGATGAGCACGATACCCTATGGTTTGAGGACCGTGTATATGTGCCAAATGATCCGGAGACCAGGAAGTTGATTCTGCAAGAGGCCCATGATTCGCCGTATTCGATTCATCCAGGAAATACCAAGATGTATCTGGATTTGAAGGATAGCTTCTGGTGGACCGGAATGAAGAAGGATATTGCGGAGTATGTAGCAGTTTGTGATGTATGTCAGAGAGTGAAGGCAGAACATCAGAAGCCAGCTGGATTGCTACATCCATTGCCGATACCCGAATGGAAGTGGGATAAACTAGGCATGGATTTCATCACTGGATTGCCCAGGACTTGTTCAGGCTATGACTTGATATGGGTTGTAGTCGATCGTTTGACGAAGGTAGCTCATTTCATCCCAGTGAAGACCACCTACACCAGTGCTAAGTTGGCAAAGATATACATGACCAGGATCGTATGTCTGCATGGAGTACTGAGGACCATTGTATCAGATGGAGGAACCCAGTTTACCTCAAAGTTTTGGAATCGGTTGCATGAGACTTTGGGAACCAGGCTAGAGTTCAGTACAGCCTTTCACCCGCAAAAAGATGGACAGACTGAGAGAGTCAATCAGATTCTGGAGGACATGTTGAGAGCTTGTGCGCTAGACTATGGATCTAGTTGGGACGACAACTTGCCTTATGCAGAGTTCTCTTACAACAACGGCTATCAAGCAAGTTTGAAGATGGACCCTTTCGAAGCATTGTACGGAAGGAGGTGCAGGACACCGTTGTTGTGGGATGAAGTTGGAGACCGTCAGTTGTTTGGACCAGATTTGATTAAAGAGTCTGAAGAGAAGGTTAAACTGATACGCGATAGACTCAAGTAGCCCAGTCCAGGCAGAAGAGCTATGCGTATTCTAAACGCAAGGAGACAGTTTACGAAGTCGGAGACAGAGTGTATCTTCGTGTATCACCACTTCGAGGAGTGAAGCGTTTTGGAGTTAAGGGAAAATTAGCACCACGTTTTGTGGGACCAAACAAGGTTTTGGAACGTATGGGAGAAGTTTCTTACAAGTTGGAATTGCCCGAAGGATTGTCAGGAGTTCACGATGTGTTCAACGTTTCTCAGTTGAAGAAGTGCCACGCAGAGATGGCTGATATTCCTCTGAGAGATACAGTGCCATTGGAAGCGATTCAGTTGGATACCGATTTGACCTACGAGGAGAAACCAGTCAAAATTCTTGAGTTTGCCAACCAAGTCATACGCAGTAAGGTTATCAAGTTCTGCAAGGTTCAGTGGAGCCACCATACCGAGGATGAAGCCACCTGGGAACGAGAGGAAGACCTACGGAAGGATCACCCTCACCTATTTTCTAGCCAACCCGAATCTCGAGGGCGAGATTCATCATAAGGGGGGTAGGTTTGTAACATCCCGAATTTCCAATTTGGAATGTTATGCATTAGATCATCATTGCATATCATATTTTATTGCATTTTGGCTTGATCCTAGAAATTCTACGCAACTCAAGGACCCACGGAGAGAGTTGGGGATTTCGTTATTTTCATATTTGAGTTTTTCTCAAATTTTGAAAAGAGGATCGTTTGATTTTAATTATTTTCTCTTCGAGTATTTCTTTTATGAAAATAAAAGAAAGGGGATAAAATGACTTGCCCAAAATAAAGAAATATTGAAGATTTAATATTAAAATCAAATAAGATTTTATTCGGAGTTTTTATTGCTATTTTATTTGAATTAGGAAAAATATGTGTTTTCCAAAATTGCATTAGTGGCCCAAATAAATATTTACCATGTCCGATAGATTTGTAGAGGATGGGGAAAATTTATTTCAGGATTTTTGAAGTTCGTTTAGTATTTCTTTTCTTCATTTTTCTGCGGAAATTATTTAAAAATAAGTCAACCGACTTACGGGCCGTGTCCGGCAGCCTTTATAAGCCGAAGGCCCGAGCCGCCGCAGCCAAGCCGCCGCCCGCGCCAAACCCTAACCCTAGCCCCGACCCCACCGCCACGAGCCGCCGCCACCGCCATCGACCGCCGAGCTCGCCGCCGCCGCTGGTTTTCATCAAAAAACCGATCGGTTTTTTTTGAAACCCTAGATCTAGATCGGTTCGTTTTAACGAACAGTTTTCACCCGTTAACCGCAGACAGCGAACGTTCGTTCGTTAGCCTGTTCATCAGTTTTTCTTTTTCCAGGGTTTTCCGCGATTATTTTCGATCGTGATTTCTGACCCGATTTTTGTTCTAGTATAACTTTTCACTCGTTTATCGGAATCAGGCGATTCAAGCGCCTAGATCTTTGTCTCGAAGCCCTCTTTCTGTTTAACCAACTTGAACAAGATTTTTCTACTGTAAAATTTGACTTTAGTCCAGATTAGTAATCGAATCTTGTTTCTTTCGCAGTTTGAGTTTTGTTAATTCGTTTGATTTGAATCTTTTTGCAAACCCGGAGTTCTTAAGTTGAACTTTCTGGTTAGATCTCTTATTTGAGTTTTACCTGTGCTTCTAGTGAGTGCTTATTGTATGCTTGTTTGTTTGCGATAGAGTACCCGGAGTGTGAAGCGTGCTACTACGAGTCTCTAGGTTTCAAGGATCATCAGCAAGGCAAGTTCACACTTTGATCATACTCTTCATACCCAGTTTTTATGCATTAGTTTCAACCCTTAAACATTGCATGAGTAGGATTGCTAACATGTGGGGATTGGGAAGTAGTTGTTGAGGTAGGAACCTATTGTCCTGCATTCAAACCTTGGGAGTTACTACTACGTTATGCTTACACTGATATGCTATGCTCGTAGACGTGGATTGGTTTGAGAGAATTCATGAAAGATGAGAGAGATTATTGTTAACTAAGGTTTAACTTAAGGTGGCTGCTTTAATACACATCTTGATGGATTGGTAGGGGCACCCTGGGGATATACCAGTGGACTTGCCCGGACACCTGGGGATATACCAGTGTTGTCCATTTGGTTCGCCACCCAGGCTCAAAGGGATAAGATTATTCATGCTAGAAACTTCTGTGTGCAGCCACAAGCCATTATGGGCTCTGGCATAGTTGAGTAAGTTGCGTGAAGCTCTTGAAGAGGTAGACTAGCATATGTAGTGGGTTGTAGGTGGTACTGTCTATCCAGAGTAGAGAGTTAATGCTTCAGAAAGACTGTGTCTCGAATCTCCGACCATGGATGTATTCGAGTCTTGTGGGGAAAAGTGCGCAGACCTCTGCAGAGCGTACAAACTAATCATGGTTAGCCATGTCCCCGGTTATGGACATCTTGAGTATCTAGTTCTTGGATTATCATGTGGATCTCATCACTCTTAATATAATTTGATTGGGGTTTAATGATGATGCTTAATTGGGATTGAGTTGGAGGAAGCTTCTCAATGTTTAACAACCACCATGATAGTTAAATAAAATTTATTCCTTTGTTATAGGGAAAAATTGGCTTTATGCAAAACTGTAACCATAGAGCTTACCACCAGCCATATATGCATGTAGTGATAGCATTTATTCTGTCCATTACTCTCTATGTGTTACATTGCCAGCATATTCCATGTGCTGACCCGTTTCGGGCTGCAACGTTCATGTTGCAGACTTATCAGACGACGATTAAGGAGCCATAGGTCGTTGTCTTTCACTCAGTGATGTCGTTGGAGTTGATGGACTCACTTTATCTTCCAAGCCTTCCGCTGTTATCGTTTTAGATTGCCTTAAGCCATATTTATTGTAATAAGTTCTCTTTTGAGACATTCGATGTAATAAGTGTGTGATTGCTACTCTGTTATAAATCCTCAAGTATTGTGTGTTTCAAAGATTACCGATCCGTATGACATCGATGCACGAGATCGATCGTTTGAGGTCTGGTCGCTACAAGATGGTATCAGAGCACGCGCTGACTGTAGTACACGACCACTAAGCTAAAACCCTAGATCACTACTCTCTTCTCATTTCTGAATCCTCTCCATTTTCTACTCTTTAGGATGGCAGACTCGAGGAACAAGTTTGCTCAACCGGATGAAGACACACCCTTTGGACGACACTTGAAGGAAGTCACTAGGTACCTGAACATCGGAATACCAAGCTTCACTGGGACCTACAACGCAACTTTACCAGAAGAAGAGCGCTGGATGATTCAAGTTCAAGTTCCAGGAAGGACGTTCACGCCAGTTACTGAGCCCATAGAGTTTTCCTTTGATGCACCCACCTGGAGTCTAGGAAAGAGCATGGCAGCCCACATCACCATGGGACGCATTGGAGAAGTGTGCCACAAGGATCTCAAGGATACTATTTACCAGATTTGTGGGCGTCGAGATGATCAATGGGAGATGATCAGCACCAGGAAGGATAGGTCCATTGCAGCTTTCATCCAGGAGTTAAACCAGCACATTTGTCGCCAGGAGAACCAGATGTGCGCAGGCATGATAGATCTGAAGAAGGCAATGACCAGGATCACAGAGCTGGAGGAAGAACTCAAGTATACACGCGATGGATACGAAGAGGAAAATACAATACTCGTGGAGAAGAATGATGATCTGACAAGGAGTGATAGCATTTATTTTGTCCATTACTCTCTATGTGTTACATTGCCACCGTATTCCACGTGCTGGCCCGTTTCGGGCTGCAACGTTCATGTTGCAGACTTTTCAGACGACGAGTAAGGAGCCATAGGACGTTGTCTTTCACTCAGTGATGCCGTTGGAGTTGATGGACTCGCTTTATCTTCCAAGCCTTCTGCTGTTATCATTTTAGATGGCCTTAAGCCATATTTATTGTAATAAGTTTTCTTTTGAGACATTCAATGTAATAAATGTGGGATTGCTACTCTGTTATAAATCCTCAAGTACTGTGCGTGTCAGCATTACCGATCCAGGGATGACACTAATGCACAGATATCAGAATGTTTGAGGTCTGGTCGCTACAGTGTGACTCCTTATTGTGATATAATGGTCATGTGGGTAGAAAAATCTCAAACCCGTTGACTTACCACCACCACCACCCCCCCAAATACACACGCAAACACATTGATGGCCTCCCTCTAGCAGAACCAGGGTGGTTTTGAGTAACATGTCGCTTAGGTGACAATAGTTCTTGTGAAATGATTTTGACACAGTTAGCAAAGAAACGCTAATAGAAAATAGGGAGATTTTTTAGAAAAAATGGAGTTCCATAAAAACGGAAACTGGATAATTTTAGTAATCAACATCTCCAAGATGATCAGAAATATAATAGCATGTAAATATTAATTAAAATATATTAAAGGTTGTGTATATGTTTTTCTAGCATGTCCATAGCCCCTCCCCCTTCACTTTTCTTTTTTTGTATCTTATAAATTTTTTATTTTATGTTTGTTTGAATGTCTGGATTTATTATTCTGACTTTTTAGTTGTCCTCATCTTGTTTTTTACCACATTTACATTGTAACGCTAATATTATTGACACCTAGGTGTCATGATAGCCAAAAGCGCTAAAATAGGGTGGAGGGGGTAATAGATGATTCCGAGAATGGGGAGTATGACCTAGCCAATATTGGAATCAAGTCATTTTGACTAATGTGTCATTTAGTTGCCAATGCTTTGTTCTGACATATGTTTCCACATGGATACAAAGTATTAGTTCAGATTGAGGCCATAGAAAATATACAGAAAGAATTACAATAATAGAGCATTTTAGGGATAAGGCAGTTTCATAAAAAGAAATAATTCATATTTGAAATAAATTTTCACATTAAAAATAAGGTATAAAATACAATACTAACAAAAGGTAGCATAAGAAAAATATGTGAACCTTATCTAGGTATCTAACTAACTACTTTCATCCAGAAATATTTTTCGCTTTTAACAAAATTTGTGATTTTATTTTATTTAATTATTTTCCTTAGTTTAGACAAAAATGTATTTTTTTATTATTTTTACCTTTATAAAGTATCTACATCATATTCTGAAGTTCATTATTTAAAAAATACAACTTTCCTAAAATTAGTGATTATTTAGTTAATAATTGGATTTACTATTTTCCATTATGGGCTATGGTTACATAACTGTTGTTTCCCACATGGACATTTTGCCATCACTAATATTGACACCTTGACGCTACAACCAAAACCACCACAATTTGGGTGGAGGAGGTAAAGTAAATGACTTCTAGAGTTCAGGAGTGTGTTCTAACTGTTAGTGGAGTTGGGTTGTTTTTCTTACGGGGCACTTAATGTCAAACTTTATTTATGATACAATGGCCACATGGATTAAAAACAAGTATGCATTTTAGAATGAGGAAAAATAGAAAATGTAAGAATTTAGGCTTGGATTACAAATGAAGGGGTGATCTGCACTTATTTCTATAATACAAATTTCCTAGAAAGCTTATGTGATGAAATTTGAAACTATCAGAAGTATTGTAAACAGAAACTGTGGGTGTCAAGGGTCAAGCTAGTCAAATGAAAAATGTGCACTATTTATGTAATACATATTTCTTATGAATGATTCACTTTTTCTAACATTTGATTTTCTTCTGAAATTCCTTTTCTTTTGTTGAATTTTCTAACACGTCCCTAAGTTCAAAAATCAAAAACAAGTCTACAAATACATATACATGTCTGTAGGTATTTGTAAAGTTTCACTGAATAATACTATTATTTGCAGGCTACAGAAAAAAGACAAAAAAAAAACAAACCCAAATATAAAAAACAAAAAACATCTTGATCTATGTATTGTGTTCATGAAAATACGTACATGTATACTACAAATATTTTCTTACGTGTATATTTTTTCAGAATTTTTTGATATGTGGAAAAAGTATCTTCGATGATAATACAAATAACGGGCTCCCTGGAGCCCGTCCCCCAATGCAATGTCCGGCCTGGTTCCTAATTCCCTATAGTGTAGTTAGATATGATATCTTCTTTTTCTTTTTTTTGAGGAAAGATATGATCTCATTTAGTGTTACATGCAGCCCTTCACCTTTTGTGTTTTCTTTTAGAAGCTCTGGTGCAAGATTTCAGTCCCACGGCAGGGACTAGATAGGGAGACCTCTCCTGAAAAGAGCAACACAATATTAATGAAAGGCAAACCTATATAGCTTCCATAGCTTCACTACTTGCATATAAATACACGCTATATAGCTCCTAGCTGCACACAGGTTACTAGTAATTGCAACATCGATTGCAAGCAGAGAAGTGCTGCATCATAGCCATTGGCCTATGGCTACAGGCTACAAGAGTGCAAAGCCAAAGCAAAGCTAGCTACCGATGACATGCATACATCCTTGTGTACGTGCATACGAATATGTATGTATAGTGTGCCACTTAACCATTGCACAGAGACACAATGAATGTATTAATGGATGAAGGGGGGAGGGATGGAGAGAGAAAGAGAGATGGATAGGAGCAGAAAAGTTAAAAAAAAAGAGGAGAGGAACAGGGAGAGACAAGATGTTTATTTCGCATGCAGATGAGTTCAATATGCATGCAAATGCACAGCTAGCTAGCTAGCTGATGCACACACAGGGCCATAAAAGAGGTGCTGGCGAAGAATGTGTTTTGAATTGGAGATGATCAGCAGCTGTGTGGTCAGTGAGTGAATACTACTCCAGCTAGTGGTACTGATCGGTGTGTACCGACTGAATTCTTCAAGAAAGAATTGTATATGCTGATGTGCATGCATGACAATCAATCAATGCCTACTTACTAGGACTGCAGGAGCAGTAAGACAGAAGGATACCCTCGTGTTTTTGTTTCTGTTAAGTTATTGCACCAGTAAAAAGTCTAGCAAGGGGTCGTATACATGTTTGTGTAGTTACTGCATGCAGGCCGGCCGGCCACAGTAGCAGCTAGATAGCCTTTGATCAGATCACATAAGAGAGTGTGATAGCAAGACATAAAGTTGGGTGCCTTTGCAATTGGTGGTGTACTGTGGTAGTATTAACATTTCAACCTTTTAGGATGCGGCGGCAGTACTAGCTAGCATGCATGCAGAGTCAGTATCCTCATCCAAGATTCACTTCCCTCGGTTAGTGGTTGGAGGCTTGGAGGATGCAAGAGTGGTAACCACCAATGTTCGGAAATAGATGACTAGGCTAGTCAACACCATGAAACTTTGACTAGTAGGGCCAATTTGATTTGCAGGGTATTTCTAAAAAAGATGATCTGCAGGGTTGTAAAAACGCAGAAATAAAAAAAAACATAGGAATGAGTTGCCATGCCCATTCGAATCCTACATGGTTTGAGTTTATTTGATTGCATCACAAAAGAAAAGAAAAAAGGATTTTCCCAATAGGTTGGAGCGGATGCTAGATTACATATGGTATGTAGTAAAAACCATTCCTGAGGTAACATTTCTATAGAATTCTATGAATGATGAATCAAACAACCAATACAGAAAAAAAAATCTAAGGATAATAATCCTCCAACAAACACCCTGTGAAATTCCTTGGAATCAAAACAGCCCGTAATTTATTAATCCCGAGAATATAATGGCAGTAAATTTGTCTTGAATTTTTCCATAATATTGTAATTTTGTATTTTTTACCAAAATATTCATATTAAATTATGGCCCAAAATTACACGTCAAAGACTATGTAGAAATCAGCATCACTATTTATTCACAGCAATGTATTTTTACATTTTCATCAAAATATTCATATTGATATAATGCTTAAAGTTATTTTTTGCCTATATTGTTATGAGTTAAAAATTGTGCCATTTTTTATTTGGGAGACGCTGAGTAAAAATTTGGACCTGTGACCCACTTCATTAAAACTTAGCATTAAAATGTATTTTTATGTTTCAGAAAATTCTATTAGGGCATCTCCAATGTTTGACTGCCAAACCGGACGCCGCGTCCGTCCCTGGACCGATGGGAACCAGTCCGCGACACTGATGCGGGAGCCAGCCATCCAACCGTAGTCGCAAATGTCCGGAGACAATTTAAACGGAATTTAATGAAAATATAAAAAAAGATGAAATTTAAACAAATTGGACGAGTTTCATTGAAACTTGGATAACTTTTACATAAATTCGGATTATTTACATCTAAACCAGAGCACATGCATTACATTTTCAACATATTTGGACTAAACCCTATTCTAACCTAGTCTAAATGGTCGCCGGCGCCTGGTCCCCATGTCCGGCAGCTCAACAGCCGAATCATGAGCCCTGAAAAATGAAACTCCATCTCCGCGAAGCCGGCAAGCGGCTAATTAGCCGACGATGATGAGCTTGCCAAGCATAACTTCAACAGGAGTGAGAGTGGTGTCCTTTGTGGGCTCCAAGCGCCAGCGAACTCCAATGCTCTACTCTTCCGTGCTGCCGACGGCGCCGGCGTACGTGCCAGCTTCGTCGTCATGGTGGCTGGGTACGGTCGATGCGAAGCTGGTGACATCATCCGCGTCCTTGCCGTAAACTTCATCAGCCACCTTGTTGATCCGTTAAGGCCGCTTTTTTCCGCGTGCAGGACGCGGTACCGCCACCGCTCACAGAGGATGTCACGGGCAAAGAGGTAGGATAGGAACAGCGCTTCCTGCTCATCCATGTCCACATCCTCCGCTATGCCTGTGCCAGCGGCGAGTTGCTCCTCCGCTTTTCCAACACCATGTCCTCGAGGAAGCGAAGTTTCTAGGCCTGGTTGGCATGCTCCTCAGCCAGGATGGTGGCGCCGGCTCATCGTCGCCCACCTCTTCCATTGACTTGTCAGCAACGCTAGCCTCCAGAGAGCTCTTTCTCTGTTGGCGTGCCAGCCGACCGCAATGGCGGCGATCTCCTTCTTCAGTTCGGATGAGAGGTTGTCCCACGGGGCTTTGGAGCTCGAGAAGGCCATGTCAGGTGAGATGCGATAGGGAGCTGAGGTGGTTGGATGCGGCTGTTGCCGGGCTTGGAGTTTTTATAGCAGGCCGTGCGGCAAGATGATTAACGGTGGGCGGCAGACGGATAGACGGGTGGCGCCGGAGTAGGTTCCTCGGCAACCGCATATGTATAATGGAAGGACGCGGATGGACAGGTTGTCCTTTAAACGCCGAGAAGGTGCATGCACCAGCCTCGGCCAGCGCGCCACTTCAATGTCAGAGCAATGTGAGAGGTTGCGACCGCTCTGGGCCGGAATGAATGCGACACTGACTGCTTTGGACGGGAACGGCCGCGGGCGATGGAGAGGGTTTTGGGTGAGGAATGGTGACAAAACACGTCTGAGCCGCGGTCCGGACGGATGGGGCGGTTCGAGGGTCTGCGTTTGGAGATACCCTTAGTACACATCCAATTGTCCAGCATGCATCATAACGTGTTTCCTCTAGTACAAAAGTACATGTAAATCATAGATTGTTACCATTAGTATAGAAATAAAAACATAAATAATGGCATCACGTGAGGGCCTGCTTCGTTCTTCACTGCCCACACACACACGCAGTACCGCACGCAGAGTACTTTAATTACTTCTGAAATCTTCCGGCTGCAAGTACCCTCTGAAAGCTGTTATGGTCCTGTCTCTGTTCACCCTTAATTACTCTCTCTCTCTCTCTCGCCAATTAACTGAACCCCAAAGCCTGTAGCTAGCTAGCTGTATATATTCAACAGTACACCACTGAGGAGATGGGACATCACGAAGGCCGGCGGGCCGGCCGGCCGGCCGGCGGGCCGGAGCTGAGGTCGCCTTTCATGGTGAAACAACCAGCTAGCGCCTAGCGAGGAAGAAGCTATCACCCAGCTAGTAGAGTTCTAGAGAGAGAAAGCGGGGTAGCCTTTTCTTCCGTTCTGACAGGAGTGAACGCTTACTGACAAGCAATAAGTTTGTCAACTTTGTCGAGCCATGCAAGGAAGCCAGAGAAGAAGAATGAATAATACGACTAGAAAATACTACTGTGCCGCTGGCACCGCCGATCCGCGGAAGAGAGGAGATCTCGCGTGACGTTGCATGCATGTAGGCCGGTGCGTGCATGCTGCCGCTACGTACTGTACATGGATCGTATTCCCGAGAGCCAGAGAGACACGCAGAACACCACAGAGATCAACGCAGATACACAGCGCATGCATACTGCAGGTAGCATCCATCCTACTACGTCCTGCATGGACTAGTCTGTGATAAGATGATACTGCCGCTGCAGTAGCCCTAACAATAAATACTTTTGGAGGTTGTAGTAATATGAGCATGGCATCCCGGTCAACTCCTCGACCGATCTATCAAATCGATCAGACGCACATACACACACGCAGCCACAGGCACGCTGGAGCAAATATTTTTGTTTACATGTACGGCTGGAGTAACTAGGCTAGCCAGGTACACACGGCTGGGCACGTACGTGTAGCGGGTCTGACACAAGGAGAGAAAAACGGGCCAAGGAGTTAAGTGTACGTAGACGATACCATTCGCGCGTATCTTGGATATATATTTGGGACCAAGTACGTACCAGAATTAGCAATAACTTTCTGTTACTACGGCTATGCACTGCGCCTTTGAGTTTACTGTGTCTTGGGTACATTACATACTTTTTACATATACACATCACATTTGCACACACGGACATGCGTGAATGCAGAAACATGACATTTCGGTTATTATTGTACCGTTGTAAGTACGTGGGTGCAACTAATATGCATGCATGTGATGTGTGTCTGATACTTGGAATCCATGCAAATATATGCGGAATATGTTACACACAGCAGGTACATGCAAGCATGCATGTGTACACGAAATGAGCAATGAACTTGTCAGCGTCTGAATGTTCTGGATTAATTTCTTATATACTACGGGTGCAATATACAATGCTGGCAGCCTGGCACGTATGTACGTGCCATGTTTTGAGCGTACATGGATTGCACAGATTGATATACGCGCGTGATATTTGTTCTTTCACAGATGGAAAACCTAGTTTTATGTTGTTCTCTTTTCTCTCCACGAACAAAAGGCCGAGCACGCAGGGCGTGCAGTCGGATCAACGACACAATGATGCACCAATGAGTAGGCGGCAAAAGGATCTAGCTCCTGTGGTTGGCCCTAGGCAAACAACTCAACACGAAATCGAAGAAAGAAACAGAGACAAATACAGTACATTAGTATGTGTATGTCTCTTGCACCGATCCAACTCAAGAGATTGGAGACGGATGGATGGATGGATGGATGGAGAGGACAAGGCATTCAGCTAGGCGCTGCACGCGCCTGTTTCTCACCCGCAGCTCCAGCCAGTTTGTGAGGCCCTGGCCACTGACTTTACAAGACTAGACGCCTCCTGAGCAGCACCAGCACCAGCATGCTTCTGATCCGGTTCTTCCATTCAATTCCTTCAGACAACACGTCACATTTCCACCATCCACCGTTGCGTTGCATGCAGGCGCGGTACTGTGCATGCATATACTACTACATGCTGGTACCACCGTGGCGTACCAGCGGAGGTACTAGTATATGCATTTTGATCGGTTTCCGTGTGGCAGCAGCCAGCAGCAGGGCCGGACGGCCGGCCGGCCGGCGCGTCGATTCCATATTAATCCCTCTGCGTCGCTACCACCTATGGCTATGCCGCCTGGGTCTATATAGCTGCCTACTACGTGGGTTCCCTGCTCGTCCTGTCAAAAGGTGAACGTTTAACTCAGTTGAATCTGGTTCGCGTTTGAAATGGTCTTTGGCTTCAGCTAAAAGTTGCCAAAAATGAAGCTAAAGACTTGACATTTTCATTGATTAAGAGAAGAGTGAGAATTGCTCGGTTAACGGAAAACTAGGCTAA
The DNA here is from genome assembly GCA_021605205.1 of Aegilops longissima. NCBI lineage: Eukaryota > Viridiplantae > Streptophyta > Magnoliopsida > Poales > Poaceae > Aegilops > Aegilops longissima. The sequence goes on along the minus strand of CM038676.1, from coordinate 42,122,386 downwards.
AACCGATAGAATCCAACCCACATAACATGGGTATCACCGGCCAACCTGGCCAGTGACATGGAACACAAAGTTGCAAAGAAGAAAAGACATCCACCGAGGAGTCGGAAGCGTCATCCGAACGAACGACTCTGACTTCACCATATATAGAGCTCCATCGTTGAAGCCAACCCGCAAGCAGCTGCACAGAAACCACGACGACACATGCCAATAGAAGGCCACACGCGCGTTTCTACTACGTAGATTTTATATATACTCCGTTCATTTCAAAATGTAAGATGTATTGCATTTTTTGAGGAGTCAAACTTCTATATGCCCGATCAAGTTTATAGGGAAATTAAGAAATGAGATTAAGAAATCGGTATAACTAGATTCGTTGCAAAAATGTTTTTAAATTTTATCTAATTTCATTTTGTAGTTAGTTGTATTCCCTTCTAAATATGGTCAAACATAGAAATGTTTGCCTTTTGACAAAAAAAAGAATCTTCTATTTCAAAACGGAGGGTGGTATTGTAATTACTTAGCACAAGGTGACATTTAAATTGGTATTGTAAGGACCATGCTAATTTCCAGAGCCATAGCCTGGAAGCGGAGGGAATTCAACCATTTGCCTAATTTGAATTCATTTTCGACAAAGGGAATATATTAATATCACGGAGATACCGATTACGCCCAGCCTCTGCAACAACAAAATGTCCTAGAGACATAACAGATGCACACAACCAAAAAAAATAAACAAAAAAAGATCCCGCTACGGTGATCGACTCCTTGTAGTTGCAGTATGAACCACCACCAAGACAACACCAAAAGTCCAAACTCTCCAAAAGCGACGCCTTCAAAAAGAAAAATGTGCACAAACGCAGTCGTCGCCCAATCACATCCTAATTTGAATTCATGGTAAATGGAATAAAATAAATGAAGACCATATATTATTATATGACTTTCTTGCCTCTCGTGCCTGGAAGTCAAAATCCTTCGCATCGAAAGCGTTCACAGTAGAAAACCGTTAAGAAAAAAATCGATAGTATATCTGGCTTGCCAACATGGTTTTAATTAGTAACATTGAGAAACAGTCAAGATAATTAAAGAAGGATTTCTTTTCCTTGATGAGTGTGTGCGCCCATCAGTCCGACGCATACTTTCCCCGTCCGAGATTATAAGGCCCACATCATCATTGGATTAACATTTGAAAGAAGTTTTGAACATTACATAATTTTTATGGTATCTAACACATATATCATTCATCGTATTAATGATCAATGTTTGCACTAATATGTTTGAGTGTCATAAACTGAATCTGAATGGTCGGAATAATCCTGAGGTGTAGACACAAGGACAAATAAAGACTAGCAAGTGCCACTAATTAGTGTAATCCTTTGTAGGGAACAATTAGCTAACTAGCTGGAGGCTAGATAGTGCCATACAACTATTGTAATATACACGGACAAACACTGTCATGTTGGAATCAGTTGCAGTTATTAGTGCTGCTACGTGTTCCTAGGCACCAGTCAGATTAATTACAGTAATTATGAATATGCTTCGCCTCGACCTGACGGTCCGTACGCCGTTTGTTAAGGCTGGTCACAATGGGCAAGAACATAAGTTAGTAACTTACACATTTCTCTAGATTATGTTACTACCTCCATAGTGGGTAGGAACATTTATGTAGTGTCATGCAATGATGTATTAATTACAGTATATGCTTCGCCTCGACCTGACGGTCCGTACGCCGTTTGTTAAGTAGCTGTCGTGGTGGTCCATCTCCTAAAAGCACCGTATAACTGCCCACTTATGGTGTATGCTGCCCCGTCTCTGAGTGTGCTTAATCTGTCAGTCTGTCTAGCTAGTTGCTCCGGCTAAACATCCGGTCCAACTTTTGGATCAAGGCCACTCTCTTAATTCCGATTGAATACGTGGGGAAACACAACATGCATGCTTTGCATGGCAGGTGGCCGACAACCGAGTGGACGGCGTGCATGCATGATTTTAAACTGCAACCAAAGAACGGAAGGAATTCGTTCATGATCAAAATGTTTGGGAGGGTGATAATCAAAATGGATTTCTTAGCGGATTCACACACAATCGCAGAGAGCTGAACCGTAGCTAGCTATAGCTAGGGCTCCTACGTACGGTATCTTGGCAGCCATGGAGGCATGCAGCACAGCGTGCTACTACTACAAAGCCTAGGGTTTAGGCTAGAAAGGCAGAAGTAAAAGCACCATTTAGTCAGCCCTTACAAGGACGACACGCTCGCTACAGCAACTCCGATGAGAGAGAGATGGAGAGACATGAGACGGGATGGTTGTGCCGCTGCCGCGTTTAGTGCCGGTGCAGAGGCCATCATCGCCTCATAATTTCCGAGCTAGTCCTTTTTCTTCCACTCGCCCGCAATCCGAGACAGATCTCCAGAATCCTACGTGTAATTCCACCCTTGAATGCAATTGAAACTCTCTCTCTCTCTCTCTCTCTCTCTCTCTCTCTCTCTCTCTCTCTCTCTCTCTCTCTCTCCCATCTAGCTGGGTCTGTCTGATCCAATGGCAGAGAGAAAGGAGAAGACGTCACATACGTGTTAATAGAACCGTATTAGATACGGATCAAACATTGAAGGCGTTTGCAGTAGAGAAGCCAGGACGCATTTTCTATAGATTAACGTACTTACAGTACTGCTCTCTCTACAGTAACCAAAAAGTTGTTTCAGCGGATCTTGCTACGTGCGTAATCATATGAAATAATACGAGCCAACTTTTCGCTTCTATTTTCCGAATCTCTGCTACAACCTTCTAGGCACGATTCAGTTCTTTGATAATCTACACGGGTAAAGTGATCCAGCATTTGTAGGAATTATACAGATGAAATAAGAGTCCAAAAATGTTAGCTTCTGCATTATTTGTAATATCAAGTTGAGGGTTTGCCACGGACGTGCCGTTTTCCTCCTCGTCGTCCACAAGCAACTCCCCGGGCGTCTAGGGTTTCCCTGCCTTCCGTCAATGTCGACCCTCATATGTCTCGTCTTCTCTGGCCTTAGTGCTATGGAGGCGCGATGGATCCCGCCTCTTGCCCAACGGGAGGACTCCTACTTCATTCTTAGTTTATTTAAAAAAAATTGTTTGGGGTTTGTGTTGAAGAGAAGGCATCGACAACTCCCTAAGATAGAATAAGGTTCTCCCTACCTAGCCACTGCCCTGGCGGCGCTTCTACTGTCGTTGGTTGACGTGTGGAGATGTGTGTGGTAGATCTTGCAGGACTCAGTCGGTGTTTGTCTTCGGTGGATCTGCTGGGATCCGGTCTTTGTTTGTCTGCATTCGCGTGTCTATAGCTGGATCCTTTCGATATAGCTTCTCTTCATCGGTGAGGGTAGTTGTTCTGGTGTGCGGGTTCTTTGGGGCCTTAGCACAGCGATTTTCGACTATCAACTATAACAAGGCTTGTCCGGCTAAGGTAAGAGAGGGACGATGACGGCGGCACGTCTTCGACTCACTCCAGTGATTGTAGTCGTCATTAGATGGTCTATGAACATGAATGTAATTTTTATTATTTTTTGTCTTCTTTGTACTGAGTAGATCGAAGTTTTCCCTTCATTTGTTTCCGAGGGTTTGGCCGTAGTATTTCTGATAAAAAAATTGTTCATTCAGCCCCTCGCTCTACTCTCAGATCTTTCTCTTGAACTTGCAAAAAAAAAAAAGCGTGGTGGTCACAAGCTCCACACATTCTGCAGCCAAGCCACGATTTCACTCACTGAGCCAACTTCCCAAGCCGGATTCTGTGCCCGTGCATGCCTCTCCTCCAATATTGCAACTTCCACATACAGCATATACGGACACGTATACGACATAACATTAACTGAACCTCACATGCATGCATTGCTCCCCTCTCTGCGCCCTGTCCGTGCATGGCAGGAAACACGTAGTAGTAGCGTATGTACGTACCCACTGACATGTATATTCCGCTTCAACGCGCGTAGTGTTATAGAGCATGCGAGTACCACGAGTGGCAAATAACTCTGCGTATATCTACCACCACGTATACATCGATCGTACGTACCACACGAGTACGTGTGTCCAGGAGGAGACAGAATCAAAATGTCTCGAAGACAAATTTATCCAATCGGAGCGTCATACAACGGGCCGGCCACCACCATCATGGTGCAATCGATTATACAATCACGAAATCCACCCTACAACGGTACACCACACACACACACACACACACACACACACACATTAATTCTTGCATGCATGCATGCACCCTTGGCCACTCTCCATTCCTCCTTGTGTCACTCTACCCTCTCTCTCTCTAGACCGTTCCCTCTCTAACACACACATACACTCACTCACTCTCTCTCTCTCTCTCTCTCTCTCTCTCTTGAGCTAGATTCTCTTTCTCTCTCTACTCACTGGAGAGTGTCGCCGCGCGCACGCGGCTGCCTATAATAACCCCTGCCCGGCCATCCTTGGCTTGCCACACAGGGAGCAACCAAACCAAACGAACCCAACCAACCAGCAAACTCCCCTTCTCTTCTCTTCTTCTTCATCCTAGTACACCTTTTGTCTCTCCGTCCACAGTCCACACACACCACTCTCCACCAAGAGCTAGCTAGAGCCTTGGCACGTGCGATGGCGGCGACGGCGACTGCGACGGCGGCGGCGACGAGCGTGGTGACGGGGACGACGCGGTGGTGCCCGACGCCGGAGCAGCTGATGATCCTGGAGGAGATGTACCGCGGCGGGCTGCGCACCCCCAACGCGTCGCAGATCCAGCAGATCACGGCGCACCTGGCCCACTACGGCCGCATCGAGGGCAAGAACGTCTTCTACTGGTTCCAGAACCACAAGGCCCGGGACCGCCAGAAGCTCCGCCGCAGGCTCTGCATGAGCCACCACCTCCTCTCCTGCGCGCACTACTACGCCGCCGCCAACGCCGGCCAGTACCACCACCAGCAGCAGCTCCTCGGCGCCGGCGCGGCCCCCCCTCCGCTGCTGCAGCACCAGCACCAGCAGCAGTACTACTCCGCCTCCTGCGCCGGCGGCGGCTACGACCAGCACCTCCTCCCAACGACCGTCCCAGCTTCCGCATATGCTGCTGCTGCTGCTGGGTACGCCTACCCCTTCGCCGCCGTGCCGGCGAGCCGGTGCGTCGACCCCTCGCCGCCCAACACCCCGCTCTCCTTCCAACATCAGGTACGAAACCTAAGCTACCTTGTCGCTGTCCCCTCCTGGCCTCCTCCATCGATTTGTTACTTAATTACTACTCATGCTGCGTCTGCGTTTATCTTGAGCTGATCACGAGTTCATGGCCTGACTTCGGTTCATACTATTGTGACTTCAGGGTGGAGGCGTCGTAGGATCGCCGGAGTACTCGCTGGGAAGGCTGGGCAACTTCGGCGTGGTGGAGGACACGTGCAGGCCGTCGCGGTACGAGCAGCAGCAGCAGCTGGCCGTGGCGACGGAAGATCAGGCGGCGCCAGTGACGGCGACGGGCCTGTTCTGCCGGCCACTGAAGACGCTGGACCTCTTCCCCGGCGCGATCAAGGAGGAGCATCGCGACGTCGCCTAGCTACCTCCAACCTACAGCTAGCTACCAGCAGCAGCAGCAGTGGTCGTCGTAGTACGTAGAGCAGTCCGTACGTTGCGCGCGTTCGCGCGCGTTGTACGTACGCAGGTAGAGCAGCAGCAGCAGTACGTAGGAGTACTATCATACTAGCAGTATCTTTGTAGTAATTCCCATCGATTTTTCGTTGATTATTAATCCGCTTTAATTAGTACCTGATGATCTTCAGCTTGATGCGGTGTAGGAGTGTAGGTAGGTTGGCGGCAGGAAGAAGAGCGAGTGCATGCATTGATTGGTTAGTGTAGTGACATTATGGAATGTGAAGGTGGCAAGTGCATGCTGCCCCAGCTAGCCAGGGACTAGCTAGGTATAGTAGCGAGGTCGTACTTACGCATGAAACGTTTTACCGCATGCAATAGCTAAGCTTTTGCTCCATCGACATGCATCTTAGCTTCAAAGTGTGTATGCATGGATGAAATGTTCCTTGTTGCCCCAGCTAGTGCATGGGTATCCTAGAAAAAGACAGACTCAAAATTGGGGACTAGAGTTGAATTCAAGTTTGACCGGATTCACCAAGGTAAAAATGAGATTTGTTCGAGAAGATTCAGAGCAATTTTGAGATTTTCTGCCTCTGTGTGTAATTTAAATATAAATAAATGTCATTTTCTTTAGCTTTTAACACCGCCTTAATTATTGATGGTTTCGTAGCTACTGGTGGCGCGCCGCTTGCATGGGGTGCTGTATATGCGCTCGTTAATTTAATAATTAACTGACATGGCATGGGGCCAACACATAAAACTAACTTCAAGTTCAAACTGAGTGTGCAAGATGGAGAATGTTCTTCCCTGTCGCCGGCCCATCTGGTCCCCAACCCAACAGAGATCGACCACACACACACAATCAAATCGAATGCAGCTGAAGATTCGTGGCACCATTCGCTCATAGATTGTAACATGGCGAAAGCAGTATGGTCGCTGATGGATGATGATGTTGTGAATCTTGTTCAGTCACGTGATCAGGAGGATCCTAAGTTGTGGTTGTTCAATCTAATCGAAGTAGCATCACATGCGAAAGTTGTGAAGGTCCTGATAACACTATGGTCCATTTGGTGGGCTCGCCGGAAAGTGATTCACGAGCAACAATTTCAGAGTCCGCTATCGACGTTCTCCTTTATCCAGCGTTTTCTGTCAGAGCTTGAAGGGCTACCAATCAAGAAGTCTAACCAGCCCAGCCAACCCCGTAGGCCGGTCCGGGGCAGCTGGCAAGCTTCTGCTGTGGGAAGTGCCAAAATTTATGTTGACGGAGGTATAGACAGAGGAGAACGGAAGGGAGCTAGAAGTGCAATTTGTCGTAATGTGAGCGGTACCTTCCTGGGCACGTCCTCAATTGTTTTCGAAGGTCTTACACATCCATCGACACTTGAAGCCATTGCATGCAGTGAGGCAATGTCGCTAGCTCTTGATCTAAACCTCTCACGGTTACAAATTGCTATGGATTGTCTACAAGTGGTTCGCGACATCAAGGAGGATAACCCATGCAGTTATGCCGTAATCATCAAGGAGATTCTCGCGAAAAAGGCGTTGTTCCAGGAGGTGTCCATTAGTCATGAAAATCAAGCATGCAATATTGAAGCACATAGTCTAGTGAAAGCTGCTACTTCCTGGAGAGTGGGCGCCATGTTTGGCTCACCTCACCCCCACCTATAGCTTGTATCCCTACAAACATTGTTTAAATAAAGTTATATAGTGTTCTACAAAAACACAATCAAATCGAATTGATGACCACCACTGCGCAGCCGCAGATGGATTTACTGGGAACTCCTATGGCCGCATTCTGTGGCAGAATGTCGAGCTATCGCATAGGAGTTCCCTCAACTGGGCCGGCCCACAAGGCAATGAGTGGTGCAAAAACTTGAACGAACAACAACAACAGCGCTTCAGCTACAATTCGAACCTGCGACCGCAAGCCTACAGACAGGGGTTACTAACCACTGCGCCCGAATCATTCTGATGGTCAAAAGGCAACGCGAACACATTAGACATAGTTACACCGGCAGATCGGATTATTTTTCTTTTTTTCCGGTATTTTATTGTCAATTATGATTATATTTTTTATAAGTAGGAACGTTTTTGACAGAACCCAAATGATTTTTAAAAAAATGTTAGCAATTTTTCGAATTTGCAAGCAAATTTGAAAAACAGGAACAATTTTGAAGTTGTGGACGAATATTGAAACATAGGAACCTTTTTTTAATTACGATCAATTTTCAGTAAACACAAAAAAGTTTTTCGAAAATGTGAACAAGTTTCTGATAGTGATATTTTCAAAAACATGAATATATTTTAAAGGAGAACAAATTTTGAAATGTGAACATTTTTTTTGTAAACATGAATATTTTCAAAACCATGAACTTTTTTGTAAACAGGAATATTTTCAGAATTTTCGAACAAAATTTTGAAATGGGAACAATTTTTAAAATAACAAACAAATTTTGGATTTTTAGAACAAATTTCGAAATGGAGAACAATTTTGTAAATCCCAAACAAATTTCAAATGTGAACAATTTTTCAATACGTGCACAAAAATTGAAAAATAAGAACATTTTTGAATTTGTGAACATTTTTTGAAATTTGTGAACATTATTTTAAAAGGAACATTTTTTGAAATCCATGTCATTATTTGCAAATTTCTCAAAAAATGAACAAAAATAAGTCGAACATTTCTGAAAAACAGGAATATTTTTTTAAAATGCAGAACAATTTTTTGAATTTGTGAACAAATTTTGAAAACGGGAACATTTTTTGAATTTGTGAACAAAATCTGTAAAGCAGGAACAATTTTTTGAAATTCAGAAACAAAATTTGAAAATAAACTGGAAAAGAAAAAAAGGAAAATAAAAAAGAAAGAAACAGAAAAAAGAAAAGAAACAGGAAAAAGAAAAGAAAAAACGAAAAATAAGAGAAATAGAAAAAAGAAAAACGAAAAAGAAACTGAAAAAGAAAAGGCCGGTTCAGGAACCTTCTAGAAGGTTCCCAAAACCGAAAAAAACCGTCTGAAATCATAGAAGGTTCCCAAAAACCAGTGTCTGCTGAAACACTAAAACGGGCCGGCCCACTCGGTCGCTCGGTCGGACCTCCTCCTGTTTGAAGCTTCGACCGCTTGCCGCATCGAGCGGCGAGTAGCATTTTCCGGATTTACTCATGTAATTAACCAACGGCATTGGCCCAACAACGAGTGTGGTCCAATTCCAAATGGACCTACATCTAAATGTTTTTCTTCTTCTAGAAAAATCTACATATTTTTCCCTTTTTGAGAAAAAGATCTAAATACTATGAGAAGAACGTACCCTCCATGTTTCTTTTTAACTTTGAATATCACATCTTAAATCAAGTTTTGTAAAGTTTATAATCCGCAACATGTCGGTCAACCCCACCAGCGTTTGCTGCAAGTCCCCTTCTCAGTCCCACTAGTTCGTCACTCCGCCATGTCAGTCGTCCCGCTCTTGATCTTCACTCAAAGTTGCTCCTGCTACCGCTTCCGTTACAATAGAAGTTGTCCTTCATGCCGATGGGCACTGTCGGCGATGGACCAAGACCGCTACATGCTTGCCTTCAACGACGACTTCAACTCTCTGCTCGCATCCCCCCCCCCCCCCTCGCCAACATCGCCCACTTCATCATCGATTTTTTGTTTGGTGGTGACGAGTTACGAATAGCTCATGCTTAGGTTCCTGCTATGCCGCAATCAATACCAGTGGTGTCGCTAACGCTGCCGCAAGGTTTCTAGGGCATGGGCTGGCCGAGCCTATCAATCAAGGGCTGATAGAGCTCCCCACTCGCCAGGGCTATATGTTGCCCGTACCAATTCCGAAAAGGAATCACCTAAGGGCAACGTCTAGCGGGCCTGCCTAGTAGCACCATTTTTTCGCTACGTGTTGTAGGTTCGTTCAGGTCCGGTTATCTATGGTTTTTTTTATCTTTGGTTTTATTTGTTATTTCACCAGTTTTCTTTGGTTTTCCTTTTTTCCCATCATTTTGCTTTGGTATTCTTTGTTTTCTCATTGGCTTTCTTTGTTTTTTTTGCTTTTCCTCTTGTTTCTTTGTCGGTTTATCTGCTTTCTTCTTGGAACACATGTCTACTTTTTCTCAGTACACAACATACATTCCTAGAGCACATGTGAAACATTTTTATGATACACGTTGGGCATTTTTAAAATACATGTTTTGAATACTTTTTGAATACACGATAACATTTTTCCAAATACATGTTCTACATTTTTTTTAATGGCAGTAAACATTTTTCCAAACAACGCAATAATTTTATTGGATTGTATAAACATTTTTGAACGATTTCACGGGAATTTTTTTGGAAACACGTTATTATTTATTTAAAGTGTCACATACATTTTAAATGCAATGAAATTTTAAACTACGTGAACACTTTTTACATTGTATGTAACATATTTAAATATGTCATAACATTTTTTAAACGTGGGAATATTTTAATAAAATGTCAGGTGCATTTTTAGTGGCACAAAATATTTTATTACACTGTATGCACATTTTGTAAAAAAATCGCATGTATTTTTTTGAAACATGGAAAAAATCCATGATTTTTTTAAAAGTTATCAACATTTTATAATAACTACGCTAACAATTTGTTCATACTAGGTTATCAATTTTCCAAATTCCTGGTTTTAAATTTTCTTAGGTAAATTTTAGTTTTTGAACTATTGTCATTTAAAAAATATATATAAGAAAAAGTTATTCGAGTGACATGAGCATGACGTCAGCTGGACGTACTTCATCCTACTGGGCCGGCCCACCACTGCGCCCTGTAGGCGAGGCAGCGGTTTGGATCGCAGTAAGCGACACATAGCTGCGTCCCTCCCCATTTTCGTGAATCGCCAAGATAATATATGAATGGGGCCGGCCTAGGCCATCAAAGTGTGACCTCCTAGGGGGCATCTTAACTAAGGACCCAATGCATCTTCAAACATAAATACACAATCAAAATAATTTGACAGAATATAACACCAACACTAATAAAAACCAGATGATACTCCGCACGTTGCGCCAGGAATTGGTTGAAATATACTTCGTATTTGATTATTTGAAACATGAATATTTTGATGAATAACATGAAAAATAAATGTAAAAATATTTACTGTAAATAATCATTCAGGCGTGCCATTTGTTTATGCATGTTTTGCATGTTGAGGTGTCGCCTCGCCCTTCCCACCTCAAGGAAGTACATTGAAGAAAATATACCCCATAGGCAATAATAAATCTTATTATTTATTTTTATGTTCGTAATTAATATTTTGTTTTCCATGTTATAATTGCAATGGTTCTCAAATCTAGAATAACCCTGAAATTGGGAGGAAAACCGCACGTGTTTAATAATAAACAACAGGTAGATTCCTAGTCTCGTATCTAAGACTAGGTCATGCGTCGCATGATGATCCTATTTTCCTGGTCATGGGCATACTTAAAGTAACAAGTATGCCGATAACAATGGGAGCACATTATTGGAAGAACAATTGTGTTTAACAGACCCAATCGATTGGTATACTACAAGATCACATCATCATTTACTTATAAGTGCAATCATGTAAAAGTTAACGTATGCCAAATTTCTTACACCATGAAAGTGTTGAGTTCCTTCATGCCGGACGGTGTACTTTGGGATTTGTCAAACACGCGTAGTAGGTGGATTATAACGACAACTTTTAGGTGCATCACGCGTAGTAGGTTGATTATAATGACAACTTTCATTTTTGCGTGATTTTTATTTGGTTTTATATTTTTTTGAAAAATATGAGCATTTTCACGTTGTGAATTTTAAAAAATTATGAAACAAATTAAATTGCAATATTCTTTTCAGATTCTTGGAAATTTTATAAAAACTATGCTTTTTAAAAATTTGTGAACATATTTAAAATTTCATGGAAAAACATTAACCTACAAGTTTTTTCTTTCAAATTTATGAACATTTTTAGAATATAGACCTTTTTCTCCATCTATAGAAAAACGAAAGTCGGTTTTTTTTCCAAGGTATGAGGCGCCCCATCTCGAGCGTAGCCCACGAACCTTTTCTTTATTTCACTACAGCGCAGCCCATGAACCAGATTGACATGGATACTCGCACTCGTTCGACGCACAAGAGCGATAAAACACATGAAAAGGGAAGTGAAGTTTTTGCACCCGAGCTCAAATGAGCTTGGATGAACCGTAAAAATGAAAAAATATTTAAAAAGTGTTAAAAAAACAGGAAGATTTTTGTGGAAAACTTTAACAACCGTTCTAAGAGCCTGTAAAGTTTTATCATGAAATCATATTTGTGGAAGTCGTGGAAAAAATCGATACACTAAAGATACTACTTTCAAAATCATTTTGGAACACTGCTTTTATTTTTTTATCACGAATTCCACACATGTGATTTCATGATGAAATTTTGCAAGCTCTTAGATCATTTGTCAAAGTTCGACATAGAAAAAGTCGGGATTTTTTGAATATTTTCAAATATTTTTCGAGTTACTGTTCATCCCGAGCTCATATGAGCTCGGGTGTAGAAGGGAACTTTCGATGAAAAAGTGCGTACGCACACCGAAATATTTGGAGGATACGTACGAGCGTGCGTACGGGTGGATGTTTACTGGCCCAGTGAATTGCATGCATGCACCGCAGCGGTGGACGCACGCACGCACGGCACGGACGGATGGTCCATTGCACCTAGGACGCACGCGCACGCGTTAACTTCTGCGTGCAGGCCACCACCATACGTACCGGATCATGTCGTGTTCCTGCAAGCAGACATGTAGTATAAATGTAAGTAGAAAACAGAGCTGTCGCGTTCGCGTCCATCATCATCATATACGGACGAAATCATTTCCGACGAGGTGCTAATTAAACACCCCGCGCGTACGCATTATTACAGAAGATGCACGGCGCGTGATGTGCGTGTACCGCCGCGTCGCATGCATGCCGTACAGCTTATCCGAATGGGACGAGTGCGTCTGTACGTGCAATGGTGGGTTACACCTTTTTTTTTCATTAAATTTTTTCTGAATCGAACCTGCATCATGTCGTTCACAGTCGTCGCGCACTAGCCACCAAGCCGAAGCCATGCTCGTGTTGTAGTACAGGCGTACTAATCAACTATTGACTTTAAAAAAAGACAAAAATTAAACGACACAAATCGAGATTTCAAAAAAGTTCACGAATTTTGAAGAAGGTCATACAATATTTAGAAACTCATCAAAATTTTAAAAAAATCACATAAATTTTCAAAAAAATCATCCATTTGAAAAAAGTTCATTGATTTTGAAAAAAGTTCATCAAATTTGAAAAAATTCATCGGTCTAGAAGAAAAGTTCATTGAATTTGAAAAAAAGTTCATTGATTTTGAAGAAGGTCATGTAATCTGGAAAGAGTTCATCGAATTTTTAAAAAAGTTCATCCAATCTGAAAATTAATTCATCAATTTTAAAAAACACAAAAAATGATTTTAAAAAACATGAAATTCTTAAAAAATCATGCATTAAAAAAACAAAAAAGGGAAAGAAAAGGAAAAACCTAATAAAACTGTTCGTACTCTAAACCGTGAACGGGAAAACCGGGTTTGGGAAGCTTCTGGAAGCTTCGCAAAACCGGGTTTTATGAACGTGAAGAAACGAAATAAATGCAGAAGCGAAATATCTTTGCGCACTAGAGGGGCGATGGACTGGTGGTTAGAGAAGAGCGGTTGGAACGAGTGGGGCGCGGTTCGAATACCCGTTCTCGCAGCTGGCATTAACACCCAGCAAAAGGATAACTGCATAATGTAAATCCAGACCAACCCCTAAAGAAAGTAAATCTAGTCCATTTTCTAAAAAAAGTAAATCCAGTCCATGTGCTAAAAAAGGAAGCAAATCCAGTCCACAGGCACATACCGACCCAGAACACACAACTTTTGTTTGTTTCACGTTGCAAATAGTGCTTTGATAAATTCACTCACCAACATTCGCGGTTCAGGTTGCATACATGCGATAGGACGCGCTGAACTTTCCATTGGAATCCAATTCTCACTCCTAGCATTGGTGAGCTAGCTCTTGTTCCTATTCTTTTTCACAAGCCCCAACTTCAAAGTGCCTTGTTCCTCAATGATCAGTCTCGAAACCTGTGATGGATGAGAGCCAACCAATGCAACCAGAAAATCTCCATCTATATAGTATTTCGACTTGAGTATTGGAGCAGTAAGGCTTCCTGGATCCTGTAATATCCACCACGCCTAATGGACAAGGATGCAATGTTGAAAAGCTCAATGTCTTGAAAACCAGCCCCCCACCCCCTCCCCCCCCACACACAAAGCAATAACTCAACCCAATAAGAGAAACTCTACCACATCCAGTCGGCCCGCAAAACGTGTTTGCAGTTCGCCGGAAAACGCCTTTGCAGGCCGGCGCGGACGGCCGCAGTTGCATACCTCGTATAACGGACCCGTAAAAAAGGATATTCACAGAATGTTCTCTTTTACGGGTCGGCTTTGCGGGGTCTGATCTGGCGCAGCTCCTCCCGGTCCGGAAAACCTAAATTTGCACCTTAATTTGATCCAACATAATGCATTTCTTTGCTTTTTCAACAACATTAGATACATAAGACATCACCAAATCTTTGCAAGAATAGCAAAACCAAAAAAAACAAGAACCACAAGAATGCATTTTAGAAGATTTCCAACTTCCATAACTGCTCCCACTAGTTGAAGCAATATCTTCTCCATGCACTCATTGTTGATCTGCGGATTCTTGATCTTGCCTTCTTCATTCTTCATCTTTGGTTCAAAAGAAGTAGACGTTGCTTACCCTCTAGTTGCAAATGCAGCCGCATCATTGCCTTCAATTCTACTAAGGAGTGCACGGACCGGAAACCCATAGGAGCGGACGAGCTCGCGCGCTCCTGGAATTTGTATGCGCTCGTTCTCGTGGGGATATGGGCCACGTCAGGTACTCTCAGATGTATATACGTTGTGTATAAATGGCGGTGGGCTTTGCAGATAGGACGGGGCCCATGTGATTTAACGGCGTAGGCGAGGACGTCCTGAACCGACATGTGCCTTCGGAACGGTTCACACCTGACATCCTACACGGCACGTAACGGATAGGAACACTGTCAGGAAGTACTCTTTCTCAGCTAACCCATCAAACAATATATTCCGGAGAGCACGCTGCGTCAAATTCCCGAACACCGATCAAAGAAAAACAATAATGTAAAACGCACATGCAAATGCAAATTAGCAGGTACATGGAAACACAACATCGTGTCCCCGCCCAACACAGCACATGCAATGCAACTTGGCACACCAACTACAGATCACGAGATTACATACATAAACTTTTGGGCAGTAAGGGCATCTGCAAACCCGCAAATTTGTTTCGACAGCCGTCCATGGCCAGTCCATTGATACGGATGTGTGAGCCGGCCACCAAACCTAGCCATATATGTCCGGTTACATTTCAAATAAAATTCAAAGAAAATTAACATGTTTGATTCAAACTCAAACAAATCAGATTCTTTTACATAAAACCGAATGCTTTTTCATCTAAACCGGAGCAAATTATTTACATTTAGACATTTTTCTATTAGACCGTACTCTAAACCTACAATAAAATGACTGTTGGGGCCCATTTCCCAACTCCGGCTGGCCATGAGCCCCAAAAATGAAGCTTCACCTGCCATTCAATCAGGAGTTAGTTAGGTAGAAATTCACTTTGGCACATGGGAGTATATGCTCCTGCCATCAAAAAATATATTTCAAAATGTCAAAAAATTCCGAACACAAATTTGACACGCACATCTCAATATTGTATGTGCGCACGCCAAGTTTCATGAAAATCGACATTTATACGCCTTGTGTAAAAAAGACAAAAAAAGTCTCATGAAAATCCTTTTTAATACTAAATTTTGTCTTTTTTGCATGTGACACAAAAATTGTCGGTTTTCTAACAAACGAGTTTGTATGCACGTAGAATGTCAAAGATGTACACGAGAATCATTTTGTCAGAATTTTGCGAAATTTCAAAATATGTTTAAACACATTTTAAAATCCAGGAGCATATGCTCCCATGTGCCAAAACGCCACTCTCGTTAGGTAGAACTTTAATCAATAAACTTGCACTGGATGTATACATACTCCCTCCTTTCCGGTTTATAATGCTTATTTCAAATTTTTTGTTTTTCCAATTTAGAGGGCTCATCTCCATCTCATTTTTAGTTTCCAATGCGCATTAAATCTTTGCATGCAAGAATTAAAGAGGAACACACCAAGGCATGTAATGTTCCCACTCATCTAGTGGCCAAGCATGCATGCACTGCAATTAATCCAAATTAATGCATGAGTTTAATTAGGGTAGTTTTATAAAGTACGAGATACATTCCTCCACTCACAAAATGTCTTGGTTGATGAGATTTGAGATTTGAGCCTTATAAACCGGCCGGAAAGGAGGAAGTATATACATAAACTTGAAATTGACATAAATCGATCCTACAACTTGTGTTTCGGGTACTTTTGAGTACATTTATGTCATTGTCGTTAACTCTCCATCAATAATTTTTGCATATAAGCCGTTATGGTTCACACCCTATCACTTGGACAAAAGTTGTTATGTGAAAACATCTGCATATGAGCATCTTCTGAAAAATGGGCTCATAGAATTTTCCATAACCGATTGACCAGGAAAAATGGTGATGAGAGAAGCACTCACACAATAAACCCGTGCAACACACATTTTAGATTGAAGACAATTTTCCGGATTAAATATATATAGCATTACATAACATTAACCAGAAATAGCATGTGGTGCAGTGGCTACTACCGGACACGTGCGACACTCTTGAGTTCGAATCCAAAATAAAATATGACTCAATTTTTTCAATCTAATGAAAAATACCAAAATCAAGAAGGAAAAAACACTTGTTCAAACCTTGATGCAGCGTTTTGGTTCCAAATCAATTATTCTTCTAAAGAGTATAAGTAACGTCTTTCTCCACTATTGGCAGAAACTACCTGGTGGTGCAGCGGCTATCACTTTATTTTTGTATAATGGTTTTCCTTTCTTTCCTTGCTACTGACAGGTGGGACTCACACGTAGGTATTGCGTGTGTGCCAGCTGAATTAACATAGAGTTAATGAATACACCAGAAATGTCATCAAACGTACCCGAAATACAAATTGTAAGGCCGGCTCGTATCATTTTTTCAAAATTTATGTATGAATCTACACCGAATGTAATTAACGACCAGGAGGCAAGCTATAAAAATGTAATTGATTCTTCAATAAGCATTAGAGGGAGCGTATACAGAAAAAAGTCCAGTCAACCTGAGGTATCGTATTAAATGGCCCCACCCCTTGTTGGACACCTTGTTCTGTAGGACCTGTACCACCAGTCCACCAGTACATCATGGTGGAATTCCTTCACGGCAGTGCATCGTTCCGTCAAGTCGAGTATACGGTGCCACTACGGTGTATCAGCCATTTATTGCGCTAATACGAATCTGCATTCCCATCGGTCATAACTGCCACCAGCCACGTGACCTTGCTCCATTCGCTCTCATACCAGGAGCGCGCGCGCCCGAGCACGCTATTGCCGCTCTCGTGCACGGACGTCTATTAAGTTTCTTTCTATCAATAAATCAATGTATTCGCCTTCCCAAAATAAAAATGAGCATCCATCTTCCCACACACATGAATGAGCATGTTCGAAATGAGCTACCGCAAATAAACCAAAGAATGAGCTATCAAAATGAGCTACCGCAAGTGCACGTACCCCGTCGTTTTCACATTTGAAGAACACCCATCCGGGGTGCTTCGGCGTGCCCGAAGTTAGCCGCAGCACTGTCCGCCTGCAGTCGTCACACTGTATGAGCGGCATCGGCGAGCCACAGAGCTGCTGCGCGAGCGCCGAGCCCGGTGGACGGCCGGACGAATCCATGCCCGCAAATCATCGTCGGCGGCGGGAGGACGAACCCGTACCTGCATGCGGCGCTGCGCCCTTGCGGGGGCTGCGGGAGATGCCCCCTACAACTCCATCTCTTGGCGCAGCCACCGGTGGCCGAAAAAGCCAAATTCGGCGACCCAAGATGAAGGTCTGTAGATCCACAAATCCGGCTGCCAGCCGGCGCAGGGGGGAGAGGGGAGGCCTTGTGCCTGTGGCGGCCTTTCGGTGGAATCTTGGGTGGGGGCGCGAGGGGGAGAGGGGAGGTGGTTGGTGGGGAAAGCGCAGGCTGAAATGTCCCCCCACCAACTATTGGAAATATGCCCTAGAGGCAATAATAAAGTGGTTATTATTATATTTCCTTGTTCATGATAATTTTCTATTGTTCATGCTATAATTGTGTTATCCGGAAAACGTAATACATGTGTGAATACATAGACCACAACATGTCCCTAGTGAGCCTCTAGTTGACTAGCTCGTTGATCAATAGATGGTTACGGTTTCCTGACCATGGACATTGGATGTCGTTGATAACGGGATCACATCATTAGGAGAACGATGTGATGGACAAGACCCAGTCCTAAGCATAGCACAAGATCGTGTAGTTTGTCTGCTAAAGCTTTTCTAATGTCAAGTATCTTTTCCTTAGACCATGAGATTGTGCAACTCCCGGATACTGTAGGAATGCTCTGGGTGTGCCAAACGTCACAACGTAACTAGGTGCCTAGAAAGGTGCACTATGGGTATCTCCAAAAGTGTTTGTTGGGTTGGCACGAATCGAGACTGGGATTTGTCACTCCGTGTGACGGAGAGGTATCTCTGGGCCCACTCGGTAGGACATCATCAT